>CM076577.1:1185177762-1185341535 GCA_034641835.2 Pinus albicaulis
CACTGCTCCATGTTAAAATTGAAATATTTGAACCAGGTTTCTTGACCTCTTGGAATTTCTTTAGTAGCAGAAATAACCTCTAGTGTGATGGAAAAACTTAGCATTCCCACTTTAGTAGATGTTCCACTAAAATTCAAAGAAAACTCCTTGGATACCTACATATGACAGCCTTGCAATTTCTCACAAAACTGTAGGCAACCTGCATTTCAAAAGGCTTCCATTACTACTGGATCTTCATTGATTGTTTTCATGTCTTCAGGTTCATATTTGAAACATTTTTCACCCTTGTGTATTTTTATTTTCTCTGCCATAGCTTCTCAAAGAATTGCTCAACCTCGCTTGATGATGTTCAACCTCGCTTGATGAATTTTCAAGATCGCTTGATAATGTTTAAAGAAAACCTTTGAAGAAACCAACCACAAGTTTGGTTCAATACAATAAAGCTCCAGAGCTTAGATATTATGCATGGAGGAATGAGAAATGAGAATGACTAAATTAGGAAAAATATTTGAAGTTTAAATGTCTTCTCATGACATAATGATGAGTTATTCATTACCTAAACTGACCATGATGACTACAAACGTGGGTATGTACCTTGATTCTATCACTACATGACTCAAAATGCATCTAACTTACCCTTTCCCAACTTTTTCTGACACCTAACAACTCGACTGAGAAGACAGACATAAAATCATGCTTTCGTAGTGCCTCTAGTGTTAATTTGATAGTTTTCGCTATGAAACTATAAGCAGTTTCATAGCGAAAAGTGACTGTTTACAGTGCAATGCACTATGAAACTGTGGTTTCTTGGATAATTAGGTAGCTATGGTACAAAAACTTTGGAAAATGAAATGAATCAGAAAATGATGAATGATGTGACATGAAGGAGTTTAAACATGAGTGGGTTTAAACCTTAGGGTAAACTAAAACCATAAAAAATTAACATCTCCCTTGATCAAACTTAAAAGTGACTCCTACAACCCTATTTTGACCCATGAACTTATGTAACCTTGTCAAAATGATGTTTGAATTTTTTGAGTGATAACAGATTCAATATGCTAATTATTGTGTTTGCATGGGCATAAAGCGTATTATCAAGAATGATATGTATAGTTTGGTTTTCATGTTTGATTGTAAAGTGTTGTAGCTTATGCAATGCCTTGTATTTTTTGGTATGTGAATTGAGATTAAATTCTTGGAGTTTGAAGGCTGTTACTTAAGATAAATAGAGATAATTTGGGAGCACCCACGTCACAACGCAAGCATAGGAGGTCACCGAATCGGTATAGATGATTGAGATAGTAGAGAGATAACCATCCTCATTCGAGGAAGTAGTGCAGCAAATAGTATGGGTTGATTCCATGGTAGAGGAATATGATTCCATAGTCAGAAACAATCTGGGGCAAGTTTCCCCAAGACTAGAGGAATAAAAAATGGTGGGTTTGAGATGGATCTACAAGGTGAAGCAAGCAGCAGACGGAAGCATCGAGAAAAATAAGGCCAGATTTATGTCTAAAGGGTTCTCTCAGGTTGAGATAATTTACTACATGGATACCTTTGACCCAGTAGCAAGGTAATATTCTATAAGATTTATCTAGCACTTAACATGTAGATGGGATGGAAGATACATCAGATGGATGTCAAGAAAACATTCCTCAATAGAGTGATTGAGGTGGAGGTATACATTAAATAACTTGAAGGATGTGAAACCTTTGACAAAGAGTCACATGCATGTGTCAAATCAAGCAAGAATTGTATGAGTTGAAGTAAGCACCCTGTGTTTGGTATAGTAGGATCAATGACCATTTCACTAGGTCGGAATTCACCAAAATTGAAGTAGATGCAAACCTTTACCATATTGTTTTTGAAGGTAAATTATTGATTATAGTATTATATTTCGATGATTTTATTTTAATTGGTGATGAGAAGTTGATTAGTTCTTGCAAAGATGATCTTGCAAGAGAATTTGAGATGAATGACATGGGACTCATACATTATTTACTCAGTTTGTAAGTATGGCAAGAATATGGGGAACTACTTGTCTCTCAGGGAAAATAAGTGATATGAAATGACTGTATTAGTTTTCTATGCTAAGTGTCTTTTCAGTTTAAAAACGTGTGCATAATCAGTTCATTAGTTTGCATAGGGATTGAGGTGTTTGTACATGAATTTTCGATGATATTTAGTGAATTAGAAGCATAAAACAATCTTAAATAACACTAAACAACCTTTTAAAATAGATAAATAATTCACCACATGAAATTTACACAGCAAGAATGATGAAATAGTTCACCCCTCCTGGGCTACATCTGCTGGTCCAACTCCCAATGGCATTTCCATCTTTCATTATGCTCAAAATTTTTCTATTACATGTATTTATAGTTGTCTAATAGTTTTTTTCTCTGCACCAATGGCTTCATAATTCTCTAATTAGTCAAAAATGACTCTTCATTCACTCAAAATAGTCAAAAATTGAGCCTCCTACACTTTTGCCCAGTTTCACCTAGAAAAGCTCCACTATAAGTGGAAAACTCCACTTAACTGGAGTTAAAATAGAACTGCTGCCCAAAATGGTGCTCTTGCCAAACTTCCTACCGAATCCAACTGTCACCTTAAACTTGACGGTTGGTGTGGCCACATGCCAACCTAATCTAAATGGATTATATTAGTTATGTTGTGCTAAGTATCCAAACAATAATAATAATGCGTGCATAAGGTTCTCCTTAATTTGCAGGTTAAACAAATAGTTTTGGATTTGTTAAACAGATTTCTGTGTGAGAATTGATTAAGTATTTTAATTTTTTATCATTGTACAGTATTAAATAACAGAGAAATAAACTTCACAAAGCACATTACTCAACAAATTGTTGAAGCAGTTCACCCCTCTTGGGCTACATCTGCTGGTCCAGCTCCTAATGGCATGTAACTTATGTATTAATTTGCTCAAAATGTAAGTACAAGTGAAAATAAGCCTTAATAGGAAAAACTCTCTATAAAATCAGCTTTAAAAGGTATGAATTAGCCAGAGATGATTATTCGTTTACATAAAACAGATAAAGAAAACCCAATACACTGCCTTCTCCATGATGGCCTTGATGGCTCCTTGATCTTCCTTGAAGATAAAAATGCTGAAGATGACTTATCTTCGCCCTGAAACCTATGCAAAACTACTCAAAATGTTGATAATAGCTAAAATTCACTATTTTTCCACTCAATTTGGTTCAATAATGAGGAATTTATGGCTTCTCCAAGAAAACTGCCCAATGTCCCCCAAAAACCCATCTAAAAGTGGAGGATTGTGAGTTAACAGCGCCAAAAATGGAAACTCCACCAAAAATGGAGGGTCCACTAACCTTGACTATCAGATGAACTGCAGTTATAGTAAATTCTAGGCAGATGGGCATGTGACCGCCCTCACCTAACCATCATGAAGACGGCCTCCCAAACTGCATGGCATCCACCTTGGCATTAAATGCTGGAAGTGGCATTGGCCACATGGGTTGAACCAGCCGTGAAGACTAACCGTTTGACTTAACTGCTTACACATATTCTCTGGTCATGAGTGGAGGTCTCATGAGGTTGGGGCTAGCCCTTTCATTTTATGCCCAAATAGAAATGAAAATTGAAATATTTATGGACAACATATATGGATAAGAACTAATGCACAGCATGAGTGGTCGGTTCTGTGCACTCATGGGCAGGAGGCTCGTGTTCGAACCCCGCTACTCACAATTTTTTTTGTTGAACATGACTCTTCAACCGACCCGACCTGAATGAGAACTTGTTCAGCAGTGACCCGACTTGAATGCACATTCATGCAAGTGCCCATGGTGTCAGGCAGGACCAATTTTTTTTCCTTTGTATGTTTTGGGGCCATGTGGCAAACACCAAGCAAGCCATGTGGCACCCTGCTATTGGATCTTCGCATAATGTAATTTTTTTTCATTTAAAACCCAAAGTCAAATGTAGTCAAAACAATACTTTTTTGGAGTTTACTGGACGATTTCAAACCTCTTCTGCATACAACCTTGGTTTTGAGAACCATTCACGGCACCAGAATCACAGTGACAAGACCTTTCCGGTCGTTCACATTGCAACCACTTTGGAGAACTTTCATTTTTGAGAATTTTTCATAACTTGGACATGATCTCCTAATCACAACCCCAAACCCATGGGTTTCAAACCATAACTGTTGACGGAACTTGGGGTAGTAACTGTGGTTGATGGTGGGTTAAGTTAGCACTAATTGTGGAAATAAATGTTTCCATGTAACCATATGACAGTAACGATGGTGGAGACTGTGGTTGAATGCTGGAGGTTTTAGAGACCATGGGTTTATTGAAAATTTTTGTTTTCCACGTGAAAAACCCAATGGAACCATTGGCGGGTTGGGACCACCGGCGGTTCCAACCCCCAAACATGATTTCAATGCAACATAAATATAAACCACAAACTGTATGGTTAAGAAACATTGTTGAGAACAGTCGGCAATTCATGTGTGTGATAGGTGGGAGGTCTAGAGGTCGATTTTTTTGGCCTCCAAAAAAAATTGACTTGCCATTTCAGGGCAATGTGGCAGCCCCAGGGCCAACCACGTGGTGCCCTTTAATTGGTCCTCCCAACTCCCTACCAAATGAAAAATAGACACTTGTCATTCATTGATTATTTTTTAGGAAGGAATATTCCTTAGAATATTCCCTTTTGGTGATTGTACATCCACCTATTTTTTGATTGTGCATCACAGTAAAACCTGGTCAAACTATCAAAAATTTACATGTTTGGCATTTTGATCAGAATGCGATATCTCCCTCACATGACATCGGTTTTTCAAAATATTCACGGTGTCAGAATCAGGAAGATGCGATCTATGTAACCATCTTATTTTCAACCCAATCATTTAACTTTGAATTTTGAGAAAAATTTATGAACTCCTGATCACTCCTCCCCATTGGGAAGCTTTTGGACCCCAAAAGACTTGATTACCTATTCAGTTGATGAGGGTACAACTCCCTCACCTTTCCAACCTCAATCCATTTTTCTGTACTTAGTTTTGTGCCTTTGAGCCCAACTCGAAGGTAGTCAACATTGCCCCTCTTAGATGCTCTTGTCCTCCTGTCAGGAATTGTATCTTCTTTGAGCACATCTAGAAATTCTAGCGATAAATATTCAATAGAAGGTAGTTGAACATCACTTCCTTGATCATCGATCAAAGGTGGCTCATACAAGCATAAGTTTTCAACATTAACAACTGAATACATTTGCATATAATAAGGCAAGTCAATTTGAAATGAATTGTTACCATCTTGCTTTATGATCTTGCATGGACCATAGAGAATGCTTTTTAGTTGTTTACCTTCCCCTTGCATCCTTTCTTTGCTAATGTGCAACCATACCTCATCTCCCTCTTGAAACTCGTAATCAACCCGATCTTTGTCATGCCTCTCTTTGTATTTTCTTTCACTTTTATCAAGATGTTCTTGAACTCGTTGAT
This sequence comes from Pinus albicaulis, assembly GCA_034641835.2. Lineage (NCBI taxonomy): Eukaryota > Viridiplantae > Streptophyta > Pinopsida > Pinales > Pinaceae > Pinus > Pinus albicaulis. Next base: position 1,185,183,254 of record CM076577.1, read on the forward strand.
GTATAATATGAATTTTTTGAATGAAATTTCGAGCCTTATCAATGTCACTATGGCCATAAATTGTGACATCCTTCACAAAGGTGAAGTTGAATGGTGATTTTGGCAAATAACAAAAGCATACTTCAAAAGGTGAGGTTTGTTTAGAAGAGTTTGCTCAGTTGTAAGCATGATTAATGTAATGCAGTTTTTCATCCCACAAATTAGGATGTTTGTTGCAATGTCCTCTCAATAGATGCAAAAATTTTATGTTCACCACCTCTTTTTGTCCATCTGTTTGTGGATGAAAATTAGTACTCTTTTTCAAATTTGTGTCAATCATTATCCATAGATTTGACCGAAAATTCCCAATGAACCTGGAATATCTATCATTAACAATAGAGGTTGGCAATCTAAAATGAACCCAAACATGTTGAAAATAAAGTTCAGCAGTAATGGTTTTCTTACATGGCATAAGTATACACATTTTACTGAATCTATCCACAACTACATAAAGATAATCATGTTGTTTTCTTGACATAGGTAGACGTCCAAAAAATTCCATGGAGACACTCTCCCATGGCCTTGATGGTACCGGTAGTGGTGTGTACAATCAAAGCTTCCTATTACTAGGCTTACTTGTTGCACACATAGAACAACCTCTTACAAAATGTGACGCACTATCTACCATGCGAGGCCAATAACAATACCTTTGTAGATGCACCATTGTTTTTCTTACCCGAAAGTGTCCAGAAATAAGAGATGAATGAGCTTCTCTCATGACAGTTAGCCTCTCTCCTTGTGGAATACATAGCTTGCCCAAATGAAACAGAAAATTCTTATGCATGCGATAATATTTTTCTTCAACTTGATTCCCTTCACTCAAACTAGCATACACATATTGGAAATAAATGGCATGTGCATATTTTTCTATGTATCTCTCATGTACAACATAATTATTTTTGAGTAAAGTAAAAGCACTAATGATTAGTCTTGAAAGCATATCTGCAACTTTATTGAAAATACCTTTGTTGTACCTTATAACCAAGTGAGGCTTTTGATGAAATCCCATCCACCTGAAATGTCTTGATTGTTGCAATTTTGTTTGCGACTACAAGTATTTTAATGGTTGGTGATCGATGTGTACAACAGTCTCTTTACCCATCAAGTAGTGTTTCCACTTCTTGACACTTTTTACCAACACACATAGTTATTTTTCATATGTAGGATAATTAGTCACATCACCATTAAAAGTTTCAAAATGAAAGATGATAGGCTTATGATGCTGAAAAAGTATTGTGCCCATGGCATAATCACTAGCATCAGTTTGTATCTCGAATGGCTACTCAAATTTGGTAATGCAAGGACTGGAGCTGAACTAATATTGTATTTTAAAGCTTCAAAAAATTGATGTTATTTTCCTCCCCATTGGAAGCCTTGCTTCACACTTGTCACTGCATGCATAGGAGCTGCGATGGAAGAAAAGTTAGCAATAAACTTTATCCAATATTGAGCTGCACCTAAGAAACTTCTTACCCCTATTACTATTTTGGGTGTGGGCCAAATCACAATGGCCTCCACTTTAGAAGGATCAATCCTCAATTCGCATCCTCCTACAATATGTCCCAAATAAACCAAAGAAGTATTTCCAAACTCACACTTTGACATCTTAAGAAATAATTTCTCTTTCTTCAAAATATCAAACACTCTATTCCCATGAAAGACATGATCTTCTCTTGTTTTGATGAAAATTAAAATATCATCTAAGTATAAAATAACAAAGTCATCAAGGAATGGTCTCAAAACATTATCCAAAACTCGCATGAAAGTTGACAGTGCATTTCACAAACCAAAAGGCATAACTAGCAACTCAAAGAGTCCTTGTTTGGTTTTGAATGCAATTTTCCATATATCACTTTCTACAATTCTTACTCGATGATATCCACTTCGTAAATCTAACTTAGTGAAAAAAATTTCTTCTTTCAGCTGATCAAGAAAATCATCTATTCTTGGGAGTGGGTAATGATATTTTATCATAATCTTATTCAAAGCTTGAAAATCTACACACATGCGCCATGTCCCACCTTTCTTTGATATTAAGACTATGGGTGAACTGCATGATGAGGTGCTTGGTTGTATGATTCCTTTATCCAACATCTCTTTGATTTACCTCTTTATTTCAGCATTCTTCATTATCGACATGCGATACAGACCAATATTTGGAAGAGGACAATCTTGTTGCAACTAAAGCTCGTGTTGAATTTCTGTTTTTGGAGGAAATCCTGTTGGCTCCTGAAACATCTCATGATTTCCATTAACTACATAGTATAAATCTGATTTCAACTTAGGATCACATCCCTCAAATTATTCATGATTAATATCATCTTTAAGCTTAATCATAAGAATAAAAAAATTCTTACTTGAATTTACTAGCCTCTTTACCTGTCCAACATTTACCATAGCAATGTTTGTCTTCTTGCGATGTGCTCTAAGAATGAAATCCTTGCCATATTTGAATAGATGATACTTGTTCTCATGGAAATAGAATATTTCTTTCCTGTCATACAAGTAAGGACTCCCTAATACAATATTAGTGATTTCAAGTGGAACAACATCTAATTCAACTATGTCAACAAAATTTGGAATGATTGCAAACCGCAATATACATTTCTTTGAAACCTGTAGATTTGCATCCTTACAAATCCAACCTAATGGATATGGTTTTGGATGTGGTATGGTCTCAAGGTTAAGTTACTTGAACAAGTCTTTAGAGATTAAGTTTTCTTGTGACCCACTGTCAAATAGTGTGTCAATCTTGGTGTGCTTGGATATGACCCTCACATGAAACAATTATATTCGTTCTTATTCATTTGGAGTGTTTATGTGACAGTTTGATGTACTGGTACTAGGTTTAGTTTCAATTTATTTTCCCTTCATGTTATTCAATCCCATGGCTGTAATATTAGATTCATCACCTGAATTAGATCCTAAATCATGTTGAGTTGTAGCAACAGTTTTTTGTTTCCCTTTGTTATTACGTTTCTTTGGCCTCATTTCGGGATGTAATTTACAAAAATGAGTTTCATCATGGCCTTCTTTTGAAAAATGTTTACAAACCAATTTTTCTCCCTCTTTATTAACAGATTCATTTTTTTTGTTTTTACCTTTTGAGGTATTTTCTTTTGCTTTACCCTTAAAAGGTTTCTTTCTACCCTCTTCATAACTATTCTTCCATCTATCTTCTAGATGTGTGGCTTGAACACATACTTCATATAGATTGGTGGGGTTAAACATGAGAATAATATGTTTTAGGTAGCTATGTAAGCCTCATATGTACTTGAGCAAAGTGTCTTGGGTCTGCAAATCTACCCCTAATAAGATAGCTCTTCTCCTCAATTCTTGGGTGTATTCTTGCACATTTTGTCCCTTTAATTGCATAAGGTTCTGCCAGTTCATGATGTCTTTCTGCATATGAGCTAATGGATAAAATTGTTGTTTAATAGTAGTAATGAAATTTGACCATGATAGAATAATATTACCATGTTTCTTGATTTCCTCCTTTGTCTTGTCTTCCCACCAAACAAGTGTTACACCTTCCATTCTCAATGAAGCTAATTGAATTTTTCTATCATCAACTTGAAGGATCTGGATTCTTAAATAGACCTCCAATTGCCTAATCCAATTATCAAGCTTTTTTGCATTGAATTCACCATTAAACATTAGAAATTCAAACTTACCATCAAGTTTTAAAAAATGACTTTTACCAGTTCTCTTAGACTTGTGTGGTTGATGTATTGAATAAGTAGAGGATGATGATGATGATGAAGGTGAGGATGATTGCTCTCCATTACCTCCATTTCCTCCATTTCCCTTCTTTGACTTATCTTCATCATGATGACCTCCTGAAGATTATTGTCCTTCTTTGTGAAGTTTAGATCCTTCTCCTTCCAGTCTCTCATTCCTTTCTTCATAAATGATTCTAACCTTATTAATCATGTCAAGAAATTATTTCCTGAACACTCTTTCTTCCTCTTTTGAATCAACTTCTTCATGGATTTCTCCTTCCTCTTTAGGCATGCTTAATGGAGCTTCTGCTTCTTTAGGATGTGAACTAGGCAGTGGAGATTGTGGAAATCTTTCTCTCCTTTGTTTTGGCTCTTTTTGAGACCCTTATGCTTCCACCAATTTGCCTTTTCCTCTTTTAAGCTTGAGCCTTGTCAGCATCTAAAACTTGCAAACAATTAAAAATTTATTTGCAAAAAACAACACCAGAGAATAAACTCTAGATCTGATACCAACCTGATCTGAAATGATTGTATTATTTTTTTTGTGCTAAGTGTCTTTTAGTTTAAAAACATTTGCATAATCAATTCATTAGTTTGCATTGGGATTGAGGTGTTTGTCCATGAATTGTAGATGATTTTTAGTGAATTAGAAGCATAAAAAAAGCTTAAATAACACTATAAAATAGTTTAAAACAGAGAAATAAGTCACCACATTAATTTACAAAGCAGACATGATGAAGCAGTTCACCCCTCCTGGGCTACATCTACTGGTCTAGCTCCCAATGGCATGTCCATCTTTCATTATGCTCAAAATGTTTCTATTAAATGTAGTTACAATGCTCCAATGAATGTTTTCTCTGCACCAATGGCTTCAAAATGATCCAATTAGTAAAAAATGACTCTTCATTCACTCAGAATGGTCAAAAATTGGGCCTCCTACACTTTTTCCCAGTTTCACCTACAAAATATCCACTAAAAGTGGACAACTCCACCTAATTGGAGTTAAAATAACACTTCTACCAAAAATGGCACTCTTTCCGAAAATTCCCTCCAAATCCAAATATTTCATTAAACTTGACGATTGGGGTGGCCACATGCCAACCCCAAACCCGCGAGTTTCAAACCATAATTGTCAATGGAACCTGGGGTAGTAACTGCGGTTGCTGGTGGGTTAGGTTAGCGCTAATTATGGCAATAAATGTTTCCATGTAACCATACGACAGTAATGCTAGAGGAGACTTCGGTTGAATATTGGAGGTTTCATCGACCACGATTTTGTTGACAAATGTTTTTTTCCATGTGAACAACCCGACAGAACCGTTGGTGGGTTGGGATTGCCAGCGGTTCCAGCCCCCAAACATGATTTCAATGCAACATAAATATAAACCACAAATTGTATGGCTAAGAAACATTGAAGAGAAAAATTGGCAAGTAATGTGCGTGCTAGGTGGGAGGTCTAGGGGTCGATTTCTGTGGCCTCTAACAAAATTTTACTTCCCATTTCAGGGCCACGTGGCAACCTCACGGCCAGCCACATGGCAACCTCAGGGCTAGCCATGTGGCACCCTTTAATTGGTCCTCCCAACTCCGTACAAAATGAAAAATCGACACTTGTAATTCATTGATTGGTTCTGAGGAAGGAATATTCCTTAGAATATTCACTTTTTCTGAATAATCCACCCATTTGATGACTGTTCATCCCAGTTAAACCTAGTCAAATTGTGGAAAATTTACCTATTTGACATTTCAATCATAACATGATATCTTCCTCATATGAAATCGATTTTTCGAACCATTCATGGTGCTGGAATCAGGAAGATGATATCTATGCAACCATTGTGGTTTCAATCCAATCCTGTAATTTTGAATTTTGAGAAAAATTTATGAACTCCTGATCAGTGTGCCAATGAGATATTGAAGAAGTTCTGCATGGAGAGTAGAAAACCCATGGACACTCCTCTAGTAGTAAGTTGGAGGAAGGATGGTGCCACTTCAAGTGAGGAAGTGGAGGCTACTATTTAGAGGAAGCTTGTGGGTTCACTTATGTATTTTGTGAACACATGACCATACATGTTTTATGTAGTAAAAAAACTTGGTAAATAAATGGTTAAGCCAACCAACTATATTGGAAGGTGGAAAATCATGTGTTGAGATACCTCAAAGGCACTAATCAGTTTTTAATTTGGTACAGACAAATAGAGGGAGTGAAGCTACAGGGCTTCATAGATGAAAATTGGACTAGGATTCCATCAAATCAGAGGAGGACATCAAGAATAATTTTTAGTGTTGGGTCAATATTAGTTTCTTAGTACAACAAAAAGCAAAGATCAATTTCATTTAGCTCAACAGAAGCATAGTACATGGCTTTGAGTCAAGTAACATGTGAGGCTATCTAGATGAGGAACATTCTTGTTGGGTTATTTGGTGAGATGATGGATCCTACTGTGATTTACTATAATAATCATATTTGTATCAAAATCTCTAAGAATCTAGTTTTTCATGATCGATCCAAACATATCGACATCTTGTATCACCATCTACGCGATTGTGTTCAGAGGTGGATCATGTTGTTGGAATATATTCCTACAAATGAACATGATGAAAATATTTTGATAAAGTCTTTGTCAAGAGGAAAATTTGCGTTCCATAGAAGAATGATTGGGGTATATGATAATCCCTTTATTTCTAAGAGGGAGTGTTGAAAATGCAGCAAGAAATTCATAATTTAATTTTTCCTTTAATTAAATTAGGAAAGAATCAAAATTCCACATTACTAAACTAATTGAATGAGTTAACTAGTATGTTATCACTCGGTTAGCTTAGTTAATTCAAGTTGGGGACATGAACTTGAATTATGTACTAGGTTGAGTTAATTTCAGTTGTAAAAATTTAATTTAGTTAAATTGAGTTAAGGTTAGTTAAACTAGTTCCAACTATTGGAAGACTAGTGGGATGTCTAGTAGTGGGGTGTAACTTCAATTTTTAACCATTTAGCTGGTCAAATATCCTCAATTAACTCATGCATGCATGAAATTCAAATTACCAAGTCGATATTGGAGTTCAAGGGCAGTGTACTATCAGTTGTATAATTTTCCAAGTTGTACAGGTGGTGCATGCAATCAAGTAAGGACGTAAAGGAATTACTAAATTATTAATGATAAATTTCCCTAATTAATAGGGGATAATTCCTCATCAAACATTGCAAGGAAACATGAGCTTGGGAAGGCTTGAATTGGCTAAGTGTGGGCCAAAGTCTGTGAGTTAGGTAGAGGATATAATATACTTGTGCAGGTTGTGCTCAAGCTTGAGCAAGCATATTGTATTCATCTATATTATTTGATTAATGAAATATAGATAAGAAGGGGTTTTGAGTATTCCCCTAAATAAATATTTGTGTATGTGTGTTAAATCACAATGCATGTTTTTGATATGTTTTCTCGATCGTGAATTTTTTTTGCAGATGAGTAGAGTAGATTTGAGTCTTATGTTTTAGTACATTACACAAGAAGTTTAAAATCTACATTAAAATCCTATAGGTATGCCCAAAGTGAATAAAAGAGCATAGGGTTCCAATTTTACTTATGATTCCCTACCATCCCACGTATCATACTTTTCAAGACTCAATTGATGGCCTCTACGTTTTTGTTGGCTTGGGGATAATAGGGGGTTTGAGTGTTCATGATGAAAGCCCAACTAGGGAACTAGTGTTTCCATCATGTGATTCAGAAAATGTGTGCCATTGTAAGTGAAAATTATTTTGGGCACACAAAAACTAGCAATGAAATGGTTTAAAATAAATAATTCCATACTGGTACTACCATTTGAGAAGGTTGGCATAGATTAAACCCACTTAGTGTAATAATAAACAAGAAGAATGATTTAACAATGATCACGAGATGAGGGGATGTTACATAGCATGAATTCGATGCCCCACTTGGTGAAAGGGCCAAAAACAAATATAGGTTTTAGTGGAACAGGGTGAGCACATATATTCATAGAATATATTTTACATGATTTCCATTTTTTGATAGAAATAATACAATCTTTAGTGATCTATGGTAAAAAATATCTAGTGCACAATATTATCTGAGTAGTTGCAAGCCCAGATGGATGAAATCCATAGGCTCTAGAATGACAATGATGCAAGACTCGATCGGAATCATCATGAGGGACACATTTGCACAAGACCACTTCAACTCCATAGTGATAAAGGGTATCAACAATAATAACATAGTGCTTATAGTGGTTGAATATACAGTGATGCTCATTATGAGATAGTTCATACTGAAAATGTTGAGTCTAGAGATACAACAAGACATATACATACCAAGGATTAGAGGAGATAATGAGGAATAAGGACTCATTAGTAAGTGGGTTCATAGGCATATTTTCTTCATCAACTTGGGGTAAATTATAAATTAACTCGGTGAATTCTAGGTATTTCTTTAGTTTAGCAACCTACACAAATTCCAAATCAAAGTTCCTAAGGATAAAAATCCACTTAGAGTATTTGACCCAATGATTTTCATTAGTGTGAAGTATTTATACAAGTGAGATAAAATCCCTTTACTTAAGTTATAGGTGAATTATAACCCTAACAACAAAATATGGTTGTGTCTATGCTTCAGATCTGCAACAAAATGTTAGAAAAACTTTGCACCAAAAAATAATATAAACATATAAACATATAAAAGTATAAATAAAATTGTAGAAACCCAATGGATAATATGAATAAACAATTTTATTAATCAAAATGATACACCCGATCAGGATAAATTACAAAAATGGGCCTATAGATCCCCCAACATGGGATGGGTCCTTCTTGACCTTGCAATTCAACAATGTGTTTCTCTCTCTCAATATGTGGTTTGCAATGGACAGAAAACAAAACAAAAGGAGCCTCAACTCAAGCGGGCTCAAATTATATGAGACAATAATGGGATGAAAAAAATGATCATCGTGAAGAATGGAGAGAAAGCCCTCTATTTATAACAAAATATTGGAATATATTGAGAAAATATTAGAAAATATTTTACATGGGTGCCATTTTTGGATAGAAATAATACAATATTTAATGATCGATGGTAAAAAATATCCAGTGTGCAATATTGTATGAGTAGTTGTAAGCCGAAATAGATGAAATCCATAGCCTCTAGAATGACAATGATTCAAGACTCGATCATCCTCATCATGAGGGATACATTGACACAAGACCGCTTCAACTCTATAGTGATAAAGTGCATCAACCATAATAACATAGTGCTTATACTGGTGGAATATATGGTGATGCTCACTATGAGATAGTTCATACTGAAAATGTTGAGTCTAGAGATACAACAGGACATATCCATACCAAGAATTAGAGGAAATAATGGGGAATAAGGACTCATTAGGATGTGGGTTCATATCCATATTTTCTTCATCAACTTGGGGTAAATTATAAATTAACTCAGTGAATGCTAGGTATTTCTTTAGTTTATCAACCACAAATTCCAAATCAAAGTCCCTAAGGATAAAAATCCACTTAGATTATTTGACCCAATGATTTGCGTTTGTGTGATGTATTTCTACAAGTGAGCTAAAATCCATTTACTTAAGTTATAGGTGAATTATAACCTTAACAACAAAATATGGTTGTGTCTATGCTTCATATCTGCAACAAATGTTAAAAAAAAATTGCAACAAAAAAAATATATGTAAATATAAACATATAAAAGTATAAATAAAACTGCAGAAACCTGATGGATAATATGAATGATCAATTTTATTAATCAAAATTATACACCCGGTGAGAAGAAATTATAAAAATGGGCCTATAAATCCCCCAACATGGGATGGGTCCCTCTTGACCTTGTGCTTCAACAATGTGTTTCTCTCTCTCAATATGTGGTTTGCAATGGATAGAAAACAAAACAAAAGGAGCCTAATCTCAAGTGGGAGTTCAAATTCTATGAGACAATAATGAGGATGAAAAAATGATCATGGAGAAGAATGGAGAGAAAACCCTCTATTTATAACAAAATATTGCAATAGATTGAGAATTAGAAAATAATAAAATATTATTGTCTAAATCAAAATCTAGTCATTGTGAATATTTAATTATATTATTGAGAGGGAAAATATATTCAAAATGGTCAAATATCTTTATTTAGAAAGTGGTTGAAGTAATTAAAAAATAAAAATGATTTATTGACCGATTTGTGAGAATTCAGAAAAGTATGAATTTGAAATTTTTATTAAATAATGATATAATAATTACCTCGAAAGGAAAAAAGGGGATAAATAGGGAATAATAAATAAATAATGATTTGTTTAATTATTCCAAGGTGATTAAGTCAAAAGTGATAAGAAATAATTATTTCTAAAGAATATTGAATAAATAATTATTTATTTAATTATTCTCATGGGGATTTTTGGATTATAATGAGAAATAATTTAGAAAAATGGTTTACTAAATTATTTCCTATGGTGAAAGTGGATTTTACCATGGTAAAATTAATTCTACATGGTGTATTTTGATCAACCTAGTAAGAAATGGCTAGGTGAACACTTTTTGGGTGATAATGGATTTCCCCCCAACACAAGAGTGTCAAGAGAAAATAATATGAATGAAATAAATTTTAGGTTTCACTTTCATGAGACACTGAAGTGGGGTCAGAGAGAGAGAGAGAGAGAGAGAGAGTTGAAGCGAGGAAAAAAAGGGCTTATTATGGAAGGGGTGAGACCTAATTATTTGATAGAAGTTTCCTTTTATTGGAAAGTACATAATCTCAAATGAGGCGGGAGATGAATACCCTTACCTACCGAGATAACTGAGTATAAATAATAATTATGTGCCCATTATTGTGGGTCTGAGTAACAAAGTATTGGTACATGGTATGTTGGCATCAATGGGCCAAAAAGTGATACATTGATACAACGAGTCCCATATACATCATGTGCCAGGAAAAAAGAGGCCAAGACTAGATACAATAACATATATTGATCTTATTACATTATACATAATGTCCCCCCCAATATGACATGGTGAGGGGAGATCAAAATCAAAGAAGCCAGGCTAAATAGGAAAGGGCTCTGAAGACCTGAATGGACTATTTGACAGAGACAACCATGTTGTGAGCAATGTGATGAGTGGAGAATGAACTAGTCAAATCTATGGAACAACATTTGAAGTTGGATAATGAGTTGCTAAAATTCGGGCATGTTGGTGGATACTTGAACGACCACCCCTGTATGAGGTTTGGAACATATCATACACACCTAAGAAATGTTGGTAGAATCTGCTAAATCATTGTACCATCAAGTGTAAAATTCTCAATCATGCAATAATGAGCTCGAGTAAAGCATATGAGATATGACAAAGTAAAATGGAAATGATGATTCCCTTTTCTTTATCCAATCCACCAAATATTGATGAATGTTGGAACCAAGCTACACCTCCCTCTAGATCACTCTCCTAGAAAAGATATGTTGAATTCAACAGAAGAGGTCTCACCAGAGTTGAGGCAATGAGGATTCCTCAACAAAGGCACGAGGGACATAGTAATGTAACAGATAGATTGACAACAGGGATGATGATGGAGGAGGAAGAGTGATGGTGGGTTGATTAATTCCCTTGTTAGATCATATTATCTAAGGTTGACTTGGAAATTACTGACTCGGTTTCATAGGGGATGGTCAATTTACTCAGATGCAGAATTTTTAGAGACAGTTCAAAATAAATGGAGGTAATATGCGAGGGAATGAGATGAATTTGATACATATATGGATGATGTATTGTAAAGGACTCGATGGGGCTCAGAACAAACTCCAAGTATGTAGGGGTGAATCATCTCTAATTATTTGAACAAGGGTAACTCTATGATGTTGTCACGTGGTAAAGGCCTAGAGGGGAACAAACTAACATAAGTAAATAATGGTTTCTCAGGACGAAAATTGACACATAAGTCGACAAGTGCAAAGGACAAGTGGTACTATAGGCAATCCATATGAAGAGATTCGATTTTGGAAGGTGCCAAAGTGAGACCTTATGCAAAAAATGAATTCCTAGAAAATTTTCAAATTACTAAAAATGAAGGGAAACCCATTATAGAGCTCAGTCAGAAATTTCCAATGATATTGATGGTTTGTCAACCAATGGTATGATTTTCTCGTAAATATCAATGAAAAAACTAGGTTTTTTCCTATAAAAGGGATTTTTTCCCCCAAATCCAATTCATTTGCACATTGAGCCATTGGAAAATTTAGAAAAGAGGAGGAGTTAAATATTGGGGAGATCGCAGTGAACAAATCGACCGTCATAATTTGGATATGTCACTTTCAAGTAGGTGGCCTAACCCTACTCATATTTTTCAATGGATTATATTTCCAGATTAGGGCTTCATTGCAGTGGGGGAAACCCTTTCTATTCCTCATGGTATCAACACATCTTTTGGTTCTTTATTTGTGCCCCAGGGCGTAGAAAAGGGGCTTAAAATTGCACCCAATGTAGTTTTTGGAGGAAAAAATATGCCCAAGACCTAAGGGAAAACAATGTTGGCGGTCTCCTAAATTTGAACATGAGGCCTTGAAAGGTACATTATGACTCTAAACTAACAAAATATGATGGTATTTTGTAGGTATGGCATAGTTAAATTTGGTATAGAAAGAACAATACTTTTCTAATCTTCGTAATGAGATTCATGGGAATTAGGTTGTCAGAGGGAGTTTGGCACAATATGGGTTACTCACATTCTTAGAGAACCCATTGATGAGGGTTGGTGAGCCAATTTTATCGCATATTGTGAGCTATTGGGGCCCATATGAGGAGGAATTTGTGATATAGCAGTATAGGATTGAGATCACTATCTAGGAAATATAATTCTTCATAGGGTTTCCACCCTTGGGGATGGTGGGAAAGATCCATCCAGTGCTACCTTGAGGGAGGAATATTGGATAGTTTTTGTATCATCATTGTGTACCACGTAATCGAGTAAATGACACAATTAGCCAGATACATGTTTTGGAGAGACTTGACACATGGGATATGACTCCAGCAGTGGACCATATATTGGGTAGCCATGCCTTCCCATCCATCACTAGAGGGAAAATGATGTTGGTAGAGAGTGTTCTAGGAGGTACCTACTATCGGTAGGCCTAGATATTGCTGACATATTTGAAATGTCAGTTAGGTCTACACAGGTAGTGGACCAATGATAGTTTTTAATTTGGGACAGTTTTGTGCTCATTGTTCTTTGAAATATCCCCACCATCTGACCACGTGTGAAAATACATGATGGGGGCCCACAAGAGCCCAATATGCGTTAGTGGTGGCAGCTACTATGGCGAGCTGGAGGAGGAGGAGTCAGATGGTTGTTCCGACCTGTTTTTTTTTCTCATTGGGATCATATGCCACTCTACATATATGATTATCGATATAGTGGTATGAACTTCCAGGAGGAGCCTTGTCTACCACATCTACCAGGACGAGCATGGGGACTACATGATAAGTAATAGTTGCTATATTTTGATCACATGTATATTTTAGAAAATATATGTATACGGTGCTGATTTTTAAAATATTGACATGTATATATAACATTGGTGAAGCCGCCAAGATATGTGGGGTGAGATACAAAACCTGGGGTTGCAGATCAAAGGGGTTAGACATCAAAGTAGAGGTTATATAGTGGTGCATTACCATAGGTTTCAACCCTATATAAAAATTAATTGCAAACAAAATCTTAAAATATAAAAATATACGTTCGTGAGAACATAAACAAATATACATAGAGATTTCCCATGGATCCGAAAAATGGGACTTCTAGATTGATTTTTCATTATATTCCTTTCAATGTTACAATACATATATATATATATACATGTCGAATCACTCGTAAACCCAAATCCATAATGATTAGATCATAACCGTAGTTCCCTTGACCAAATCTACAAAATACTATGGGAAAAAACCATCATGCCTAAAACCATGTGCAAAAACCATGCGCAAAACCATGGGTAGGTACACCCACCATCTGTGAGTCTGCCCCCCATCCATGGGTCTACATAAAAAAAAAAATCCCAGGCCACTGCCCCTTGTTGCATCCAATGCAATGTACAATGCATGGAGCTAGTAGCGAAAATAATATAACACATGCAAAATTTTCCCACTTTTTTTTCTTTCCACATAATGGGCTAGAAGAGATACTAATCATTGGTTCTACCCTAAAATTCCCATTGTTTTCTACACCAAGAAAACTTCTTAGTGCTCACAAAATTCGGCAATTCATCTCCAAAATTCTTCAAAGTGTCCAACTTTACCAACAACACCTTTTTGTCCTCAACCATATCCCTCACACAGTGATATTGAAAATCAATTTGCTTTTTATTTGAATGATAAGCAGGGTTCTTTGCCAAGAAAATTTCACTTTGGATGTCACATTCTATCCTTATGGCTCGGTGTACCAACCGCATACTTGAACACAATCTAAGGAACCAAAATGCTTCCTTGCTTGCATTAGTGGCTGCCATCTATTCTGCCTCTCTAGTTGAAAGTTCCACTACATATTGTCTATTTCTCATCCAACTTACCAATCCTCCAAATAGGTTAAACACATCCCCACTTTTAGATATTCTATGATTTATATATCCAGCTTAGTCTACATCAAAAAACCCATGAATGTAAAATAATTTGTCCAATTATGGTCTTCGCTGGTAGCACAAACCATAATCACTAGTGCCACACAAATATTTGAAAACTCGCTTCGATGTTGTCCAATGCTCTTTCCTTGGTTTTGCCTCAAACTGCTAAATTCTCCCGCTTCATGTAAAATGTCTAGTCTATTACATACCATTTCATACATCGGGCTACCAACTGCACTGACATATGGAACATAAGACATGTACTCTTCCCCTTCTTACACCTTGGGACATTGTTCAACAAATAAGTTTACACCTAAATGAATAGGAACCTTCACTAATTTACTAGCCTACATATTAAACCTCTATAATATTGTCTCACCATACTTCCTCTAGTTTAAGCATAGATTCCTATTTTCCCAATCTCGTTTAATTTCCATGCCAAAAATATAGTTAGCAACACCAATATCCTTCATGTCGAATTTGGAGGACAATTGGGTCTTCAATTCCTGGATAATTTCTTTGTTATTTCCAATAAACAAAATATCATCCACATACAAGAACAAATAAATAACACGGTCACCAATTAATTTAAAATACACATAGTGATCTGCTTTTCTCCTTGTGAAGGCAAGCCCTCATATATATGTATCAAATTTCTGATACCACATCCTTGGTGAGTGTTTTAACCCATAAAAAGACTATTTTAACCTACATTCAAGTTATTTCTTATCATTCACCACAAAGCCTGCAGGTTTCTTCATATATATCTCTTCTTCCAGATCCCTATGAAGAAATTTTTTCTTCACATCCATTTGTTCTACCTCGAAATCAAAGGTAGCAAAAACATATTAAAGCAATCTAATAGAATCTAACCTGGAAATCAGAGAAAAAATATCACCAAAACCAATTCCCGACACTTGGGAATAACCTTTTTCTACTAACCGAGCTTTTTATTTCTCCACCTTTCCTTCTACATTCGTCTTCTTTTTAAACATGCATTCGTTGCAAATGGGTTTCCTTCCATCTGTCAAATCCTCCACATCCAAGCCTCATTTCTGTCCAAATATGCCATTTCATCAACCATGGCTGCTTTTAATAGTTTTTTATCCTGTGAATCCACTGCTTCCCTGACAATTATAGGATCATCAATAATAATAGAAAAAGAAAAAATTGAACAGAAATAAGATGGATTATACCTCTCAGATGTCCTTCTCTCTTGAACTGATATTCTAAAAATTCGAGTTTATGGCTATTCCTCTTCTGATTCATGTTTTGTTGTAGAGTATCATTCTTCCCCCTTTAGTTCAAACTCTATCTTCTTTGGTTCCTTTGGAAGGAATTCATGTTTAATAACATTATTTACATATCTAAGTACCACATCTTGGTTGTACACAACCTTCCTTTTTTGTGGGTTCCAAATATTATAACCTTTTAAACCATCCTTATACCCAATAAATATGCACCTTTCATATTTAGTATCCAAATTGGTTATTTTCTCCTTTGGAACATGTACATAGACATCACAGCTAAGTACCCTCATATGTAAAAGAGAGGGTTTCTTACCATTCCATACCTCATGTGGAGTCTTATCCTCCAACGCTAATGAAGGTGATCTGTTAAACAGGTAACATGTAGTATCCACTATCTCTGCCCAAAATATCCACTGTCTCTTCCCAAAATTGCTCCCCTAATCCAACGCCACTAAGCACGCTCTTTCCTTTTCCATAAAATTCTTCTTCATTCTTTCTACAACACAATTCTTCTAAGGTGTGTATCGAGTAGAATCCTATTGTGCTATAGCATACTCCCTAAAAAAATCTTCAAATTACTTCTTAAAAAAATCTCCACCATTATTTGTCCTCAACACCTTAATCTTCTTCTTTGTCTGATTTTCCACCAGAGCCTTAAATTTTTTAGACATGTCAAAGATTTCATATTTCTGTTGGGCGCAGCCAAAATTGGCCTAGATTCTGATGAAGACTCTGCATTTTTGGGAGCAGAGCACAAATTAAATATAATGCATTTTGTTAAAGGGATTTCAGGGAGGGTTGGAGTCCCTCTTTTTTGTAAAGAATAATTTTGTAAATGGTTTTGGGTTATAGTCTAATGTTTTAGGGAGTCCATGGTATTTGGAACATGGTATTTTTTCGGTGATGTAATGTTATATAAAGGGACATAATTCTATTCTTATAAGTAATTAATAATGAATTTTGATGAAATGATAGATGGTTAAGGGCTAGCTGTGATCTGTATTTTATAGTGAAGGGAAAGCTCTTTAGTTGAGTGCGCAGAGACCTAGGAAGAGTATGTAACTTAGTGCGCAAACCACTTACAACTTAGTGCACAAGTCGAGGTTGATTGTATTCAAAGATTCAACACAATAAAGAAGAAGTTTTGCATATGATATTTTTTTTTCTTACGTGCTTTCTGTATATACTTGCTTACTATATGTGGTTGTATATTAGTTTTGTGCAATAAGGGTTTGATGACTTATAATATATGTTTCTGAGATTAATTGAATGATGTGAAGTGATTTATGAATTTGTAAGCATAGATAATAATAAAATACCACATTCCACAGTCCCTCAAGGCTGTGGAAACCTGGTTCTTCATCCTCCCATAGCCACTTCAGTGACACTGCGATATGCTTGCAAGTCGTTGTCGAAAGGGCCAATTATTTATGGTTTTTTTGGTGCACAGTATAGGTTGAACTTGGGTAAGCCAAAATCAAGCCAACAAGTGTTATGTTTCTAGTACTAGGATATATTTGAGGGAAATGTGGATGTGGCACCTTTCAAAGAAGGAAATTCAGGATTGGATAGTCTTGAAAGAGAGAGAGTTTGAAGATCAAGAAAAAAAAACCCTCATTTGACATCTAAAGCATGGTTATAGAGGTATATTATTACAGAATACTATGAAATTTTCTTTCATTCCTTTCCTACTTTTCTATGAGTGGATATCAAGGTTGATTGAAATAAAGGACTATTTTAAGAAATACGAACCTAAAGCGTGGACTCTTGACCTGATACAATGAGTCAAGAGCACTGAAAACAGGATTTCAAGGGATGTCAATTTTTGGATTGATAGTATATTGGGAGGATTCATTATTGAGTTTGCAATAGATTCAACTGTGTCTTAAAATAAAGTAGAATGAATATTCCTCAAAGGGACACCAACTAATTATCTTAAATATTTGAAATTGTGGATTAAGATTCTTCTGTGTGAAAAGGGAGTTTTACGGATGCAATTAGATTGCTAGTTTACTTATGTTTGGACGAAGAAAAATTAAATATGAGCTAGAGACTGGTTTAGCATGAAGTGGAAAGAAATATATAGTAGATACCAGAAAGAAGTATCATGGACAAGATTTGAAGATCTTTTTAGAGACTGACTATACCTCTTTGTTGAGCAAAAATGAAAGTGAAAGAGAAGAAAACCAACCCCAGGAAACTTTGCAGTATTCCCCATCCCAACCTAATATTTCTTCAAAGCCCAAATCTAATAATATCTAGGGTATCAATGGTTTTCCTGGTATCCTTCCCACTGCCCCTCCCCCACCCCCCCAAGAAGAGGTATGGCTGATGATGTTAAGTTACATGTTTTTAGAGGAACTAGAATAAAGGATTCAGAGAATTTTTGGTTTTTATGTGAAGCTATATGGGTAGAGAAGCAGTTCAATGATGACAATATAAATAAGGTGAAACTTGTTACTACATTGCGTGATAGAGAATTTACATGGTATATGCAGTTTTCAACTAATATGAAAAAAAACGTTTGGAAACATTAAAATAGCTCTGGTTGGAGTGTTTAATAAGCCGAAGTCTTAGTCACAATGCATCACTGAGTTGAAAGAAATCAAACATAATCCTATTGAGTCTATTTGGGATTTGGATCGGATATTTAAGATGTTATTGGATCAGGTAAGCTTCAACATAGCTCCGCAGCAACATCAAGAGTGGTTTGTAGCTATGTTGCTACCGCATATCAGATTTCCATTGATACAACAGAACATAGGAACTCAAACCAAAGCTCTAGAGATTGAAATGAAGTTGGAAGGTTTGCCAATAGGAGATACTAATGCAGGTATTCAACGGATCCATAATAAGTTGGTGAACCTGACTCTGCAATTACAAGACATAAAGAAAGTTAAGGAAGTTAGAGAGTAAGTATGGTGTACAAAGTGAAAATGGGAGGTGAATTCTAAAGAGAAGTTCCCTTTCTTCTAGGATTACATGGCTACTGGTGAGCCCTAGTATTGCACCAAGAATGATGCAACTCCTAGAGGTTGCTCTACTTTACTTTATCTACCCGGGGTTCGTACAAACTTTGAGGTGACAATGCTATATACACAGCAGATACATTATGTTCATGGCATCCTCCTCTGCTTCACGAAAGGGTGCTATTTCTTAAATTATGAGAACAACTGGAAATTAAATTGCTGGAAGGAAATGAAAGAAAGGAAACTGAACTAAATTTCTGGAAAGGAATGCCAAGAATGAAACTAATTTAATTTTCATAAAACAGATATCAGTAAAGAAATTAATTCTAAACCACACTTAACTTGGCCAAATGGATAAATGCACTCTACCCATCCTATGATCTATCTACCATACTCCTATCCATGCAACTAAACTATCCATGCCTTAATTTTAATTAAAAGGAATCAATTTTCATCTTAGAGGGAAGAAAAAGGGCTAAGAGGGCTAATGGGGGGCTTAACACATGAAATGAGGGTTTGGAAGCGGAAAGAGGAGGTTAAACACTTAGAAAACTTTATGATAGCGTGATAAATGGCTTTGGAGAAGACAGAGGGGGTTAAACCCTTAGGAAACCTTATTATAACACAAGAAATGACTTCAGACCTAGAAGAACTCAGAAATGTGATGGCGTAATGCGATGAACAACAAAATTTGTGATGTGCAATGTCGCAATCGCAACTTTGCAAGTTTAAATGGATGGCAGTAAGGACTTAATGGAATGAACTAAATGGTGCAAAGTGTAAAGAGTGACATGGTGGGTTGCGAATCGCAATGTCACAATTTTACAAGGATAGTGGTAAGGATTAATGGGAATAAACTAAATGGTGCGGAGTGTGAAGTATGAAGAGTGACGTGGCAGGTCGCGAATCGCAATATCACAATTTTACAAGGATAGTAGTAAGTATTAACGGGAATAAACTAAATGGTGCACAATGCGAAGTGCAAAGAGTGATGTGGCAGGTTGCGAATCACAATATCGCAAGTTTACAAGGATAGCGGTAAGGATTAACGGGAATAAACTAAAATGTGTGTAATGCGATTTACATTGTTGTAAAGGTTGTCGGTAGCGATTTGAGATGTGATAAGTTCTGTAGGATGTGATTTGCGATACTGTAAGTTCTACAGGATTTGATTTGCGATTTGGTAAGTTCTGTAGGATGTGATGTGCGATGGGGATGATGTGGTAGTGGAAAAAGCTAAGAGTTCCGATTTGCATTTTCACAATCGCAAAGAATGAGTGGTGAATGTAACGGTAGAAGGTAACTGATGCGAAGTGTGATTTGTGATTTTGAAATATCACAGTCGCAAGGAATAGGCGATAAGTGTTAAGGTAATCATTAAATTTTGCGATTTCGAAGTGCGACGTACGGTAGTGGGAGTCTCGAGGAATAAAGGCGGAGGTTGGGTTTTCGCTGGTTCTGTATGGTTTTTCACGTTTTTTTTGTAAAAATGGTAAGGCACCCATGAAAGGAGAAAAAAATAGAAGTAAGGCTGAAGAGCTTATGGGTGTTCAAAAGAAGGTAAGTGCAATGCTAAGGTGAGAAGTAAAGGAGGGAAATGGAAGCGTAAGAGAAGTTCTCATAAATGAAGCACACCTGCAGATTCCTATACGGGAAACAGACAGAAATGCAGGATGAAATAGTGAAGGAAAGGCTTGGACTTGGTAATACGAATTCTTCCCCGAACATGAAAATAAAGAAATTTTGGCCTATGGGAAGGTCTTCCCCTACTAAAACTCTATTGACGGTTATGAGAGGGTGGAGACTTGACCACAATTTTGGATTTTTCCTCTATTTCACTATGCATAAGAAATTAAAACTACAACAACAAAAAAAATAAATAGAAATGAAACTTATTAGAAGCATATATGACTTAAATGACAGAGGAAAAACTATCTAAATGACAGAAAGGAAAAGATAATAACAGTAGAGAATCCGAGGCACGTGGATTGGGCCCTAACCCACGAGCCTAGCCCTCTGAACTTAAATTAATCAAATTAAATCAATGTGCTCATTTCATAAAAGAATAACTGCATACATCTCTGAAAGTTTTGATCCCTGAATAAAAAAAAAGCTTCAATAGTTCGCAACAATAATTCTTAATGGAATCGAGACTAGGATAGACTAACTCCTCCTAACTCTAGCTCTGGCATCTTTATTCTATAGGGCAAATACCAAAAACTCCCTAGAAAATGGTGATTGAGTCCACTGGACTCCAAGTAAACCAAGATTGAGTGCTCTTCTCTTTGAGTTGCTCGGTTGCCTCTGGAATTCAAATTGCTGGAGATAATCCTTGGGGATCCTTCGACTGCTTGTAAAATTTGAATTGTTGGAGAGAATATTTGGGATCCTTCGGCTGCCTTTGAGGGTGGACAATTCTCCTATAATTTATCCTTGTTGTCTCCTCCAAGTCTTTGTGATAATATCTTTATAAAAAATATTAATGAATACTAATTTTATGCACTCAACCTTATATTAGGCACTCAAATTATGTTAGCCTTAATCACCACCTATACTAGCATCATAAACCCAAGTAATAATAAAAATGCAAGAAAAAGATATCTAAGAAGGAAAAATTGTAACTATTAACCCCTCCAAATATGTCTAATGATGGATCTTATCATCACCCCCCTACTGAATTGTTGCTCATCCTTTGAGCAACTAATCCTCCTCCTCCATTTCCTTCAAATATTTGACATCCCCCCTAATTTCTTGAGGAAGTGTGTGAGTTTCCCCCAGGGGGTAAAATCCATCCTTATTTTTTGTATTCTCCCATTCTCTATCTTGTGCATCTATGTCCTCTTCATCAATCAGCCCCAGTAGCAAAGATGGGTTGAGCTTTAGTCCCAACCATCGAATATTTTTTCCCTGCATGGACCTCTTGTATAATGGTGCCCTTTCCAATGCACCCCTTAGTCTTTCTAGAGTATGATACTCCCTGTTCTTGAGGCTATGTGGTAGGTTGTTCCATCTCCTCTGGTTGGCCATAATGCACTCCTCTTCTCTCTACCTAGAAACACCATCGAAGTGACCTATCACCTGGTTTTGAGTCTGAAGGTATATTTCAACCAGTGCAGAGTCCTTTTCAATCTCTTGATGGTTAAGGATGACTCCTCTTTGGCTGAACACTTCTATTCTGAAATATAAGGGTTCTATATTTCTTCTTCCCATGACCTTCCATATCGCTTTGGCTCTATTGTCTTCATTCACCATCCAAGATGCTAGAGCCATTAATTGCATATCCCCCATTGTAGGATTGGGGTCCCAAATATCCAGATTTTTTAGCACAAAGTTATGCATATAAAACTCTGCCATCTTTTCCTAATCATCTATGTTGGCTTGCTTGTAGAACTTCCTGAATTTCCTACAACTCGGAAAGGGAGTGATCCATGGGAGGCTAGAGTGTTGATCTAAAATAGAAGCCATTTTTCTTGGAGGTACACAACATATGAGCCAGAGGGGAATCTGTGTTGAAGGGATTCTCTGCATAAGTCCACCATGGTGGCTACTTGCTCCTCTTTTTGTTGCAATTGCTCCTTCAGGGCTACATTCTCTGCATCTGCCTTTTGCAGCTACTCCTTTAGAAATATTTCTTTGATTCTCTCCTCCCCCCTTGGTGATTCTTCAATGATGATCGGGCTTGTGGGAGAGGTTTTTTTCTTTCTATGATTCTTGTTAGCTCCAGAATACCTAGAGGAGTGAATGAGGAGTGAATACCATCATTCCATATTTCCGTCCATACCATCATTCCATCTGTGGTGTGCTTCGGAATTCCTAGTGAATGATGGTATGGAAGGAAAGATGGAAGAATATGAATGCTTCCCTGTGTTTCCCAGAAACCATTAACAACCTAAAAAACAACCAACACAGAAAAACACAATGATGAAAATGCATTTTTTTGGTTTTTTTCTTTTTCTCTTTTTTATTTTTTTCGAAAGAAATTGGACTACCTCCATGGAGGTTTTCAACCCACAAGATTTTTTATTTTATTTTATTTTAGGGGGTGTGGGAAACTATGATGTTTCCCATCAAATAAACCTCTCTTCTTATTGAATTAATGAATTATTCCCTTGAAAAAGGCTTCTTGTAAATTTTAATTTTGTGACCATTGACAAGCGAAGGGATCCCTTCCTCATCTATGGTCCTGATTTGAACTGCACCATTATCAAAGAATTTCTCCACTATGTAAGGCCCCAAACATCTTGTAACCATCTTACCTTTGAATTCTTTAAACCTTGAATCATACAACAGTGCCCAATCTCCTTCTTGGAAGGCCTTTTCTCTGATGTTCTTGTCATGCCATAGCTTCCTTTGCAGTTGAAATACCTCTATGTGAAGAATTTCTTTCTTTCTGAACTCATCCAATCCACTTAGTTGCAACAACCTCTCTTTTTTGGAATTTGTTAGATCTAGATTTAATTCAATTTCCATTCTCAGATTATTGAATTCAAACTCAATTGAAAGTAGAGCTTTCTTACCATAGACAAGTTCATAAGGAGTAAATCATGTTGTTGTCTTCCAAGTGGTGTTGTAGGCCGAAGTAGTTTCTAGCAATCTATCTGCCCAATATTTTCTGCTACTACTCATAACCTTGGTGAGGATGCTCTCTAAAGCTTTGTTAGTTACTTCCACTTGGCCATTTTTCTGAGGGTGATAGGAAATAGAAGTTTTATGCTTAATCTTGTGCTTCCTCAAAATATTCTCAATGAGTTGATAGGTGAACTTTGATCCCTAATTAGTGACTATTTATTTGGGATATCCAAAATTGTAAAACACATTCTCCCTCAGAAATTCTGCTACTTTTTCTTTGGTTGCTACCTTTACTGTTTTTTCTTCAGCCCACTTTTTCAGGTAATCAATGCAGACTATGATATACTTCTTTTGTCAGGATGGTGGATCCATGGGTCCAACAAAATCCATGCCCCACTTGTCAAATGGCTTAAGAGCCACCTGAGGGTGTAAAGAAATTTCATCCCTTTGTGTGGGTTTCCCCATCATTTGGCACTGGTCACACCTGCTAGTGTATCTTCTGGAATCATGGTGAAGGGTAGGCCAATAGTAACCTGCCTACAAAACTTTGTAAGCAGTTCTATTTGCAACAAAGTGGCCTCCACATGGGATGTCATGAAATTCAAAGAGGATATCAAAAAATTCTTCCTCCCTCACACATCTACTTAGGATTTGATCAGGGCCTAGCTTGAAGAGATTCCTCCCAATCCATGTGAAAGGGGATTTTTTTGATGATTATGCTCCTTTCCTTGAATGAAATATTAGGAGGGAGTCTTCCAACAACCAATTAATTGGCTATATTAGAAAACCATGGTGAGAGTGCTGATATGGCAAAGAGGTGTTCGTCTGGCAGCTGGTCATCCACCATTCCTTTTTCACCTGCAAGGAGAACTAACCTAGACAAAAAATCTGCAACAACATTTTCCTTTCCAGGTTTAGCAACAATAGTCAAATAAAATTGCTGCAAAAGTTACAACCATCTAATTATTCTAGCATTAACATATGGTTTACTCATTAAATAATTAATGGCTTCATGGTTAGTGTGAAAAAAGGTTTGATATCCAGTGACATAATGCATGAACTTGTTCAATGCATGGAGAATGGCCAACATCTCTTTCTTAGTAACAATATAATTCAGCTCAGCTTTGGACAAATTCTTGCTGATGAAATAAATGGCATAAGGGAATTTCTCCTCTAATTCTCCTAATGTTTCCCCTACTACTTTTTTGGATGCATCAGTGTGGATGTGGAAAGGCAGAGTCCAATTTGGACCTCAAAGGATGGGGGCAGTAGTCAACTGCTTCTTAATGAGCTCAAAAGCCTCTTGACAAGGACCGGACAAAATAAACTCAGAATATTTGGCCAATAACCTAAGTAACGGCGAATCCATCTTGTTGAAATATTTGATGAACCTTCTATAGTAATTAGCTAAGCCTAAGAAACTCTTGAAATATTTCTACTTTTGAGGAGAAGGTACCCTTTTGATGATAGTGATTTTGTTCAGGTCTACCTGTATTACTGCTTGGGATATGGAGTGTCATAATACAACCCCTACTTTCTTCAGGAATTCACACTTTTCTGGGCTCAAGGAGATATGCATATCAACGCATATTCTTATTAATTTACCCAAATTGGAGAGAGATTTTTGGAATTCATCCCCATATGGTGTGAAATCATCCATTTAAATTTCGATAGAGTCATGGACTAACTTAGAAAAGATGCTTAGGATAGTTCTCTAGAAGGTGCCTGGGGCATTGCATAACCCAAAGGGTGGGAGTCTATAGCAAAGGTACCCCAAGGGTAGGTTAAGGTAGTCTTATCCTAGTCTTCAGGGCTGATTTGAATCTAATTGTACCCACGGAACCCATCTTATAAGGAAAAGAACTTCTTCCCTACAAGGCCATCCAGGACTTGGTCTATAAAGGGAAAAGGAAATGGTCTTTCTTGGTGGCTTTGTTAATTTCTCGATAATCAACAAAAATTTTCTACTTCCCATTCTCCTTTGGGACTAGGACAAGAGGAGATACCCACTCATTGTTGTATATAGGATATATGAACCCTACATCCAATAGCTTCTCCAACTCTTCTTTGTCTATGTCGTTTAGAGTCGGGTTCATTCTTCTTTGGGTTTGTCTCACAGGCTTGCCTCCTTCTTTGATGTAAATTTGATGTCTGCATATTGAAGGATTCACCCCTTTCATGTCCTTGTAATCCAAATCAAATGCTTCAAGATTTCTTTCAGAATCTGGCATAGCTGCTTCTCTTCTTCATTTGAGAGGTTTGGGTTGATTTTCAGAGATCTGGATGGGCCAAAATTGACAGCCTTGGTGGTTTCAGAGGTTGTCTCAACTGATTGCACTTCCATACAAGGTTGGACTTTAGACTCTTTGACTAGGGTTTCGAGAGGAGTGTTAGTGGAGGATTATTTTTGAATGGCATGGTCGATGAGTTCATCTTCATCAAGATACCCTCCTCTAAGGATAGCATCTATGGTACACATAGGGGAAGTTTGATATAACTCATCTTCTTCATCCTCCAACCATATAGGGAGATCATGATCAATGGAAGGCCGTGCTAGAGGATATAACACTAGCTATTTAGAAAAGGCCCATTTTTTATAGTCATATTTCCAGCCTAACAACTAATATAAGCATCTACAGTGGCTAACCAAGTTCTCCCTAAAGTGAGAGGATAACCATTAAACTTGGTTTTTGGCTACAAGACCATGAAATCTGTAGGATACTCCCAAGCTTCATTGGTAACCATAACATCCTCAACAATGCATTCCGGAGTTACTATGGACTGATCTACAAGTTGCATAACTATTGTGGTTTTCCTCAAAGTACCTTGGAGATTAAGTTTCAACATAGTTTCCTTAGTCATGATATTGATGATAGCCCCTAAATAAATCAGATTGTTGGGGACTATGACACCATCGATATGTACATCAACAGCTGGACTACTGGGGTCTAGGTATTTTGGAAATATCACCTTCCCTAGCATCAGGTCAGACAGTTGTCCTACCACATTGATGGTGGGGGTATCTCTCTTCCTCCTTCCAGTTTTCTTGAAGAAATTTTCTTTGATGAGCCTATTGTAGATAGGGACATCCTTAATGGTCTGGAGAAGTAGTATCTTTACATACAAAATTTCCAATTCTCCCAAGAGTTTAGTCTCCTATGGGGTGTGCTGACTAGGGTGGATCAAGCGCTCGGGAAAAGGAGGTTGTTGGATATGAGTGTTATTATCTTATTTTTCCTCCTCAACCTCTATAGGTGGATATGGGGGATGGTTGTCTGGGATTAATCTTCCTGACTTGAGATTAACCTCATGTATCTCCACAGCATAAGCTCGATGGGATGTTTCTACATTGGGAGCCTGTTGTGCTTGTCTGTTGTTCGGGCTCGGATTGGGTTGTGCAGGTATAGGTAACCTAGGTGAAGCATCATGAGTAAGATTAGGTTGAGTTTGGGGTGGAGGCATTAGACCAGGTAGTTTATTTTGTTGATACCTCCACCCTTCAGATGGATTGTTCCATTGAGGTTATTGTGGAACATACTGCTGAAATGGTTGGTTTATTGGCTGAGGATGATATGAAGGGTTGGAAGGCCAAGTAGGAGGTGTATACCAGGATGGAGGAGTGAGGGCATACCAAGGTTTCATGGGTGCACTTTGATTTTTTTAATAGTAAGAGTGAGGTGCACCTTTCATACTTTGTTGAAAAGGCTGAGGGCCCTGAGGCCTTTTATGGTTGATGAAACATAGTTTATCTGGTATTGTTTCCCCACCTTGATATATAAATTTAAGTCAAATTAAGGAGGGACACTTGTCTTTGGCATGATTCTCTTCACAGACTAAGCACACCTCTATGACATTCAGTGGACATTCATTTCTTGGGTGTTTCCTGGTACATCTAGGACAAAATATGAAAATGGCTCTCTCTACTTCCTCTTTCTTATTTTCGACCTGCATTGTGTCCATTTGCAAAGAAAAGGTGTGTAGCATGTCACTCTTGAAGTCCTCTAGCATTTTTCCAATCTCATGTTTTATGAAGGTGGAAGAGGTAGGGGTATTGGATGTACTTTGGCTAGCTCTTCCCTTCTTCCTAAATGCCCTATAATTGTTCCAGAAGATATTTTTTATTGTTTCATAGGGTTTTTGGTAGATATCTCATCCTGATAACATATTCAAGGTTTCTATCATCTCTTCATTGATCCCTCGAAGAAGTAAAAGTTTAAGTGAGTCAGGATCAAGAGTACAATTGGCTCTCTTATAGTTCAATTTAAACCTCTCTTCATAATCCTCTAGGGATTCATCAGGCCCTAGAGTCATCCTAAATATCTCATCCTTATTTTCCTTGGACCTACAGTAGTCTTTGTACTTGTTGCTAAAGGTATCTTCCATCTGTGCCCAGGTAGTGATGTTATCCCTAGGCAGACCCATGAATTAGCGCAAGGCTTCATGCTTAAGGGTGGATGGCAATAGCTTCAAATTTTTATCATCAGAGGTGTAGTAATTAGACCTATAGACAACATAAAATTCAAACTTGAATGTGTCAGGGTCCTCATAGGTAAGTACATGGAGTGTGGAAGAGCCGAGGGGATAAAGTTTTTCATCTTAGTGTCCCCATCTGCCTCTCTTACCGAAAAGGCTCTCTGGGTCCCAGCCATGGTTAAGATGGGTGAATTAGGTCCCTTGGTTGAAACAAGAACTTCTTCTTCTTCCCCAATGGATCTTCAAAATATTTAGAAGGCTCTCCTATAGAGGGTTTAATCTCACTGCCACTGAATAATAGTGAAGGGTGGCTAGGAGGTGATGTGGTGGTTTTAGGTAATGTTTGTCTTTGAGTATTCCTAGTCCTACGAGGCATGAAAATCAGATATTTTTTTTACTTTTTCAATGTTTTTAAAGTGACATGAAAAGAAAGGAAAGAAAAAAAGAATGCTAAAACAAAATCAAAATATCTACTAGACACCTCCCTGACAATGGCACCAAAAAGTGGTGAGCCCTGGTATTGAACCAAGAATGATGCAACTCCCAGGGGCTGTTGTACTTTAATTTATCAACCCAAGGTTTGTACAAAATTTTAGGTGACAGTGCTATATGCACAACAGATGCATTATTTTCATCTCATCCTCTTCTTCTTCACGAAAGGATGTTATTTCTTTAAATTATTAGAACAATTGGAAAGTAAATTTCTGGAAGGAAATGAAAAAAAGGAAACTAAACTAAATTCTTGGAAAGCAATGGTAAGAATGAAACTAATTTAATTGCAAAAAACAGATAGCAGAAAGGAAATTAATTATAAACCACACTTAACTTGGCCAAAAGGCTAAATGCACTCTACCTATCCTATGATCTATCTACCATACTCCTATCCATGCAACTAAACTATCCATGCCTTAATTTTAATTAAAAAGAATTAATTTGTAGCTTAGAGGGAAGAAAATGGGCTAAGAGGACTAATGGGGGGTTTAACACATAAAATGGGGTTTGGAAGCGGAACGAGAGGGTTAAACCCTTAGAAAACTTTCTAATAGCATGAGAAATAGCTTTGGAGTAGACAAAGGGGGTTAAACCCTTAGGAAACCTTATTATAAAGCAAGAAATGACTTTAGAGAGAGAAGAACTCAGAAATGCGATGGTGGAATGCGATGGAAACCAAAATTTGTAATGTGCAATGTCGCAATCGCAACTTCGCAAGTTTAAGTGGATAGAAATATGGACTTAATGAAATGAACTAAATGGTGCACAGTGCGAAGTGCGAAGAGTGAAGTGGTGTGTTGCAAATCATAATATCGCAAGTTTACAAGGATAACAGTAAGGATTAACAGGAATAAAAAAATGGTGCGCAGGGCGAAGTGCCTAGAGTGACGTGGCTAGTCACGAATACAAATATTGCAAGTTTACAATGATAGCGGTAAGGATTAACGATAATAAACTAAATGGTGCGTAGTGCGAAGTGCGAAGAGTGATGTGGCAGGTCATGAATCGCAATATCACAAGTTTACAAGGATAGCGGTAACGATTAACATGAATAAACTAAAATGTGTGAAATGCAATTTGCGCTAGGGTAAAGGTTGCTGACAACGATTTGCGATGTCATAAGTTCCACAGGATGCGACTTGTGATGTGATAAGTTCTGCGGGATGCAATTTGTGATGTGGTAACTTCCACAGGATGCGATGTGTGATGGGGATGATGTGGCAGTGGAAAAAGCTAAGAGTTGTGATTTGTGATTTCACAATGGCAAAGAATTAGTGGTGAGTGTTAACAGTAGAAGGTAACCGGTGAATAATGCGATTTGCGATTTCGAAATATCGCAATCACCGGGAATGGGAAATAAGTGTAAGGTAATTGTTAAATTTTGCGATTGAAAAGTGCAACATACAGTGGCGAGAGTATCAAGGATCAAAGGCAGAGGTTGGGTTTTCGGTGGTTCTGTATGGTTTTTCACATGTTTTTAGTAAAAAGGGTAAGGCAGATGTGAACGGAGAAAAATAGAGAAGAAAGGCTAATGATCTTAAGGGTGTTCAAAAGAAGGTAAGTTCAGCACTAAGATGAGAATTAAAGGATGGAAATGGAAGCATAAGAGCAATGCTTAGAAGTGAATCACACCTACAGATTCATGTACGGGAAACAAATAGAAATGCGGGATGAAATAGTGAAGGAAAAGCTTAGACTTGGCAATACGAATTCTTCCCCGAACTCGAACAAAAAGAAACTTTTTCCTGTGGGAAGGTCTTCCCCTACTCGAACTTTATTGATAGAGATGAGAGGGGGGAGACTTAACCACCGTTTTGGAGTTTTTCCTCTATTTCACTATGCATAAGCAATTAAAACTACCACATCAAAAAAACTAAATAGCAATGAAACTTATCAGAAGGAGATCTAAATTAAATGACAAAGGAAAAACTAGTTAAATGACATAAATGAAAAGATAATAACAGTAGAGAAGCTGAGGCACATGGATTGGGCCCTAACCCATGAGCCTAGCCCTATGAAATTAAATCAATCAAATGAAATCAGTATGCTCATTTCATAAAATAATAACTGCATACATCTATGGAAAGTTTCGATCCCTGAATAAACAAAAATCTTCAATAGTTCACAATGATAATTTTGAATCGAATTGAGACTAGGATAGACTATATCTTCCTCGCTCTAGATTTTCTATATTTATTCTATAGGGCAGCTAGCAACATCTCCCTAGTGTAGGTTTTAAACCTGTACAGAAATTATCTGCAAAAGAATCTCAAAGACAGAAAATGAACAGTAGCGAGAGCATAAAACACAAAATAGATAAACACAGAGATATTCCCATGGATCCCAAATCGAGACGACCAGCTTGATTTTTCATTATATTCCTTTTAGTGTTACAACACATATATATACATGCCGAATCATACATAACCCCCAATCCATTAACCCTATATTAGAGCATAATTGTAGTTCCCTTGACCGGACCTACAAAATACCAGGGGCCGAAAACCATCATGCCCCAAAACCATGTGAAAACCCATGGAAAAAACCATGGCTGGGTCCGCCCACCAGAAAATAAGGACCAATTTTTTTTTCTAGGGTGCTACCCCAGACCCCGCCAGGGGGGCTACTACCCCCCATATGACCCCCCCGATGTTGCGCCCAGTGAAACATACAGGGGGGGGCTATCGGCTCCCTTATTACCCCCCGCGTGTGATTAGTCATGGAAAGAATATAACACAAACCCAACATTATCCCACTTGTTGTTTTCTTTCCACAGGGGGCCCAAGAGAGCTAAGTCATTAGCCCAACTTTGCAACACCCATTGTTTCTCTACACCAAGAGAACTTCTGAGTGCTCACATACTTTTTCAATGCATCTGCAACATTCTTCAAAGTGTCCACCTTTACCAGCAACACCCTTTTAGCTTCAATGTGCTTTGTCTTTGAATGATAAGCAGGGTTCTTAGCCAAGAAAAATGCACTTTGGATATCACAATATATCCTTATAGCTTGCTGCACCAACCCCATACTTGAACACAATCTTTGCAACCAAACTGCTTCCTTGCTTGCATGAGTGGTTGCTATGTATTCAGCCTTTGTAGCTGAAAGATCCACTACAGACTGTATTTTACTAATCCAACTGAATGCACCTCCAAATAGGCTAAACACATACCCTCTTGTAGATCTTCTTTGGTCCAGATCTCCAGCCTCGTCTGCATCAACAAAACCACGAATGTCCAACACTCTTTCCAATCCTAGTCTTCCCTGGTAGCACAAGCTATAATCACTAGTGCCACACAAATATCTAAAAACCCACTTTACTGTTGGCCAATTCTCCTTCCCTGGATTAGACATAAACCTGCTCAATGCTCCCACTGCATGTGCAATGTCTGGTCTAGTACAAACCATTGCATACATCAGGCTACCCACTACACTTTCATATGGAACACAGGACATATCCTCCTCTTCTTCTAGTGTCTTGGGACACTGTTCATCAGACAGCTTTGTACCTATAGGAATCAGAACATTCACCAATTTACTATCCTACATATTGAACCTCTATAATTTATTCTTGATATACGTCCTTTGGTTTAACCATAGCTTCTTCTTTGCCCGATCTCTCTTAATTTCCATGCCCAAAATATATTTTACAGCACAAAGATCCTTCATTTCGAATTTGGAGAACTGTTGGGTCTTCAAATCTTGGATAAATTCTTTGTCATTTCCAATCAACAACATATCATCCACATACAAGACCAAATAAATAACGCGTTCACCAATTAATTTAAAATAAACACAATGATACTCCTTGCTTCTGGTGAAGCTAAGTCCCCATATATAGGTATCAAATTTCTGATACCACATCCTTGGTGACTATTTTAACCCATACAGAGACTTCTTTAACCTACATACCAGCTCTTTCTTCCCCTTCACCATAAAGCCTTCAAGTTTTTTCATGTAGATCTCCTCTTCTAGATCTCCATGAAGAAATGTTGTCTTCACATCCATCTGTTCTACCTCAAAATCAAATGTAGCAGCAACAGATAAAAGTAATCTAATAGAAGTAACTTTGGCAATAGGAGAAAAAATATCACCAAAATAAATTCTCGACATCTGGGAATAACCTTTTGCTACCAACTAAGCTTTTTATTTCTCCACTTTGCCTTCTACATTCATCTTCTTCTTAAACACCCATTTTCTCCCGATGGGTTTCCTTCCAGTCGACAAATCCACCAAATCCCATGCCTCATTTTTATGCTAGGATGCCATTTCATCAACCATGGCCTCCTTCCAGAGTTTTCCATCCTCTGAATCTACTACCTCCCTGATAATTTTGGGATCATAATCCATTATAGTTAAAGCAAAATTTGAATAGAATGCAAATGGACTATACCTTTCTGGTTGTCTTCTTTCCCGAGCTGATCTTCTCACAGCTGGAGTTTGTGGTTCTTCCTCTTTTGAGTCTTCTTCTGTTGCAGAGTTTGATTCATCCTCATTTAGCTCAAACTCTATCTTCTCAGGTTCCTTTGGTGGGACTTCATGTTTAACAACATCTTTCACCTCTAAACAACACATGTCGGCTGTACACAACCTTCCTTGTTTCTGGGCTCCAAAGCTTGTAACCCTTTAAACCATCCTTATACCCAATAAAGATGCACCTTTCAGATTTATTATCCATCTTGGTCCTTTTCTCATTTGGAACATGTACATATGCATCACATCTAAATACCCTCAAATGTGAAAGAGAGGATTTCTTACCAGTCCATACCTCATGTGGAGTATTAGCCTCCAACGCTGATGAAGGTGATCTATTAACCAAGTAACCTGCAGTCTCCACTGCCTCTGCCCAGAATTCTTTTCCTAACCCAATACCACTAAGCATGCTTCTTGCCTTTTCCATCAGCATTCTATTCATTCTTTCTGCAACTCCATTTTTCTGAGGTGTGTATGGAGTAGTCTTTTTCCGTGCTATACCACACTTCTTATATAACTCTTCAAATTCCTTCTTGCAGAACTCCCCATCGTTATCTGTTCTCAGCACCTTTATCTTCTTCTCTATCAGGTTTTCCACTAGAGCCTTAAATTATTTAAATCTATCAAAGACTTCAGATTTCTTCCTCAAGAAATATATCCATGTATTCTTTGAGAATTCATCTATGAATGAAACATAGTACACAAACTTACCTAATGATGGAACCGACATAGGTCCAAACACATCACTATACACAAGCTCTAATATCTTGTTCGCCCTCTTCACACCAGAAGGAAAACTCACCCAATTTTGCTTCCCATATACACAATGTTCACAGAAATCAAAATCCAGAGAGATATTAGACATACCTTCTACCATACCATTTCCATGCAGTATTAGAAGGCCCTTCTCTCCAGTATGTCCAAGCCTTTGATGCCATAGCATGGTCTTTTCTCCAGAGACTGTTAGGCTTTCCGCTCCACTTTCGGGAACCACAGAACTGTTGCACCCCGCAATAACAGTGTTTCCCTGAAGCTTGTATAGAGTGCCAATCCAAAATCCCCACATTAATACCAGTGCTCCTCGAACCATCTTACAGGTATATTTCTCAAACACTGTTTTTACACCTGCATCATCCATCTTGCTTACACAAATCATATTTCTAGCCAATGCAGGAATGTACAGAACACCAGGAAGTGTTCTAATCCTTCCACCTTGCAGCTTCAGCTTGAATTTTCCACGTCCAACGATTTTGGCCTTCCTATCATCACCTAAGAAGACATCACCGCCATCATATTTCTCATACTTGTAGAACCACTCCCTATGAGGAGTGAAGTGAAAGGATGCACCCAAGTCAATCAACCATGACTCATGATCTACATGTGTATTTGAAGAAGAAGCCAAATACACATCCCCACCTTCATCCGAGGTGGTTTTTTCCTCTACAGAAGGGGCATCATCAGATCCCTTTCCTTTCTTAGGAGCTTTAGATCTGCAGTCCTTGTTGTAGTGCCCTTCCTTTTCACATTTCCAGCACACCTTTACAAACTTTCCAGGAGATTTAGATCTCCCACTCGAAACTTTATTCTTGTTTCTATTCTGGGACCTTCCTCGTACAGATAAGGCATATCCATTTTGATCCTCATTATTTATCCGTCTCATTTCCTTCGACAGCAAGGCTAAGACAATGTCATCAAAATTCAAGGTAGTTGTATTGCTACCTATTGCAATAACCAGACTATCCCACGAATATGGTAGAGAACACAAAAAAATGATGCACTTATCTTCATCTGAGATTTTAATATCAACATATGACAGCTGACTTACCACATTATTGAAGGCGTTCAGATGCTCTGTCACCGAGTCTCCATCTTTCATCCTCAGGTTATACATCTTTTTCTGTAGGAAAAATTTATTCACCAAAGACTTAGATTGGTACAAATTCCCTAGCTTGTCCCACAAGGTCTTTGCCGTAGCTTCCCCAGATACATTCAACAATACTGAATCTGAGACACACAACCATATTGCGCTCTTTACCTTCCGATCTAGTTTCTTCTAGTATTCATCTGACATTGTTGTTGGTTTAGTACACGGATCTACCATGATCCATTGATCTTTATCCACTAGCAGATCCTCCATCTTGAGCTTCCACAACTCAAAAATCTGACCACTAAATTTATTGATCTCTATCTTCCCGCCACTTGCCATCTTCTTTCACCACAAGAATTGATCCCACAGATCTCCCACTAAACAGGGCCTACCTCAGGCCCGAGAAAAAAACCCCTCAGCAGCAAAGGCATCCCCTTGAAGCCAAAATTTCTCTGATACCAAATGTAGGTTTTAACCCTGTACAAAAATTGTTTGCAAATGAATCTTAAAGACAGAAAATAAACAGCAGTGAGAGCATAAAACATAAAACAGATAAACACAGAGATATTCCCCTGGATCGCAAATCAAGATGACCACCTTGATTTTTCATTATATTCCTTTTAGTGTTACAACACATATATACATGTTGAATCATACATAACCCCTAATCCATTAACCCTGGATTAGAACATAACCGTAGTTCCCTTGACCGGATCTACAAAATAGCAGGGGTTGAAAATCATCATGCCCAAAAACCATGTGCAAACCCATGCACAAAACCATGGGTGCGTCCGCCCACCAGAAAATAAGGACCAAAATTTTTTTCCGGGGCAAACCCCGATAGGGGGGGCTGCCACCCCCCTGTGACCCCCCCGACATTGTGCCCAGTGCAACGTACAGTGGGGGCTATCGCCCCCCCTATTACCCCCTTGTCCGTGATTAGTCATGGAAAGAATATAACACAAACCCAACACCTAGAAAATGGTGATTGAGTCAACTGGACTCCATGTAAACCAATATTGAGTTCTCTCCTCTTTGAGTTGCTCAGTTGCCTCTAGAATTCAAATTTCCAGAGAGAATCCTTGGGGATCCTTCGGCTACTTGTGGAATTTTAATTTCTGGAGAAAATATTTGGGATCCTTCGAATGCCTTTGAGGGTGGAAAATTCTCCTATAATTTCTCCTTGTTGTCTCCTCCAAGTATTTATGATAAAATCTTTATAAAAATCTTTAATAAATCATGATTTTCTACACTCAACCTTATATTAGGAACTCAAAGTATGTAGCCTTAATCACCACCTATACTAGCATCATAAACCCAAAAAATAATATAAATGCAAGAAAAATAGATCTAAGAAGGAAAAAAGGTGACTATTAACCCCTCCAAATATGTCCAATGATGGAGCTCATCAGCTACTAGAGCACCAAATCCCTTGAACACAAGATCTAGCCTATAGTGTGAAATATGCAATACCAGAGGCCAACATCACTCAGAGGAATGTTACCTATTGCAGAAATACATGCCGACTCCAAATCATCTATTTTTTAAATTCTGTAATTAAGTAGGACATGATGAGAATAATTGTCAAAGTTATGACCTAATGATGGAGCGTAGTATTGATTCTTATAGAATTCAAGCAAAAGAGTATGGACATGAGCACAATGGATAGTGTAGTGGTCAAGGAGGATACTGAGAAATAGGTCAAGGAGGTGGATATGGTCGAGGACATGGAAAAATCATTTGCTACAACTGCAGCTAGTCAGGTACTTTTGCAAGAGATTGTCAGAACCTCAGTTCAACATGTAAATATTGTAAATATTTTGATCATGTAAATGAAGAATGTCCTATACTCATGAAAAAGATGAAATAAAAGATGAATAAGTAGCTGACATAGAATATTCAAATGATGAATTTTGAAAGGAGGATTGATGAACCTAGAATTAGTATTGTTACTAGAAGTGGAGTTGCCACTAGTAGTGATAAGTAGGATGGAAAAAAGGACTTTGAAAATCTAGGTGCATGGGTTAGGAAGACTGCAAAGAAAGTTTCTTTTTTTGATATTCATAAATAAAAAGGAGTGTTCGTGGAAGAAACACAAAGTCTTATGGATGTTGGAGCTTTAGCCTCTAATGCATAGCCAAGGCCTAGTAATTTTGAAGTGTCATCAACTATGACATAGAGCCGAGCTTCGACACAATATTGAGCTCTAACACAGGGCTAGGAGTCAGCAAATCAAGTATTTTAAGGTATTTTCTATAGAATTGTATGAATCTTTTAAGAGATCACAAATTTGTTGAAGGACTTCAAGAGTTGTGATGGCTTGAGGGATCCTGACCGAAGTTCAGATTTTATGGAGAAACCAACAAACCCTCCAACTACTAGACCTTTTGTCAATGACCTGCTTGTGCAGATCAAAGTCTCACCAGAAGTAGTATGGAGGGTTGCTGGAACTAGGTTTCTGCACCCTGAGGGAGAAAATAATGAAGTGGCCCTAAACAAATTGAATGCATAATTATATCAATTGTAAACAGATGCACACAATAGAATAAGGTAGAATAACAAAATGTGTACAATCCTTAACAGAATAAGAGAGAGTTGCAGATCACTTTAGTGCAGAGAAAGCATAACATAACCAAATCCAAAACTAAACAATGTGCAATTACCTAGGCAGATTTATCAACCATCAATATGCATACATGACCATAATAGATATCCTCACGTAATTATCAATAAGCACAAAGGAACAGTGTGATATTAATGGAAATAGAACTAGTAAATAACTCAAACCAATAACACAATAGGTTCGCCAAAATATGTCATTGAATTAATTCAGATCCTTTCAATACATATCTATATTATTCCAAAATAGGAAAAACATGAATATTGAACATAAAGCTATAAATTGCAGTAAATATCAACACATCATAACATTATGAAATCATAGAGCCATTCCATTATGTATAATAACAGAAAATAAGTACATTGTCTTGAGGAAATGGTCACTCAAGCTAGACAAACAAGCCTCCCATGATCCAATACATCAAAATGTGAGACATTGCTAATACATAAAATGTTGGAATGCCATGACTGTGTAGTACAAGAGGGAATAACTACAGTTGGAAAATACAAATATAGAGAGTTGATCATAGAGTGTGCAGAAAATGCCAGGAACATAGATCTAGGCTCTCAAGCACCATTCCAAGACAACCCAAAAAGGTTTTCCAGAAATACACTATGTGAAAAATGTATCCCTAGAGCTGAATAACACTCTGCAACTTAATGAATATAGGGAGGTGGCTGATATGACAAGAAAATATCTGAAACTCCTCCCAATAGATCCTCCCAATGTAGGGTTTCTCCCTCCATTAGGAAACTAGCTCACAAAATGGGTTTCTCAACCCTCCATTG
This sequence comes from Pinus albicaulis, assembly GCA_034641835.2. Taxonomy (NCBI): domain Eukaryota; kingdom Viridiplantae; phylum Streptophyta; class Pinopsida; order Pinales; family Pinaceae; genus Pinus; species Pinus albicaulis. The sequence continues at coordinate 1,185,221,135 of CM076577.1, forward strand.
CAATTTCCATGAAAAATAACGTAGTTTCTGAAGGATACTGCACTTTGATAGATGGCTTAAGCTTGACCTAATGTTATATGGTGGAATGAAGCTCAATATACCTCTCCTGAGTGGGCACTCGAATTCCCTTGAGGATGAGGGTGGGATTTCCGCCCGAAAACGCCCTTGTTCTAAACAGCACAACACACTTCGCTAAACAACTGAAGCATTCAGAAATTCATAAAATACCAAGACATAAAAATATTCAGAATGCTTTCTATGGCTTCCATGCCCTTACTTATATGCTTTTGATCCCTCACCCCCTTGGCCACACATAATAATGATTCTACTCTCATGGCCACTAGCCTCCATTATGACTGTGTTGTCCTCCATTGTCTCCACTACTTCCATAATTGTGTTGTTTATTTGGTCAAATTGATCCCATCCACATGCATTGACCCACATTCACACCAAGAAGTGGTTTATTCATATTTACCCCATCTAGATGCATTGATCCACATTCACATTAAGAAGTGGTTTTATTCCTACTAACGGGATTTATGGGTCCCTTTACCCTCTTATTCATCTATTAATTAAGGAAGACAAAATTTAATATTAAAATTAGCTAAAAGTTAAATTAGGAATATTACAGTGCACCCCACCAAAACATTGATTGTCCTCAAGAAACTACAAAGATATAGGCCACCCTTTGTAATATTCCAAATTAGCTTTCAGCTAGTTGGAATATTATATGTTGCTTCTATTTTTAGTCTAGAGGAATAAGTGGGATAGGGAGACCCTTAAATCTCTTTAGTAGGAATAAATCACTTCCAGTATGAATGTGTATCATTTTAGATAGTCAAAGTAAAGCCACCTTAGGTGTGAAAGAGGGAAATGCATGTAGACTAGATCAAGGTTGACCAAATCAACAGCGCTGCCAAAAGAAGAGAGTGGAGCTAGTGGGGACAATGCAGTTTTGGAGGAGTCTTTGCATGGAAGTAACCTCATAAATGAGTGGGACCAAGGGTGAGGAATCTCACCAAGAATATAAGGGAAGGTATGGTAGTCATGAGAAGCATTCAAAATATTTTTTATGTTTGAGTCTTATGACTTATTGCATGCTGCAATTGTTTAGTTGGGTTTGTTGTACTGTTTAATACAAGGGAATTTTCATGGGGGAATTCCCCACTCTATCTTGGAGGACTTGTGAAGGAAATCTAAGAGGAGTATTTTGAGATTCATTTCCACCATCTGGAATTTTTCCAAGTATTCACCTACAACCACATTGCAGTCTCCTTTAGGAACTATGTTATTTTCAGGGTGTTGCAGTGGAGGGGTGTAAAACCCTCTTTATGAGCTAGTTTCCTAGTGAAAGGAGCAGCCTTTCACCCTGAAGGCTAGGGAGAAGAAGCTACAACCATATCTTTATAATTTAAGCCATTTTGTAGCAGAGCTTTTTTTATACAACATGATTCAGCCATAGAGTTGCAGTGTGCACTTTTTGCATCTTGTGTATTTCAAGAAACCCTTGCTGGGTTATCTTGGGATTGTGTTTGAGACACTAGTTCTCCAATTTCAACTCCTTTTTAGCAATATATCAGCAGATCCATTCGTCTTTATTTTTTTGTAGCAGTAACCCTCACTAGGACTGCATTTTCATGTATTCTAGCATTTCTGTGTTGCAGCATCCCTTTGGATTCTAGTATTTATGGGCTTTGGAGGCTTGTTTGCCTAGTTTGAGCGATTTGTTCCTTAACACATTTTATATTTCACTGCTCTTATAAATAATCTAATGGATATATGATTTTATCATATTTTTTGCATCATTATTTTATGTACATTTCAGTTTAGCGTTCAATATTTTTGTCTTTCCTAATTTGGAATATTACACCCTTTTGACCCGATGCAAATAAGACCAATGCCCGGATCCCATACAAACCCCTCAGTGCGACTATGCCCTTATTTCAGCTACCTAGAATAGACCCCTCAATTCCGGGATCCCAAATGGATCTCTCACCATACTGGTCATCAATCAATCCTCCCAGATCCCAGCGTCGCCATGGCCAATCATCATCCAAGTCCCCTAACTCGAACTGTGCACTGCATCTGGCTATAGGTAATGCCTCATTAAGGTGAAGACTGCTAACATGCATGAATGCTCCATGGCCCCTGTTGTGCCATAGATCTAATTGTATAAGCTTCCCCACCAACTGGATACCAACTCATCACCTCTCTCCCAAATCAATCCAATGTTGATCATGCTCTCCCGAAGTTGGAATGGAATGCTAAAGAGTTGTCGACATGTGCCCCACTGCCAACTGTAAATCATAGTACCTATCATGTCTACAGGTCCTTTCTCTACTATGCACCTGAATAAGAAGATCATACCATCCACAGGAAACCAACTCATTATCTCTCGCCAATCTATCCCAGTCGAAGAATCCAATGTGGTGATATCTACGTATGGAACATGTCTCGAGTGTGGTCGCCAACTCACACTAAACTCATGTTGATCTGTCCTGCCTGTCAACGAGAACGACCTCAAATGGAAGGCCCCTCTCTCTATCATAGGATCAAGTGGGCAAGGTGTACTACAAGCCCCATCGATGTACTCCTAGAGAGTGTTTCTCCCTAAAATTATTGTAGTCTTGCTAACTGTATATAAATTTGAAAACACCTCATCAATGGGTCGGCCCAAAGATGGATGCACCACCATCTCCAACAACTCCTCCTCCATGGCTGACCCCAAATTTAGCCGCATATTTAGCAGTGGCTCACTGTGAGCCTCCATTTGGATCCCCCCCAAAGGAATCTCATGCATTATGTGCATAACATCCTCCTCAAGTGCCCCATGATCCACCATATGTTGCTTAGGTTGAATCATCACAAGTGACTCATCATCTTGAATATCTCTCATCAAGTCCTTAGACTACTCACCCTGCATGCTGGAAGACAAATCCGACCTACTGTCATCAACTCCACATGACTTCTCATGCTCCCTAGAAACATCCTCATTTGACCCCACAGACTCATCTGAAGAAGAGTCATCATCCTGACATACAAAAGGAATGTCCCCCTGCTCTACCTCTGCCACATCATCTGCATCACTCAAGCATGAGTGATCAGGTGTTGGAGCAGGGTCCCCTAGCAGCAATTTTGGAACAATGCTGTAATATTTTGTAATAATTTAGTCTAGTGCGAGGGCTTTAGGGTGGGTTAAATCCCCCAATGAATTATAATGGGTCAAAGGGTAGACCAAGAGTCCGCAAACCATGATTTGCAGACCATAGAGTATCACAGGCTAATATGATATAAATAGAGGGATAAATCGAGTCTATAGGTAGGATAAGTTTTGTATTAAGCTTGGATACGAATCTATGGATACTTGGTGTCAATTTTATAGGTAAGGGATCTTGCTAGTTGTGTGCGTGGAGACCCTAAGTCCTGTTATGTACGGACCTCGCTAGCTATGTGTGTGGGCTATTAAATTGAGTCTGTAAGTTGGGTCTAGATATTAATGAATGAGAAGAATATTTTGTGATATAAGAATACTTATGTGTTATGGTTATTGGTTGTGCTCTATGTTATTTCTAAATTTATATATGTTTACTAAATGTGGATGATTTATTGATGCGCACATGGATGCGATATTGTAAAAGGGGGTGAATGCATAGATTTGGTTAGATTTAGTTGCTTTTCTTTGGTTAACATGATACCTAATGATTTATGAGCTTCGCTAAAGATATTCCTCTGATATACTGTTAAGGTTTTTTGTGTTCGGGCTTCTCAAGTGTAGGTTTGTTAGATCTAAAAGGTCCCACTTCAATTAAATTTCTCTCTCTCATGGTGTGGAAACCTGGTTCTAGCACCCTCCCATTCTACTTCGGGTGAGACCTTGACCTACGTAAGCAGGCCATTGTTGAAAGGGCTAGTAGTATAAGGTTTTGTTGGTAAACCTTAAAACCAAACCTGAGTCAACACCCATCAAACCAACAATTGGTTTCGTTCCCAAGATCAAGAGAATTTTGAGAGACTTCCGACTAGAGTGGAAGCATGACATGAAGCAATAAATACTACCAAGTTAATCAAGAAGGGGATAGATCAATATACAGTCCTCTAAGGGATTGGCCTGACTTCAAACAGGGCAGGGTTGTGCACGTAGGGACTAGTCCCCAACTACGCCATCTTCGAACCCACTCAAGGGTAAGAATTCACCTACCCCGCCTCTGGTGCCACCTGTAGATGATATGGATGTGCACATCAAGTTACCCGCCTTTAAATGTGTGGGTGATGAGGCTCTAGATTAGTTCTGGTTTGTAGTAGATTCAGTATCGACTGCGCAGAATATTAATAATGATGTTGTCAAGAGAGTGCAGCTATCCATAGCCTTTGTAGGGAGGGCCCTAGATTGGTTCATGGGATACATTGGTCATCACGTGAACCAGTCAATACAAGACATTAAGGATGCCATGAAACAAAATTTCTCAAAGCCTAAGTCCTACTCTCAATGTGTGGTCGAATTGAAATATTTTAAACAGGGACCTACAAAGTCTGTCTGGGAGGCTGACCAATGGCTGAAGAAAGTCATCAGTGATGGAGGATTTTCCTATGAGCACAAACATCACAAGGAGTGGCTTATTGCCATGTTGTTACCAAATCTACATTGACCTATGCGATAGCATAATATTTATTCCCATTAAGAAGCCCTAGAGATGGCCATGAAGCTGGAAGCTGCACCAAGGGATGATACTCAATTTGTGGCACTAGACATCCAGAACCACCTAGAGGAAATGCACTTAGAAATTTATAATTTGTGGAGATATCACGGATTTCTAGTGCATACACTTTAGGGCATCCGGCCACACTAAGGATCAATGCCCTCTATTGTCAGATTATATGCAGACTAGGGGACCGAGTACTCTACGCCGTAGAAACATGGCTGGACCAAGTACCCCCACATTGTGGTGCAATGACTGTCGAGTAGCAAGAAGACATGATACAGATAATTTTCCATCATTAGGTGCCTATGTTCTAGAACTAAAACAATATTGGTTCATATTCTTCTCGTCAGTGGGTCATGACGAGCACAACTACTAAACACTCGACCTGATGGTAGTTAGGGGAAACCTATATAGGGTACAACCTAAATCTTCATCACCACTATCTCCCTCAGGGAAAGGAGGATCCCCTGTATGAGGTCAGGGAGGAGGGAGAGGCAGAAGCACAGGTCACAGACGAGGGAAACTAATTTTCTACAATTGTGGGGATGTGGTACATTATGTAAGAGACTGCCCTAACCCCACACGCCAATCCTACAGATATTGTAGGCAGTTTGACCATGTAATTGAATATTGTGCAGTGTTGATAGGAAAGATGTAGGATAAATAGTAGACACCCACACAGAATGTACAATGGGTCAAGGCGGAACCAATAGACGATGGGCCAAGTATCAATTTGATTACGCGCAGTGGAATTTCCACTAGAGGAGCTGAGGAAAAAACTGTGGCTGAACCGCTGATCAGGAAGGCTGCTGAGAAAAAGGAAAGCCTAGATCTAAAAAGGGATAAAGAAACCTTCATTGAAGCTCGGACAAAGATGGCCAAGGATAAAGCATCTACTCAAGGACTTTGGTAGATCCAAAAGAAGATGAAGTGGTTAAGCCATTCCTTCAGGCATGTATGAAGCTACTGCACAACTAGAAGGTAATGGAGAATCTCCAAGAATTAATAGACAGCTTCGTAGAAAAGGTTTCCCTACAAACAGAGGTTAAAATTGTGAACAAGATTTATAAGAACAAGAAAAGTACTAGTCGGGAGATGTGTATGACTACGCAGATTGGGGATTATGAAATGGATCAAGTCATCCTCGACTTAGGACCGGATTCCAATGTCCTACCCAAGAAAACCTAGCAAAGGATGGGAGAACCCAATCTGGAGTGGTCCACTATTTAGTTATAGATGGCTAACCAGCCAAAGATAATTCGAATGGGTAGGATACCAAAGGTTGTGGTAGAAATTGTAGGAGTTAAAGCCTATGTAGATTTTGAAGTAATCTAGATTGTGGATGATGCAGACCCTTATCCTATGCTCTTAGGTCTGGACTAGGCCATTGACATGGGGGGTATCATCAATCTGAAAAGAAGAAGTATGATCTTTTAGAATGAGGGTACGCAGGTAATATTCCCCCTAGGTCCAGTAGAAGGTAAATGATATATAGAGTCGGTGCATGAGGAGGAAGATGTTGATCATATTTACAAACTGACTTCCCGAGATGATGATTGGATCAAACCCATACCTTATGGCATGTTGTGTTGGTAGAAAGACAGCGAATGCGTCTCAGACTTAAATGGTGAGATAGAAAATTGTAAAAGTTATTTGCATCATGTATCTTCACCGCGGTGCCTTAAGATCACAAAGAGCTTCTAAAGAATCTCCTCAGAGGTAAGAGAAATTCCCTACTTTGGTGGTTCTGGTAGTGTTAAGGATTTTCTTAAATCATTTGAAGCATATGTCCCTAAATAATGAAGGTTTTGGGCACTTGACTTGGCTATGCACACGACCCCTGCACAGTGGTGGGAAACACATAAGGAGGCCTTCCAAGACTGGGAGGAATGCCAAAAAATGATGATCCTACGATTTGATCCTCCAGTCAACCCACCCATGGAAATCTTCTTTGGTCATGGGGATTTGCGAAACCACTTGGCTACCTAGATGGAAATGTGGAATTAAAGGGCTTGGAATGAATGGGTACATATGCTTATCCGTGCTTTAGGACCAATCCCCACCACCTAGTATTTGGATGTAGAGCTACACCAGTGCACTCGTCACTGGGGTACAATGATGGAATATTTCATAATGACATTTGGTTTAGTAGGAGGAACAAAGAAACTAGATGAAGTCCTGCAAGATATATATGCTCTAGTCTTTGATGAGTCCTTATCTAGGAGAGAATGTGCTACACTAGCTTGGGATGTGCAGATGGAGGTTATTTTCAACTGCCAAAATTTTTCAGTAGAAGACTGCGACGAGGACCCCCAAAATATCACTATCCCAGAGTCGAAAGGAGAATGTGCAGTTGCAAGACCTCTATTATAGAAAGTGGATGTAAGCAAACCATTAAAACTAAAGGAAGTCAACATTGGCATGGAAGAGCAGCCCAAGATGGCCAAAATTTGGGATTACTAAGATGGCGAAATGGTTGGAAAGATCATGGAGTTTCTGACTGAATAGTAGGACCTATTCCCTACAAAGTTCTCTGAGCTAAAATGGATCGTCGGGGATATGGGTGTTATGAGGATCACCTTGAAGCTGGATGCATGCTCTATCAAAAAACGGCCATATTGGTTGAACCCTAAATATAAACATAAAGTAAATGAGGAAATAGGTAATATGGTGGCCGCAAGTATCATTGAGCCAGTAGAACAGTTATATTGGGTGAGCCCTACAGTGGTCCAAGAGAAGAAGACTAAAGGAGAGATAAGGATTTGCATAGACCTGCGCAAGTTGAATGATGCCTGTGTAAATGATCATTTCCCTATGCCATTCTCTAATTAAATTTTGGATAATGTGGGAGGTCAAGAATAATAATCCTTCACTGATGGGTTTCTAGGGTACCATCAGATCAGAATAGCACTTGAAGACCACAACAAGACAACCTTTGCAGCTGAGTGGGGATATTTCCATTACACTGTCATGCCTTTTGGGTTGAAGAATTCCCCTGCCATTTTCTTGCGCGTAGTCACAATAGTATTCAAAGAGTTCATTCAAAAGTTTCTGGAGGCTTATTTTTATGATTGGATAGTTTTTGGATTTTTAAATAAACATGTGTCGAACTTGCACCTGATGTTGGATGCTTGCAGGAAACACCATATTTCGATAAACATCAAGAAATGCGTATTCTGTGTGCCATTTGGGATTTTGTTGGGGCATGTTGTATGTCAGCAAGGATTGATGGTTGACCCAGATAAGATTGCGGTTATCATCAATTTATCAGTCCCCACCATTAAGAAATAGTTGCGCTCCATCTTACAAGACATCGGTTACTACAGGAAGTTTATTCAAGGGCATGCCCTGATCACTGCGCCAATGGAGAAGCTACTCAAGAAGGATGTATCCCTTTATTGGGATAAGGATTTTCAGAAGAGTTTCGAGCTACTAAAGGAGAAGATGGTCTCTACACCTATCCTCATATTTCTAGATTGGGTGAAAATCTTTCATGTTCATGTCGATGCATCAGGGGTAGCCCTAGGAGTTGTCTTAGCATAGCCCGAAAAAGGAGACATTGATCATCTGGTTACATTTGCTAGCAGGAATATTTCTAGCCCAAAGTGTAGCTATTCTAATACTGAGCGAGAAGGCCTGGCAATGATGTATGCCCTGCAAAAATATAGGCACCATCTACTGGGAGGACACTTCAAGATGTTCACTGATCATTCAGCTTTAAAATACTTGGTAAATAATCCTGTGTTGGGGGGGGGCGCAAGTTTTGTCGATGGTTACTACTATTCCAAGAGTATGATTTTGAAATAATTGTGAAGCCTGGGAGACTAAATGCTAGGCCTGACCACTTGTCTCAGATTGAGAGTGGATAAGAGCCAACTAATCTAGAAGAAGGGTTACCCGATGCACAAATTTTTGCTATCAAGGTGGTTGGTGAGAAATTTTCCCACATGATTCATTTCTTAACCATGAGAATGGCACCTGTAGACAATTCAATACAGTAGAAAAAGGAGTAGGTATCCTATGCAGCTGATTTCACCATAATTTCTAGTCAATTATACAAGATGGGAGGAGATGAGGTGTTGCAGAGGTATGCATTACAACATGAAAGACAAGATATCTTGGCTGAAGCCCATGGAGGAGTAGCAGGAGGTTACTATGCAGGAAAAGAAACTACACGAAAGGTATTGAGGGCTAGGTTGTGGTGGCCCACATTGCATAGTGATGCCCATGCACACTTCTGATCTTGCTATGCATGCCAATGGATAGGGAAGCCTTCACACAGAGATGAGATGCCTCTGCAACCATAGATGGATTTGCAAGCGTTTGACAAATGGCCATAGATTTTGAAGGACCAATTAATCCCCTTGGAAAGAAGACAGGTGCACATTACATCATTACTGTAACTGATTATGTGACCATATGGGCAGAAGTGAAGGCTGTAAAGGATTGCACTGTAGACACCACTGCACACTTCATCTTTTAGCACATTCAGACTAGGTTTGGCTGCCCAAAGATCTTAATGAGCGACAGAGGTATGCATTTTGTTAATGAAACTGTTGGGATCCTGTAATTTAGCAGATTGGCATACTAAATGACAAGGCAACATATAAACCAGTCTTTAGAGCTCTAGGATCTAGCCCTCCTAGTCTCAGAGAGGGATCTCTCAATTGTTTGCAAATATATGACTTGTTTGCTTTTAAAAGGTTGATTTTAGGCTAGTTATTAAGCATGAGTTTGTTTGCTTGTTTGGTGGGACATGATGATATAGGCAGCATAGATAAAAAGGGAAATCTCTAAGTCATTGGGCAATGGAGTCAAGTAGAAGTTTGTAACAAGTTTGTAGATGAATTAGGGGTATCAAAGGGAAAATATAACTTGGCTATTGGATCTACAAATTCTTTCGGGTGAAATGAAATGAACATTAAGGGTTTAGAATGAAAAGTAGAACTAAGGGAAATTAAGAATCCTCAATTATATGTACTTCTAAAAAAAAGGACTTAAAACATCATTAGAACATGAATATGTATTCCATAGACAGGGCTAACCATGAATTCTATAAATCACACTTCAGCAAATAACAATTTCAAGAAAAAATTATCAAATGAAATCTAGAAGTCGAGGAATGCTCTATTTCATTCAAATATTTCACTTAAAGGATAAGAAAACATTCAAGATTCACAAATAAATACATTCATAGAAGAGGGAACTCCTAGACATCTTTGATTACAGCTATAAAGACCTTCAAAAGAATTATTCAAGCAAGAAAAAGGGTATGATCAAAACAGACCTCTTTGACAAAATATAAACAATGGTACTATAAAGGGAGACTTCAAAAACAGTTTTCAAGTGGCAGCAAGTAAGCAGGGAAAACCATAAATCATTCTTGAGGCCAACTATTTGAACTATTCTTGAAATAGACAATCTTAAGGGTTGAAAAAGTAGTCAAACTACTCAATAAAACCTTCAGCAGATGAAAACATAAAGACAGTGAAGAGTAAATAGGTCTAAGGTGCTTCTAGGAGACATTTCTTAGCCTAAAATTTTTACTCTACTGCAAGCAAGAAATGATGAAAACAGAATGGAAAACAGGAAAAACATTAACATATTAGAATACTTCACCAGCATCCAAGCTCAGGGATCCAATGATAGAGCTTTCTCCATCAACAAACAGGTCCAAACATCCACAGGTTCCCGAACATCAAATTTCTTTCAACTTTAGCAGAACTATGTATTACTTCAAAGAGTTATCAAATGGCCACCTTTACAACGAGTTCCAGTGCAGTATTTATACTACAAATGAGGAGGTGGAACTATCTAGGGTTCAAAAATGTTATTAATGACATAGTAAATGCACTACTATCCTTAAAAACCATGCAAGGCATAAGGTAGGAATGTCTCTCAACTACTTCTCTATGTAATAAATATATCTTTACTTCCTGAGGATGAAAATAGTTGAAAAGATTGACTTTGAGGCCTTTTTCTGTCTTTACATTAACTATTATGACAGTTTAAAATATCTTCTTTTGTGTTATAACTTTTTATTTTCCTTTTGAGACACAAAGTAGGCCACAGGTGGTAGTTATATTTATGAAGGGAATAACTACTTCTGTTGATGTATTCAAGGCTTTTTTAGGCCTATTTTGCCTTAATTAAATCATTAAAAGTGTGTCTAGGCCTAATCTATTTAGCCTTGGTTTGCCTTTTTAATTAATCTTATTTCATGTCTTTTGCTTTATCACTTCTTCAACCATTTTTTTTATTTCTTTATCCTTTTACCTTCAGCCTTTAGTCACTGATTTCTTAAAGGGCTAATATTTTCAGCTTTATCCCTTTAAACTGTGTTTTGGCCTAATTCTGCCTTTAGTCTTCATAATCCATTATATCGTCTTTATCTCCTTTTGGACATTTTTTAAACTTCTTTCATCTGTCTTTAACTTTGTTCTCTCTAATCTGCCATTTAAACATTTAAATCTTCTATCTTTAATTGTTTTTTCTTCTTTAACTGTGTGCAGGGTTTCCTTTGGTGCGCTGAAGGGTTTTTTGTTTTAGCCAGTGGTTATGAAGACACTGAATAAAACCTTTGAATTAAAAACCCTATATTTCCTTTTTCTTCGTCTTTCTGGCCCTTGGACCATCATTCAAAGTCTCTTCACCATTGTAACTTGACTATGGGTGGGCCTACACATAAACCTGCCATTATAACCTGCAATAAACAAAAATATTAATAAATCTTATGCTTTTTTCAGGAGAAACTGCGTTTCAGAGGTTTATGAAGGAGTATGGCAGTCAGAGGAATGCTGCAGAGGGAGGAAATGTATGCAGGAGGAGGTTTCATGTCAGAAATCTGCAAAAACGATATTCAAAAAGGTTTTGGCATGAAAAATGGGAAAAGTGGTTTTGGTGAAAACCACGGTGGTTTTTGCATTGATAATTGGCGGTAAGCATTTTTTCCCCGCTCGAACGCGATTCCATACACTTTGTGACACGTTTCCCCCATGAAACCACTAGTTTCACGTGGATTTGGGTTGTTAAACCCCAACATGAAAATTCACGTGAAACGCGATGTGAACCGTTGGATCTGGAGGTGTAGATCCAACGGTGGGGGAGGAGTGCGATGGGGAAAGGTGCATGGTTGAAGGGAGGTGGTGGAGGCCAGGTGTCAAATGGATATTGGACATGTGATTGGATAGTGGGGGGTGGTATCGATGGTGACATAGGTTATTTTTTTGCGTAGCGAGTTTGGTTGATTGGTGGGGTTGGATGTTGGGTTAAACGGGAACTGTTAGATCCATAAGATCTACGGTGTAGATCTATTTGTGGGGATGAATGGGTTTTATGATCAGGCGGAAAGGCTAAATGGGAGAGGGGATAAGAGCCATCGGATTGGATAGATCGACGGTCGAGGACGCATTGGAGAAAAGTTATGGACTGGGATAAGTGAAAAAGGAAGGGGGATGCGGTCCTGTGGGGGGGAAGGACCGGGTGTTTTAAGAAAAGGGACTGAGGGTTTAGCCCATGGTCATGCCCTAGGTTATATGAATAGAATGGGGTAGAGGAAGTTAAACTCTCAAGGGCTTAAAGCTCAAATTTTGTAAAAAGAGCCGAAAAAAGGCCTAAAAACGAGGTTTTTGGGACTTTTTCAAGGTTTCTGATAGACAAAAAGAGGGCTTTTTTTAAAAAGGAAAAGGGATCAAGGGCTAGCGCTTGGTCACGGCCCTGGGTCTCGTGAAGAAGATGGGGCTAGGGCTCAAGCCCAAAGGGGCTTTAAAGCTCAATGTGTTAAAAAATGGTTGGAATAGGCTAAAGCATAGGCTTTTTGGCCTTTTTAAAAGCTTCCAATAAGGGAAAATAAGGATTTTTAAACCATAAAAATGGATTGTTACAGGTTTAAAGGGTTTTTGATGATTTTAAAAGGGTTTTTTAGGGAAAATGGAGGATAATGAAGAGGTTAAAAATAATTTTTAGCAGGGAAAAATGACTATTTGGATAAGTGAAAATGAGTGAAAATGGGCAGATATAGCCTGAAAACAACTTATTTTTGAGATGGTAGGATAACTTGGAGAATTCAAGTGAAAACATTCAGTGAATTGATAGGCTTAGGATAATGAATATTGTGATATTTCCAGAACTCATAGTGTTTCTGCAATATTGTTTCTAGAAATCTGGGATTGTCAATTTTATCATCTTTGGATAAACTAAAAATTATGGATGACTAGCAATGGCTCCATTTGGGGAGGAAAACTATCCTTTAGGTGTCCAGAACCTCAGAAAACAATCTTTGAGTTCCATCAGATCAGTGCCTCATCCATTAGGCAGATTTATTATTTTCTTGTTGATCTTCTATGAAAATGACAACTTTTATCAATCTGCAACATGTAATTTCTTCAAACAGCATCTCTTCCTAACCAATCCTACTTGTCCTAGCATTTTTTCTCATTTTTGAGTGCATTTGAACTAGAAAAATCTTTGACATTTTATTTTTTGAAAACATAAATAAACTATCTAATCATATCCTTATTCCTTCCACGAGTTGAGATTAAACTGTTGAACTCTTTATTTCTCTACCTAACTATCCATCTGTCAAGATTAGGCTGTTTGACAAATTTTATTCTCTATTTCTAAAACAAGAAATTTAAACATAGTCAAATCAGGATTAGATTATCTGATTTGCTATGGTGTCTATGGTTGTATGTACAAGCTGCACATAGAATTTATTTGCAGAAAATTTAAAACAAAATTATGAAGGCTTAAGATCTGAAAATTATAAACATCCTTCTATTCTTTTTCCAGCTCTGTTTTTTATCTGTTTAGAGCTATCTTTTTCTTCTTGACCTCGTTCAAGTTTTCAGCATGTTAGAACCAGTCTTCTTTGTATCCCTAGCTTAGGTTTTGATCTAATTAGAGACATTATTTTTGTGCTTTCTTGGTTTAGGTTTTGAGCTTTATTTGAACCATTCTCTCTTCTATCCTAATCTACTCGAATGATAAACCAAGATTAAATTGTTTGGAAAATTTTATTCGCTAACCTATCAGCAGTAAATTGAAATATATCTAGTCATGATTAGGCTATGTGACTAAATAGCAGTGTTTCGTTTTAGTTGTGGCATTTAAGCTTGCACACTTTCAGATTTTCTCTTTTTTGGTATGGGGCTGTACCTCTTTTGAATCTACCCTGTTTTCTTTTTCTATTGTTTTTGTTTTTTTCCTTTTTAAAATTGAGATGCAATGTTATATACAAAGAAAATAAAAGCTTAGAAATTTAGGAATCTTGGCAGAAATAGTGCTTGAGCATCCTGCCATTGACAGGACCTCCAAATAGATCTTCTCCATTTAGCTCTTGCAGAATGAATGCATTGTGACCCCTGATGGAATGAATAATGTAGGGACCTTTCCACAGATTTTCAAATTTGCCATGTTTTCCCTTCTCTTCCCTTCTAGAATCCCACTTTAGAACTACATTTCCAAATTGGAAATCATTTTCTTTAGTCCTCTTGTCAAATAATTTCTTGATGCTTTCTTGGACTGTTTGTGTTCTCTTGTACACTTCCTCTCTGGATTGATGTAAATGAATGGTCTAATTTATCCTTCTCTGCATATCATTCTCTTTATTTTTTATTTCTTTAAGGAGTTTCATGACTGGAACTCCTAAAGAGGTTGGGAAGACTGCATCCATGCCATAAACTAGCTGATAGGGGGACATATTTATTGAATTTTTGGTGGTTAATCTATCAGCCCATAAAGCATGAATAAGCTTACTATGCCATGATTTCTAATTCTGTTCCAATATTTTTTTGATAATACTAATAAGGCTCTTGTTGGAGGATTCAGCTAATCCATTTCCTTGAGGATAGTAGGTACTGGAATGACCCAAGGTAATATGATACTTATGGCAGAAGTTAACCATTATTTTAGACTTGAAGGAAGCATCATTGTCTGTAATAATGTTTCTAGGAAAACCAAATATGGATAGTATATTGGTTTCAAAGAACTTGATAATGACAGAGTCAGTAGCATGCCTAGAAGGTATGGCTTCTATCCACTTAGTAAAATAATCAGTGGCAGTGAGGATCCACTTATGTTGGGCTGATGAAGATGGGTGAATTTCCCCAATGAAGTCCAAGGCCCGTTGTTGAAAGGGAGCCTCAACACTGATGGGATGTAAAGGTAAAGATAGGAGTTTTCTCTTGCCATCAAAAATTTGATACTTATGGCAAGACATGACAAGTTTCTGAGTGTCTGGGAAAAGGATGGGCCAATAGTAACCAGATCTGAGGATTTTATTTGCTGTAGTCTTCCAGTAAAGATGTCCTCCACATTCTCCCTCATGCAGCTCATGCATGATTTTTCCTGCATCAATCTCAAGCAAACATTTAAGAAATATTCCAACAACATTCTTCCAATATAAAACCCCATCTAATATGCAATAATTTAAAGCCTTCTGCTTCAAAAATGTATCTTTAGTTTTAGACAGAGAAGGAGGGGTATTCAGATAAAGCAACACATATATGATATCAGCATACCAAAGTGAGTTCACAAAATTTTCTTCAATAAATGGAGCTGTAAATTCTTCTGTTTCGTCCAAAACATCAACCATATTCATATCTAGTGCTTGGAAGTTTGATTCAGCCATGAGTTTTGCTAATCCTTTCCCTTTGATTAGTTTGGTAGGCCTAATTTCTAAGTCATATTCTAAAATAACAGCAATCCATTTTCCCCTTTTACCATTAGGGTCTTGACTTAGAATATCCTTGACAACAGTGTGTGGGACAAAAGCAATGATGTGAGAATGTAATATGTATACTCTAAAGTATTTCAATGCTTTTACCAAGGCTAAGGCTTGTTTCTCCATGATGTTATACTCGAGTGGAGCATCTCTTAGGGCCCTACTAAAAAATTATATAGGTTGTTCATGCCCCATGTTATTCTTTTGCAGTAGCACTGCAGCTACTATATGTTTAGATGCAAAGGAAAAGATATAAAAATCTTTGGTGAAATCAGGACTTATAAGAACTGGTGTTTGAGTAAGAGCTTTTTTTACCAGTTCAAATGATTTTTTAGCTTGTATTACCCATTTAAGACCTACCTCTTTCTTAAGCATGTTTTTGATATTTATTAATAGCTCAGCAAGGTTGGGGATGAATCTCCTTAAAAAATTTATCTTCCCAATGAAAGATTGTAATTTTTTCAGGTTTCTAGGATGGATGATTTTCAATATGCCATCAATCCTTGTAGGTTCTACTTTGATTCCCTCTTCAGAAATTATGTGGCCAAGAATCTTTCCTTATTGGAGACTAAAGAGTGTCTTTTTGGGATTCAAAGATAAGCCATATTTCCTACATTTCTCAAAAAAATTTCTTAAATGAATCAAGTGTTCTTCATCAGTTTTAGAGAAAACAGTAATGTCATCAAGGTAAATGATTATAAAATAGCCTTTGTCTTCTGAAAAGGCTATGCCCATGGCCCTTTGGAAGGTGGCCCCTGCATTTATTAAACCAAATGGAATTTTGACATACATGAATGTACCCCAAGGTGTAGTAAAAGTAGTTCTATGTTGGTCACTTGGGAGTACTAACACCTGATTGTAACCTAAGAACCCATCCAACAGTGAAATTTTTTTAGACCCAACCACCCTTTGAAGTATGTGATCGATTTTTGGCAAGGGATAATTGTCCTTTAGGGAGGCTCTATTTAGATTTATGAAATCAATGCAAAGCCTAATCTCCCCAGTATTTTTCCTAAGAGATACTAAGTTAGAAACCCATTCTGAATACCTGATGGCGACTATGATCCCAACATCATACATCTTCTTAATCTCTTTCTCCACTAAAGGCAATAAAACATGGTTTATTCTTTTGAGTTTTTTTTGAAATGTTTCTGATTTTCCTTAATAGGAATTTTGTGTTGAATGATGCTAGTATCATATGACTTTATGTCCTTGTATCCCCATGCAAACACATCCTTAAATTCTTTGAAAAGTTATATGTATTGCTGTTTGATATGAACTAGGAGAGTGCTAGATAGCTTTATCATTTTTGGTTCTGCTAGCCTACCTATGTTATGTTCTTCTATGTTTGTTTCTATAGGCTTCATCCTTGGTTCTTTGGCTACATCATTGAAATCAAAAATTTGTTCTAATGGTGCAAGACCTCTTGGAATTGTATCATTTTTACATTGTAAAATTTCCAGGTCTTTTTGATATGTATTATCAATTATTTCTTCTCTAAAAGGATGTTCAAAATGGTTTATATCAGCAGAAAAGGACAACACTGTTTCAGGGATTTTTTCTTCATTAAAATAGTTTTCCTCATGGCTTGAAGTAGGTGTTGGTATGGAAAATTCATTCTTTGATTGTAGAAAATCATTTATATATTTGTCTCCTTCAAACATTTGCCAATAATCTTCATTGTCAGGTATTGCAGGTCTGTTTTTAACCTTTATATCAGATTGTTAATTTGTCTATGGTATTTGGTAATTACTAGTAGCAAAGGCAAGTTCATTTTCTAGATGATTTTGAGCTCTTGGGATGAAAATCAGTTCATATTTTTCAAAGGTTTTGAGGAGATCAAGTGTAGCATTTCTATATTCTCTAAGTCTTGGGTTTTTGGTTGAATACTCCCCTTTAATTTGTCTAATAATTAGCTCATAATCCAATTGGACTGATATTCTTTTAGCTCCTAAATCTGAGTAAGTGTAGGCTAAGAAGGAGGGCTTCATATTTAGCAATGTTATTTGTGCATGGAAAATCTAGTTTATAGGAAAACCCTTTGTTTGTGTTCTATATCCATACACCAGCCCCTGCACTTAATTTGCTACAAGAGCCATCAAAGTTTATTTTCCAAGGTATTTCAATCTCATTTTCATTTTCTTTCTGCTATTCAAGGCTACTAGAGTTTGAGTTATTTTGCATTTGAATTGAGGGCATATTTGACTGTTCTAGTGGACAAACTTCTTCTTTGTTTCCTTTTTCCTGTTGACTGATTTCATCTTCATTAAATAAGATAAGGGAATCTAATTTTGAATGGATGGAATACATAGGAGTATTGTTTTGTCTATCTATGTTTCTCACCATGTATTTCATGTGGGATTCCCTGTATAATCTTCTAGTTTGGTTAAATACTAGGATGGTGGCATAAGACATGTCCATTTGAAGGCTCCCCCATAGTTTGCCCCCCCATGATCTAGATAGAAGCATGCCATACTTAGGGGGAATGTCAACTACTACTATGTCCATTAATATACTCTTAGTAGGATTTTGAGACAAGTTAACACACAAATCCTTGATTAAACTCAAGCATTTGACTCTACTTGAATCAAAGCAAAACATGTCTTTGTATGGTTTAGTAATTTCTAAGCCTAGGATTTCCATTAATACTTTGGGCACAAGATTTTGTGAAGCACCTAAGTCTAGCATGGCATTATGCAAGATTTTGTCATGTATATTCAAGCTGACATAGAAGGGAGGGACAACCCCTTCTTGGTATTTTCCTTCAACTTCAGGACCAAACAATAACTCTGGTTTATCATCAGCTAATTTTAAAGCATCAGTGTCACTGTCTATATTCAAAGCTTTCAAAACTTGATTTTTATATACATCCTGAGTTACTAGATCAACTAAGGGTATGGTGACTTTGATCTTGGCAATTTCCCCTTCAAGCATGAAAGGAACTATTGTTCTTGACATATTAACATATGTTTTGTCATTTACAACTCTTTCAGCAATTATGATTTGCTGAACTTTATTTGGACTGCTATTTGGGATAGATTTGTTAGGGCCACTAGCAGAATTACTAGGGCAACATTGTTCAACACTTTGCTGGCTGTTTTCGTCTTTATTTAGATCAACTTTATTGGCCACAATGTTGGTGTTATTGGCTGTTTTTTTAGGCTAATTTTCTTAAGTTTTTTTAACAGCAGTACTAATGTTCTTGTCATTGGAAATATCTGGGCTCCCTTAGCTTCTAAGATTATATTGTTTGTGTACCTCCATGATTGCATTTTCGAACCCCGGTATGTAATCTTCAGATCTTCATGGTTGTTTTCAATTTGTTCTGAGGAGAAGAATCCTTGTTCTTCTTCAGTGAGAAAAACATCCGTCTCACTATCATATCCTATCAAGTTTACATGATTTTCCTCCAACCTTTCAACTTCCCTTTCTTCTTCTTGATCAACATAGTTTTGTTGAGAGGGGGGGCCTAATTTGATGGTCATTGTCTCTTTTCCTATCTTGATTAGGGTATCTTCTAAGATTTGGGTTTCTATTTCTATTTTGGGGGTTATTTTGGTTTTCTCCAGGGGCACTCTATCATTCAAATTTATCTTTTCAGGCATCCTCTCCATTACTTTCACTAAGTTGTCAATTTTAGTATCTGATGATGAGGTTGGTGCTATTGTATCCTCCCTGTATGTAACTCTTTTCTCTAATTTAGCCTATCTCTTTTCTCAATCAGATTTTCTTCTACCCTTAAGGCTCCCCTTTGCATATCTTCTAAAGTTAAGGGATCCCTTTCTCTTAGCTGGTATTCCATTTCAGGATCAAAACCCTTAGGGAATTTGGCTAAGGCTAGGCCTAATAAATGTTTCATGTTTGGGGGAAGTGCATTATAAATACTATTGAATCTAGTGCAATAATCTTGGACACTTTCCCCAATGTTTCTTTTGAGGTTGGTATATTCTGAAAGGATTTGGAGAGGGTTCTTCCTAAGTTCCCATTTTTTTATGAATGTTTGATATAAATAAGGGAGATCATTAATGGTGTGAGGAGTTAAGCCTTTAAACCATTTTTTGGCTTCTCCTCCCAAACTTTGGGAAAATATTCTCATATTAATGGTCTCTTCTTCTATTTCCATGTAATCAAAAGCATCATTCATCTTATCTACATGTTGTTGAGTAGTAGTAGGTTCATTTCCGGTGAAATGGGGAATTTTGGATTGATATTCATTGTGTAAGGGAACCAGAGGTAGTGGTAACACAAGTGGAGCATACCATGTTGCCATGATAGGAATTAATGGGGGATTTACAAGAGGTGGATTTACAAGAGGGAAAGTGGGTTGAAATGGGGTATTTTTAATAATGTATGTGTGGATAGGAGTAGAAGAAATACTTGGGCTAGCAAACTGTTGATGAGCAGATTTGTTATGGAAGGAAGTAAAATGATGGAGAAGCTGAGAGTTAGGTGGAGTAGAAGGTGAAGCTTCTCTGCTAAAGCTATGTTGCAAATCTGTGGTTTCAAAATCATCTTGGTTTAAATCACTTTGAGATTTATTCCTAAATAGGTTCTTTGTGTGAGGTAAGTCAAAGTGAGGATATTTTAAGACTGTGATATTTTTAGGAACGAATCTTTCTCTTGGGATGGTTCTATCAGTAGTTGGTTTTCTAGATCTAGAAGTTTGCCACAAATTCCTTTTTGGATTGTCAACTATGGTAGGAGGGTTAGGATGTGGATGGGATCAATTATTGACCCTATGTGAAGCCAGCTTTCAGTTTCCAAAAAGTAGAGAGGCTGAGGTTTTTAGGACTGTTTTTCAAGATTTTTTCCTCTTATAGTGATTTCTATAATAGGGGACTAGGTTTCTAAACTTTCTCAAGGCTGATTAACACATTTTTAAGGAAATATGTAGATCTAGAGGAGTAATAGGGCTACTCAGGCTAGTGGAGTCGTCGGGTGGAAAATTTTAGCTTTTCTAAAGGTAAAATGTTTTGTGGTCCACCACCAATGGTTTATTTGAAAACCAATATGAAATGTTTTGGGTTTTTCTAAGTTTTTTATCTGGTTCTATGGTTGTGATAGTGTCATATACCTAATTCAACACTTAACTAAGGTGATGAAACAAATAGAGCCTACTCTATGGCTAATCAGCTAATTTCTTCAAGGTTTGATAAGGGTCTCTTAGAATCATAAGGGTTACTTAGATTTCCACTGATTCAGACAAATCCTATCATGATTACCATTATGTTGGTAGTGCTTGAGGAAGCTATAGCTCACTTGAATGAATATTATGTGTCTTGTTTTATGGACTTTTACTCAAAAATGTCCCACCATGATCATCAGAATGTTGGGATCCTATAATTTAGTAGATTGGCATAATAAATGATAAGGAAACATATAAACCAGTCTTTAGAGCTCTAGGATCTAGCCCTCCTAGTCTTAGAGAGGGACCTCTTAATTGTTTGCAAAGATATGACTTGTTTGCTTTTAAAAGGATGATTTTAGGCTAGTTATTAAGCATGATTTTGTTTGATTGTTTGGTGGGACATGATGATCTAGGCAGCATAGATAGAAAAGGGAAATCTCTAATTCATTGGGCAATGGAGTCAAGTAGAAGTTTGTAAAAATTTTGTAGATGAATTAGGGGTATCAAAGGGAAAATCTAACTTGGCTATTGGATCTACAAAATCTTTCAGGAGAAATGAAATGAACATTAAGGGTTTAGAATGAAAAGTAGAACTAAGGGAAATTAAGAATCCTTAATTATATGTACTTCTCAACAAAGGGACTTAAAACATCATTTGAACATGAATATGTATTCCATAGACAGGGCTAACCATGAATTCTATAAATCACACTTCAGCAAATAACAATTTCAAGACAAAATTATCAAATGAAACCTAGGAGTCGAGGAACCCTCTATTTCATCCAAAGGTTTGACTTAAATGATAAGAAAAAATTCAAGATTCACAAATAACTGCATTCATAGAAGAGGGAACTCCTATACATCTTTGATTACAGCTATAAAGACCGTCAAAACATTTATTCAAGAAAGAATAAAGGGTATGATCAAAACAGACCTCTTTGGCAGACTATAAACAATGGTACTTTAAAGGGAGACTTCAAAAAAAGTTTTCAAGTGGCAGAAAGTAAGCAGGGAAAACCATAAATCATTCTTGAGGCCAAATATTTGAACTATTCTTGAAATAAACAAGCTTAAGGGTTGAAAAAACAGTCAAACTACTCAATAAAACCTTCAGTAGATGAAAACATAAAGACTGTGAAGAGTAAACAGGTCTAAGGTGCTTCTAGGAGACGTTTCTTGGCCTAAACGTTTTACTCTACTACAAGCAAGAAATGATGAAAATAGAATGGAAAACAGGAAAAACATTAACATATTAGAATACTTCACCAATAGCCAAGCTCAGGGATCTAATGACAGAGCTTTCTCCATCAACAAACAGGTCCAAACATCCATAGGTTCCAGAACATCAAATTTCTTTCAACTTCAGTAGAACTATGTATTACTTCAAAGAGTTATCAAATGCCCACCTTTACAATTTGTTCCAGTGAAGTATTTATAATGCAAATGAGGAGGTGGAACTATCTATGGTTCAAAATTTTTATTAATGACATAGTAAATGCACTCCTATCCTTAATACCATGCAAGGCATAAGGTAGGAATGTCTCTCAACTACTTCTCTGTGTAATAAATCTGTCTTTACTTCCTGAGGATGAAAATAGTTGAAAAGATTGACTTTGAGGCCTTTTTCTGTCTTTACATTAACTATTCTAACAGTTCAAAATATCTTCTTTTGTGTAATAATTGTTTATTTTCCTTTTGAGACACAAAGTAGGCCACAGGTGGCAGTTAGATTTATTAAGGGAATAACTGCTTCTGTTGATGTATTTGAGGTTTTTTTAGGCCTATCTTGCATTAATTTAATCGTTAAAAGTGTGTCTAGGCTTGATCTGTTTAGCCTTGGTTTTCCTTTTTAATTGATCTTCTTTGTTGTCTTTTTCTTTATCACTTCTTCAACCATCTGTTCTATTTCTTTATCCTTTGACCTTCAACTTTTAGTCACTGATTTCTTAAAGGGCTAATCTTTTCAGCTTTATCCCTTTAAACTGTGTTTCGGCCTAATTCTTTCTTTAGTCTTCATAATCCATTATATCATCTTTATCTCCTTTCAAACCTTTTTTAAACTTCTTTCATCTGTCTTTAATTGTGTTCTCTTTAATCTGCCATTTAAACCTTTACATCTTCTATCTTTAATTGCATTTTCTTGTTTAGCTGTGTGCAGGGTTTCCTTTGGTGTGTCGAAGGGTTTTGTGTTTCGACCAGTGATTATGAAGACACTGATTAAAATCTTTGAATCAAAAACCCCATATTTCTTTTTTCTTCATCTTTTTGGCCCTTGGACCTTCATTCAATAGCTCTTCACCACTTTAACTTGACTGTGGGCAGGCCTGCACATAAACCTGCCATTATAACCTGTAATAAACAAAAATATTAATAAATTCTGCACTTTTTTGGGGATAAACTGCTTTTCAAAGGTTTATGAGGGCGTATGGTAGTCGGAGGAATGTTGCAGAGGGAGGACATGTATGCAGGAGGAGGTTTCATGGCGGGAACCTGCAAAAATGGGAGTCAAAAAGGTTTTGGCACGAAAAATGGGAAAAGTTATTTTGGTGAAAACCACGGTGGTTTTCGCGTTGATAATCGGCAGTAAACGGTTTTTCCCCGCTCAAACGCGATTCCATACACTTTGTGACATGCATCCCCCATGAAACCACCGGTTTCATGTAGATTTAGGTTGTTAAACCCCAACATGAAAATCTGTGTGAAACGTGATGTGAATCGTTGGATCCAGAGGTGTAGATCCAATGGTGGGGGAGGAGCGCGATGGGGAAAGGTGCATGGTGGAAGGGAGGTGGTGGAGGCCAGGTGTCAGACGGAGATTGGACAGGCTATTGGATATTAGGGGGTGGGAACGATGGTAACGTAGGCTATTTTATTGCATAGCGGGTTTGGTTGATCGACAGGGTTGGATGTCCGGTTAAACGAGAACCATTAGATCCATAAGATCTACAGTGTAGATCGATTTGTGGGGATGAATGGGTTTGATGATCAGGGGGAAAGGCTGAATGGGAAAGGGGATAAGAGCCATCGGATTGGATAGATCGACAGTCAAGGATGTGTCAGAGAAAATTTATGTAGTGGGGTAAGGGAAAAAGGAAGGGGGATGCGGTCTTGTGGGGGGAAAGGGCCAGGTGTTTTAAGAAAAGGGTCTGAGGGTTTAACCCATGGTCACGCCCTGGGTTATATGAATAGAATGAGGTGGAGGAATTTAAACCCTCGAGGGCTTAAAGCCCAAATTTTGTAAAAAGAGCAGAAAAAAGGCCTAAAACTGGGGTTTTTGGGACTTTTTCAAGGTTTCCAATAGACAAAAAGAGGGTTTTTTTTTAAAGGAAAAGGGATCAAGGGCTAGCGCCTGGTCATGGCCCTGGGTCTCATGAAGAAGAGGGGGTTGGGGCTCAAGCCCAAAGGGGATTTAAAGCTCAATGTGTTAAAAAGTGGTCGAAATAGGCTAAAACATAGACTTTTTGGCCTTTTTAAAAGCTTCCGATAAGGGAAAATAGGGATTTTTAAACCATAAGAAGGGATTTTTACAGGTTTAAAGGGTTTTTGATGATTTTAATAGATTTTTTTTTATGGAAAATGGAGGATAGTGAAGGGGGAAAAAGGAATTTTTAGCAGGGAAAAATGACTGTTTGGATAGGTGAAAATGAGAGAAAATGGGCAGATATAGCCTGAAAACAACTTATTTTTGAGATGGTAGGATAACTTGGAGGATTTAAGTGAAAAAATTTAGTGAATTGATAGGCTTAGGATAATGAAGGCTGTGAGATTTCTAGAACTCAGTGTTTTTGCAATATTATTTCTAGAAATCTGGGATTGTCAATTTTAGTCATCTTTGGATAAAGTAAAAATTATAGATGACTAAAAGAAACTATCGAAGCTTTGACAGAGGAATTTAAGATCCACCATGCGAAGAGTACCCCATACCATCCATAGGCGAATGGCATGGTAGAGGCCTTCAACAAAATTTTGGAACATGTGCTAACTAAGGTCTGTAATGCTGATTGAAGTGATTGAGACATGCGCATCCCCTCAGTGCTCTGGGCCTATAGGACCACATGTAAGAATTAGGGTAATTTTTTGGTGTAAAATGGGCCTCCTAAGAAAAATGTACAACAAAAATAAACTTTATAAGAACCAATAGGATTCAATATGGTGATGTCAACCATGGGGGATGATTCACAATTTTTGGAGTAAAAAAGTAAAAAAAGTAAAAATATTAAAATAATAAAACTACTTTTTCAACTCATATTTTCAACTTATCTCCCTAAGGTTTTACTCAAATTTTGAGTGAGAGTACTCATTGGATGAAAAAATTAATTCCTCATCCAAGGAGTACCCATGCTGCATACTTTTGACCAACCTTGTTACATGAAAACTGAGAAATACATGAAAAAAATGTGTTTTCAATCACGCTTTTCATGTATTTCTCATTTTTTATGTAGCAAGGTCCATAAAAAGTATGCAACATGGGTAATCCTTAGATGAGAAATAAAATTCTACATCCAACAAGTGCCTCCGCTCAAAATTTGAGTAAATCCATAGGGAGATAAGTTGAAAATACGAGTTGAAAAATTAGTTTTTCATTTTTTCCCTCAAAAATTCGATGATGTAATAAAATATTCTTTTATTATTTCCATTATTATTTTATAATTTCCCTATGAGGCCCATTTTAGACCTCAAAATTCTAATAATGGAAACTGACTGGAAAAACGACTTTTAGGATGGTTTACAGGAAGGAGGCCATCATGCCCATGGAATACATCGTTCCCAGCCTGCGCATTGCAGATTTTACAAACATGGCAAAACCTGACATTATGGAGGAACGCTTGGCATAGCTGATTATCTTGGAAGAGGATTGGTTCATTTCTAATTTTCACCAGTAGGTTCAAAAGGCTTGCGAAAATCATGGCATGATCGACATATCTGCCAGAATGTATTCAAGGAAGACAAATTGGTGTTTCTTTATGACAGCCAGTTTGCACGCCACCCAGGAAAGTTTTATAAGCATTGGTTGGGCACATATATAGTTAAAGAGATTATAGATGGTGGTGCAGTTAGGTTGGCTACGTTGTGAAAATATTACTTTCCTAGTTACGTTAATGGAATTCGTTTGAAACCTTATAGGGACAACTCGACGCCTAACAAATGAATATATGACCTGAGCGGGAGTATCTGTTTAAGGAAGGTTGCGCACATAGGAAAGGCAACATGAATGGAGGTGTGATGACCACGCAGGGGTAGTGCGTAGGTAAGGAGGCATGGAAGGGTGTGAAAAAGGCACAAGGGTAGTGCATAGCTAGAAAAACTAGTTGTTGGAATAGTAAAAATGGGTGAAAAAGTGATTTTATCGTTGAATGGAGCGGGCATTTGACAATTAATGCAATGATCTGGGAGATTTTTTACCATTTCCTTGATGGTAAGTTCCATTTAAGACTAATCCAGTTGTCTTTACTCAAAGGAGGCTATAAAAAGAGGGGCGCAGGTCATAATTGGTTCCTTTTCTTTCATAAATTCTTGCGCCTTATGCTTTACTGTGAAATTTATGTAATGTGTGTATTGGCCATCTATATGTCTAGGCAGGCTATCCCCTCTGACATAAAAAACATTGAATTCATGTTCCAAGTGAGAATTACTTCTTATAACCCCGTTGATTCATCGCTTGTGACGGCCTCCATCGAAATGGAGTCCAAAGATGTGTTTGAGGTAACCCCCGATGTGGAAGAGGTCATGTCTATGCTGGCCAATAGAAAGGGAAATTGGTAGGAGGAGGGGAAGGAGAAAGGAAAGGAGAAAGCCACGAAGTGGGTTGTAGTGAAGCCACACACATCCCCTCAGATTATTTAATCCCCTCAACAGGTGCCTAAGGCACACTCGCCCAATCCATCAAAGCACCCCATGACATCCCAAGAGGAAGCTATGTTGGTGACTCGGCTCTCCTGTTTTCCTGCATATGTGAAGCCAAGAAAACCAACGGTGCACACCCCCAAGAATTTTTATGTGGTCCAAGAATACCTGCAAATGCCAATGGTCCCATAGTAGGTCCCCTTGATTGGTGACATGCTCAGGAGCCTCCCCTCCATAAAATTTGACGATCATGATTTAGCAAATGTGGATGTCTTCCTAGACCTAGCCCCTAAATTATATCTTGAGAGGGTGTTGTATTAACATGTTGAAGGTGGAGTTGATGGCATGGGCACAAGGATTAGAAGCCTTGGGGATATTTAATTTTCTATGCATCCCCCACTTTAGTCGACATGCCATCACCAGCCTGGTTGTACGCCAGCTGCTGGCATTGATCCACGATGGGTGCTTGTGGATCCAAGACCGCATCTCCATCTATGTTGTGCTAACTCACCGATTCACTAGCTTACCCATGTAAGGTCCCCATCCCATGAAAGTCTTCAGGAAGAAATACGAGCAGAAGGTCACTGATGAAGTGCAGGAGAAGTATAAAGTTGATCGTGATAAGAGAGGATTCCTGGTAGAAACCATAATTGACCCAGGAGTGTGCATGGGTACACTACTTCTCACCTGTAAAATGATTTTGAAGTGTCGAGCATTGGTTTTCCCTACTTATTTGATTCATTTATCTAGACAATGCGAGAAAGGGGTCTGCTACAACTGGTTATAGTACCTCTGCAAATAATTTCTAGTCAATGTGCACAAGGCGCAGGACCAAGGGAAGGCATTTTTCTACTCCTGGCTTTTGATGTTGATTTCCTTGGTTGAGTAGGAGACAATTGATGATGTCGTGCTCCCTGAGCTCAAGCCGGATATGTGTGAACTTGAACGATATGTGAAACTGTGGGAATCAAAGGATCCAAAGCATGCGGATGAGAACAAGGTGTTATGGGTGTTGTTTGACCATGTGCTAGCAAAAAAATTCACTCGAGGCCGCACTTGTCTCTCGTGGTTTACTAAAATACAAAGGCATTTTTGAGTTCCATGTCACCATGCACAATGTGTATATATGGGCCTGCAAAGATCAAGCATCGTATAACCTTTTGTATATGGCCACAGAAGCTGAAATCGATCAACATATCGTAACCTGGCCACTGGCAAGGAAGCTTGGCTTCAAATTCTCCGCCCCAGTCACAGTAGGTACCTCTGGGAAGGATGAAGCCTCGAAGGATATGGCCTCGCCAAGTACAACGAAGGAGACTTAGGTGTGTTCCATGGAGAAAACCGTGAGAAGGAAACTCCCAAGGATGCCACCAAGGGGGTCGAGAAGGAGTCTCATCAGGGTGCGGAGGTTGAAGTGATTGGTGGGGAGGGCACAAAGCCCCCACGCAGAACCAAGTGCACAGGTGAGCCTCCCAAAGGACAGAGGAAGAAACGCAAGGACACTAAGACCGGTGGGGAGGCAGAGGTCACCTTAACAGAAGAAGACTTGGAGAATATTGCGGACGTTGTCACTATTGCTTCTGAAGATCGGTGGGCTACCCCGGAATATCAACAGAAGGTCACGGTAGAAGAATTACAATCTGGACTGAACACCCTTCAGTTAAAGGAAGATATGCTTTAGGCGAGCATGAATCAAGCAATCCAGCCAGCCATAGTCAAATCTTTGGCCACCGTGACAGAGAGTCAGATCTGCCCCCTCCCGGGGGTGGCTTTCACTATGGTACCTTCGATCTTGTGCGAGCAAGTCCATGTGTGCTCTGCAGTCATCCTCAACGTTGTGAGACTGAAAAGTGAGCAGTTGCACTCCCACTATGTATTCATATTTAGCGAGCTTCAGCACAGAGAAATTCGGGTGCGCAACAGCTAAATGAGGTCAAGCAAACCATTGTGACCAAAGCTGTCGAAATCAGCCAAGGCCAGGCAACACACATCATAGCAATTGGGAAGCAAGATGAATTGGAGCATCTAATAGATAGGCTCTGTGAGGATATGCTGGAAGTAATTCCTTCCTTGGCTGTGCTACATGCCATGTTAGAAGGCTTGGTAGCTACCTTAAAGGCATCCCAGAACGAAGTGCAGGCTATTAAAGTAGACTTGGAGCAACAAATAGCTAAACTACAAGCCAAACTGGAACCCAAGACTCCTCATGAGGTGCACACACAGCAAACCATGCTGGTCAAATAATCTACAAGAAGAATTATAGCACAGATCACCAAGGGCACATAACTATTAAAAACTTCTATGGGGTTATGGTTCATGGTGCAGTGCAATCACCTCCTTTGCCAATTCAATCAGGAGATACACTAGAAGGAGCAATATTTTGAACAAATGGAAGCTACCATGCCCACCCTTGTTGTTGCACAATGCTTGGTGCATATTCGTACCAGCCACATGCTTCAATATGAAATTGAGGGCCTCTACCAGAAGAAGCAAGTCCTCAGTGATCGCCTGAAACCATGGGCTGACAAAGCTCTCAAACTTTCACAGGACTTCAATGTGGTAGTGAAGCAGTTGAACTAGATCTTGGAGAGCATCACCACTGCTACTAAAGGACCAACTTCACAAAATTTGGTTGACATCGTGTAGAATGTAGCTGCGCAGAGCGAAGGCGTCCTGCCATTTTTTTCTGCCACTCTCGAACAACTCCAGGAGAAGATGAAGACAACAATCCTAATGTCACATGGGATGAGTCACAAGATTGTGTTTGGGGCCTATTGGAGAAGGGTCCCCTAGTGAAAATTTTGGAACAATTTTGTAATATTTTGTAATATTTTAGTCTAGCGCAGGGACTTTCGGATGGGTTAAATCCCCCAATGAAATGTAATGGGTCAAAGGGTAGACCAAGAGTCCACAAATCACGGTTTGCAGACCATAGAGTAGCGCAAGCTAATTTGATATAAATAGATCAATAAATCGAGTCTAGAGGTAGGCTAAGTTTTGGATTAAGCTTGGATACGAATCTGTGGATCTTTGGTGTCGATTTTCTAGGTAAGGGCTCCTGCTGGCTGTGTGCACGGAGACCCTGAGTCCTGCTCTGTGCAGACCCCATTGGTTGTGTGCATGAGATAGTAAATAGATTCTGTAAGTTGGATCTGGATATTAATGAATGAGAAGATTTTTTTTTAATAACTAAATACTTCTATGTTATGGTTATTGGTTGCGCTCTATTTTATTTCTAAAGTTATATCTTTTTTCTGAATGCGGATTATTTATTGATGCGCATATGTATGTGATATTGTAAAAGGAGATGAATGCATATATCTGGTTAGATTTATTCACTTTTCTTCGGTTAACATGCTATCTAATGATTTATGAGCTTCGCTGAAGATATTCTGCCGATATATTGTTAAGGTTTTCTGTGTTAGGGCTTCTCCAGCATGGGTCTGTTAGATCTGAAAGGACCCACTTCAATTAACTTTATCTCTCTCATGGTGCGAAAACCTGGTTTTAGTACCCTCCCATAATACATCGAGTGAGACCTTGACTTACGCAAGTAGGCCATTGCCAAAATAAAGGGCCAATAGTACAGGGGTTTGTTGGTAAACCTTAAAACCGAAACTGGGTCAAAACCCCTCAAACCAACATCAGGCCTCTCTCTGCCTCAGATCTGTCGATAAAACCCTCGTAGCCCTGTCTCTACTACACTTTGTGTCTCTAGATGCTCAACACTATCCTCTTCAATCTTAGGTGAGCTGCATCCCAGGGTACACCTAATGCCCATGTCCATAGGTCCCCTTGGAGGTAACCCTCCAACTTCCTATTGTGCCATATCATGGGTCACTGCATAGCACGAAGTGTCTCTGCACTCCTCATCATGCCATTTTATGTTGCAACCTGACCCTGTACACCACCAGATACTGACAGTTGGTTACAGGTATACCATCATGTACCATCATGTATCCTGCATGGGTCAAAAGATCCACCACTCTACTAGTAAACCCCCCATGAGGTGGGCTACATCTCCCCATTTGCTCTGAAGGATCAGAGTGAAATGACTCCTCATATTCCAATGATAGTGACACCACTTCTCTTATCATCCATAGCTCAAGCATACCATATACCCATGAGAGAGCACCGTCTCTACGCACTACCATGTATAGTGGCCTATTGATGCCTCCTCCTCCAACTATCTCCTTCCAACATATGCTAATCACACTGTGACCCCATGCATGGTCATTATGATAACATAGTTCTAGAAAAGGGTGTACCCTCCCGTTGAACCATCCTATCACTAAGTATGTCTAGGGCTCTAATAGAGATATGAAAATGTGTGTGCACCTAAACATCAAACCCATCACACAATGACTTCCATCACCTACTGACTCTATCATATGATGGTAAATCCCACCTAGATCCCAACACTAATATGGCCCTCGTGTCCCTATGGTAATCCATGTAATCTGTTGAAATGTGTCCATGGATGTATCCAGCTGCCTAGTGTACTCCATGGGGTACCAACTCAGTACCTCTCACCATCAAACCTCGAGAAAAGAATCAAATGCAAGAATCCTCAAACATAAAAAAGTTTCTCCATCATGCGAGTGCTACACCCTGTCGATGTATGCTTGAAGGGGGGTGCTCTGACACTCCAATGTGCCCTCTAACTGCACCATTAGGGAATCCAAATGTTCCCCAATGTGGATCAACTTTTTTGTTGGCTTAGCACAAACCACTCTCATGCCCTCCATCTCCTCATTCTATCGTAGGATAGCCTCTCGTACTGATGTGGCCTTCACCTTCAAAGCTATAAGCTCGACCCGAAACTAATGGCACTGTTGTGTGTGACCATTGTCCAATACCTTTGTATCTCCTAGTGCCTCCTCAAGGGATACCCCAAAGGATGGTTGCACACCCTCCTCCATATATACTCCAATACGCAAGGCATGCTCACTAGTCAGCTGCATGCGATTTTCATCTGATAATTTTTCCATAAGCCCAGAGGCTTCTGTACCTATCAACGTCTCAACAATGGTAAATTTGTCTTCCAACACCTCATCAACATGTGATGCACTACTGTCATCAGAGAACTCGGTCACAACCCCAGATACCCCATCAATGGATACCTCAACAATGGGTGGTGTCTCATCAACGAGTGTATGCTCAGTTGTCTCCTCCCAAGTCTTTGTAGTACTCTTTGATGACCCATTAAAAGTAGGTAGAAAAAGTCTACCCATGGTATGTTGCAGGTCATTTCCCTCTGTATACCCTCTTCCTCTATTGTACGTACGAGGTCTTTGGTTTTCCTTAATCTAGAAAAATTCCTTGTTGGAACAGGGTCTCCTAAAAAGCTACGAAACTAGTCCATTTTGGTTAATCTTGATTATATTTAGTATAGCGTAGGGGTTTTGGGGTGGGTCAAAGCCCCGAACAAATTGTAATGGGTCAAAGGGTAAACTACGGTCCGAAAACCATGGGTTGTGGACCATAGGAATGTTGAAGCTAGATTGTTATAAATAGAGAGGCATTTCAGATTGTAAGAGAGAGGATTTGATGAGCTATTGATGCGATCTGTTGTGTAAGCTATATGTTTTGGTTTTGGGGGGAACAGACCCCTGCTGGCTGTGTGCGCGGAGATCCTAGTCCATCTGTGTGAAGACCCTACTTCTGTGTGCATAGGTTGGGAAGGGAATTGTAAGGAAAGGTCGATGAATGAATGAATATGAAGGATTAGTGGATCTGAATCTGTGAGTATTGTTGAATGAATTGCTGGTAATTACTGTGTTATGTATTTTCTATCCTCTCACTGCGAAAGTCTGTGTATTGAATGATTGGATCTAGATCTATTTTGCTCTGGTTATATAATTCTATGTTGATATTATGAAAAGCATATAACTATAAATCTAGTGCACGTGGATGCAAAATAGATACATAGTTAACTCTGTAAAGAAGCAAGGGAATTTGAACAAAACACAGCCCTGCTTGCCTTACCCTTTCTTTCTCAGGGTGTGGAAACCTAGTTCTAGCACCCACACATACTACTTCGGGTGAGACTGTGACCTGCGAAAGTAGGTCACTGCTGAAAGGGCTAGTAGTATATGGGTTTGTTGGCAAACCTTGCACACCGAACTTGGGTCAGGACCCCTCAAGCCAAAAAATGGTTCCGTTTCCGGGACCTGAAGGAGTTGAGAAAGGAATTGGGTATTGACAGGCTGGAGAAGAACACATGAGGAACCATGACGGTGCGCTTGGAACTACCCACCTTTAAGGGGGTAGGAAATGAGGACATGGATCAATTTTGTTTTGTTACAGAGTCTGTCTGGACTGCTCAAAATGTGGCAAAGGACACAATAAAGAGGGCACAGTTGCCATTAGCATTCGAAGACAGAGCTTTGGATTGGTATATGCGGTACATTGCCTGGAATGGGACTGCTTCCATTCAAGATATCAAGGATGTGATGAGGTAGGAATTCTGAAAGCTGAAATCTTATTCCCAGTTGATAACAGAAGTAAAGGACTTCAAACAAGGTGCGTCTGAATCAGTATGGGAAGCTGACCAACGATTAAATAAGGAACTTAGGGATAGAGGATTCGAGTATGATGATAAAAAACATATGGAGTGGTTTATTTCCATGCTACTCCCTCACCTACACATACCCATGAATCGCCAAACTTTTAGTTCGCAAGACAAGGCCCTAAAAGCCGCTATGAGATAAGAAGTTACACCTCTTGAGGATGCTAAGCTAAAAGTACAACAGATCGAGGAACAAGTTGAAGCAATGCACCAGGAAATCCAGAATCTACAGTGAAAAAAACGAGAGGGGCTGGTGCAGAACAAGGTCACATAGCAACGCCAATATAATATAGCCCAGAACAATGGGGCTCAAGGGGGCCTCTGCACTAGTAGGAAGGAAGCTGTGCAGCTAGGTTACGTAATATTTACCGAGGACCTTGACCAGGCTCCCCCGTTTCCACATCAGAGAGATGTTGGTACCGATGTTGCAAATTGGTGGGTTGCGAGAAGCAGGATAGCTGAAGCTGCAACAAAGGAATAAAGGAGAAAGAAGACCCTACTTCACCAAGAACCCCTTTGGGTAGGGATGACTTTCCCTATGAAAAAAGGGATAAGAGCCAAAGTGGAAGCATCGGTCAGGATAGATGCCAACTAATCTTCTATAACTATGGGAGTGTAGGGAATTTTTCTAGAGACTGCCTGCAATATTCCAGCAAGTATTGTAGACAGTGGCATCATACAGTGGAAGACTGCCCAGCCCTAAAAGCAAGGGTACATGAAAAGCAGTTTTTATCTGCACAGAAGAAGCACAGGGTCCAAAATGAACCACAAGGTTAGGAGGAAAAAGTAAATGTAGCAACGCGCAGTGGATTAGCGACTGGGGGAGCTAAGGAAAACGATGAAGCTGACTCACTCATTCGCAAGGCGGTTAAAAACCAAGAAGGATTAGACTTAAGCAAAATAAGGGAAACGTTTATAAAGGCACAAAGGGATCTCTTTGAGGCTAAGGATTCACCAACCACGTGTTGGGACGCTAGTTTGTCATTATTATTATCTCTTTTAATACCTATTTCATCCATTTCTACCATTCTTTATCACGTCATTTATCATGGTTTATCATATAATTCCATCTTATAACTATTTATGCTCTTATGGATAAATATTATTTCCTCTCCTTTATTATTAATAAATTAATGATCATTATGCATGATTTTACCAATGATGATTTATTAATATATTTTTTAATGTCACTCACCATTTTAGCCTGCAAGATATTTTCCAGATTGCAATTGATCTCCAGCTCATCATTCAATATTCCAACTTAGAAATTTGATGGAATAAGAAGTGACAATTTTTCGTTAGACATTCTAGGAAAATGGAGAAGAATCTAGAAAATCTGAAACATGGGTTCTGTCCAGAACGGAATGAGTTAACTTTATTGAAGAACGGTTTGCCCAAAGTCAGTCTGTATTAAGAGAAATTCAAGGTTCTTTAAGGATGATTTTCCAAGATTCACTGTTGTGGCCGTTTTCCAAATGATGTCAATTCCAATACCAAATTTAACTTTTTCCTGTTGAAGGATTGATGGAAATATATTTTCTTGCTGATCAAGTTGTTGGGAACAATCCAATTTTGTTATGAGGGATCACATTTACTATTTACTTTCTCCTCTTTCTGATTATAAAAGGAAAGCATGTATTTCCATTATGGAGAGATTTTCCCGGTTGTATTTTCATGTTTGCTCATCTACTCTTGTTAATTAAAATAGAGTATGATTTCTTGTAAACTCTGCTACATATGATTAACACATAAATCCGGTTGATGTTCCATTATTTGATACTAGAGTAGTTTGGCAGTGCTCCACTCGCGGAAAAGGGCCCGGCCCTGGTAGATCCACTTACCATCTGTATCATTACTTTCCAATTCTATTCATTTGATCGTTTGCATTAGTTCTCACTTTCTTTAGTTGCATTGTTTCACAATTTCCATGCTTAATAGTTTACTATTTCAATGCTTCATGAAATTGGTGTGTTGCATCAATGAATTGCGTTGTTGATCCTTTCCAACATAACAAGAATATTTATTTCTTTATAACTTGTATTGTTATTCTTTGCAATTATAGAGCTTCGTTATTCAGGATTTGTTGTTCATTTCCGTCAAGTAGGATTTTTTGTTCATTTATATTTGCTATTTAATTCCATTAAATAGGATTTGCTATTCATTTCCAGTAAATAGAACTACTATTCATTTCTATTAATTATCTTTACCATTTATTCCTTTCTTGCAAGAGTTTGGATTTGCTTTGGAGTGTTATTATAGAGAGCTTTCTTAGTCTATTTTCATTAGCAACATTAGTGAGTTAACACAATTACCATTTCCATTTAATTTCTTTAGTGTGGAGTGTAATGTAATGTCCATTTTTGGGGATTATCAAGATTCTATGTCAAAGATGGACTACAGAGGAATTTATTGGTTATGTCACCTCTGAAAAGAGGGTGAGAAACAGAGGCTACCTGGCCAAATATAGACTCTTCCTATAGAACTTGGAATAATCCCAATTCAGGAATCTCAATAAGGCCTTCAATGAAAACGTTGTATAAGAACATTTGAGCTATGAAAACGTAGATCAGGGCTGGGATCCCCTCATTAAAGTTGTATGTGACATTTATATGTAATTTCAGTAGACAAAAATAAGTTTAAACATGTTAAACAGATCTCCCGAAAACAAGACTAGCTAGAAATCAGCCGAAGAGAGAGACTGTTGCAAAATGAAAACTCCAGCTACTAGAATTGCGCAGATCTGACTGAAACTTAGAGGAAGTCAGAAAAAGGTCTGATATTTCAGTAATGTAACATTAAATCAGAATTACATATTAGCTTATTTCCTTTACAATTGATTACAAGAAGAACTAGGGCAAGATCCCTTCAGAAATAAGAGCTGCAACTAGAAATAAACTGTAGAAATATATAGACAACATTATTTTCCAGGTGTTTCAGCTGTTGTACATTAAATTTCAGATCTTGGATTCATATATAATACAAATCTGGAAGCTACAATACTTTAAGAACAAGATCCAATTGGAATTACATCAAAATACAGCATATTAAGCTGTAGATCTGAATTACAATATACCGGATCTTATCAGAAAACCCGGAAATTTCTGAAGATAAATTTTATTACTAAAATATATCAAATATATAGAGACATGGATTAGGAAACCCAATCCATGGATCACCAAGGGAAGGCAAGCCTAACACCAAGAGATCTTCCTCCAAATTGATAGCAAACTTAAATAACAAAGCCCTCTCAGAAAATAACACAGTATGAAGAAGAAACTGCGCAGAGGGTAAAGGAGACTGAGTACATGGAATGAAAATTATAGATATGATATAAAATATAGATCAGCTAACTCCTTGGAGGCTGAAGAACACTCTCCAATAGAGAAAGCCTCTCAAAAATAACTAGATCTAAGCAGATCTACAATGCGACTTGCTACAAAAGATAGCAGTACGCAAAACCCTCAATGGGCCAGCGCTTCTCATGAAAGATAGAGCTTGGTATCAAAATATATAGTGGCCAAATTAAGAAAGGAACTCCTCCAATGATCCTCAAGGGAAGAGATGAAATTCCTAAACAAGAATTCCAATCACAATCCTCCACTAAACAGAGAGAATGGTATTTGTCTAAGCAGACAAATACTTCAAAAATATAATTCATCAACAACCTCTTCTTGTGTCTTCTCCTCCTTTTTATAACATGAGAAATCCTTTGCAAACCCTAAACCACTTTGATCAGTCACTCCTCTTCACATTATAATCTCCCCACTAGAACTACGCAGTCCCTCTTGGAGATGCATTGAACCTAGACAACGTAGTTAATTTGGTCAAGGTGGACCCAATCTTTGGCTCAATCCTCTTTCACACCTGCAAGTGATTATTTACATAGCCTAGATTTGTCTTTTTTCACATGGGCATTGATTTATTAGGAGTTTTACATGTCCTCCTTTATTCATTTATTCATCGATCATAAAATAAATCAAAATTTAATGTCTCCTCTTAGCTAAGGCTAAGTAGGGACATTATAATCCTCCCCCTCAAAATGTTGCTTGTCCTCAAGCAACTGGTAGGGTAAGAGCTGTGTCTCTTCTCCTTATCCATTGATGACACCATCAATAATAAAGCTCTCATCATGAATCAAGTGTTCACCAAGGCAATACATCAAAAATTGCTCCTCCAATGCTAGCATGATAGGTTCATAGTCTACCCCTTCAGGAGTGTAAAACTCAACGGAAATATACATGGGTGAACCAATGTCACATATGAAACATGTATCATGAAGTACTAGATATAGTTCCATCCCATGTGGTTCATGTACACTACTGACTCTTTTCCCATAAATTCCCATAAACAAAACCAATATATCATCTATGTATGGTAGCAAAATCACATAAAGGCAAACTGAAATTTGCACATGAGGAGGTGGATCACAATCCCACATAAGGTACTAGCACAGTACACTCCTTGTTCTGAGTAGATATGAATGTGATAGGTGGTACTCCCACCACATATTTTCTGCATAAATCACCTTGACATGGCTGAAAGTGAAACTCTCATTAGGTGCCTTTGGGAAGCACCCATCATGATACACAATCTCCCTTTGCACCTCAAGGGAGTGGCCAGCTTTGGAATTTTTATTGGCCCCATATTTGCCATGAGATATGCATGAAAAATTTCTCTTTTTAGGAGCCATGGCCTGCATACATATGGTAAGAGAGTGTGCCAAATCAGAAAAATAAACTTTCTCTACAAGATCAGACTTCTTACCATACAAACCTCCCATACTCATAGAGTTAGGCATGGTCTTTTCCCCTCTTTTGAGAGAAGAAAGAGATGGTTGAAATATATCCTGAATAGGATCCTTTGGCTACCCCATCTCCACATAGCTATTGCACTCTTGTAAGTGTCAATTTAGTTCCTCCCAATCATAATGCTAATGTAGCTCCTCCTCCATACCCTCCCAATCAAAACTCTTCAAGATTAGGGAGTATATTTTTGCTGATTGCATGTAGCTAGAAAGGAACTCCTTGTGTGCCCTTTGTAGTATTTCTTGCTTAAGCTTGGAGGCTTGAGACAAGAATACTTTGCCAATATGATAGATGACCCCTTCATGGACTATATATCCTCCTTATTTCTTTATGCCATCTAAGATCATCCCGATGTGCAAATATTTGGAGTACTCTACAAGGAGCTGAGACTTCCAATATGGATCTACACTCCTCAACAAGGATAGCATTGTAGATGTATCTATGGTGGTTCTTTCCTTGTTGCTGCTTATTCCTTTGTAATCATGCATGCCAAAAATATTTGTGGGAAGGTTGTGTTGAGTCCCGAATTTGTCTCTTTTCCATACACTTTTCCATATCTTTTTCACTCACCTAAACCTCCAAAATTGTCAATATCATGTGCAAAAGGGTATCTAACATGGTTTTTAATTATGTTTGTGTGTTTTCTATTTGATTTAGATTTTGTTCATACGGACAACGGAAACTTGTCACTTTCCGCAGTGTACCACTAACTTTGCATGACTATTTTGTGGAAATCAATGTTACGAGTGTCTACGAAGGAAACGAGCCACATGGGCGAGGCTAGGAATGACAAGGACATGGTTCGTGTCCTATTGGTTCAAGTAAATTTGTCCAAAGAAAGCCGCGGTCAAAGCCATCACGTGGAAGTCAGGTTTGTGGAGTTCTATGTCGAGTGGACCTGCGTTTCGTGGCATATAAACATCCATACGGCCGTTTCCAAGCTTGCGGAGGTTAATTGACATCGTGCAAAGTTACGGGAGTTGAATTCAAGCGCCCACCTTCCATAGATCCATTTTCCAACATGGCCATACTCCCCATATCCGTGGCCTTAGTGGTCTACGTCTTGTTACGCTATCATAAACTTCGAGGAAACGAGTTACATTTTATTGCTTTATAAAGAGCGTTTGCATACGCACGTGGAGTTAGTTGATAGTTGTTAGTTGATCATAGGTTGTTGAGTTGATGTGCGTACTCTGCGTTATGTAGTGATTACTGCTGCCTTGAGCCGTAATACTACCGATCTGTAATGAATTGCTTTTTAATGTGAAGAACTTCGTTTTCAACTTAATTTGTGTTGAGGATCGTTACCAAAGCTGCGTAGAGGGCCTACTCGGCCGAGGTTACGTAATGTATTAATGTATATATTTTTCATTTCATTTCTTTAAACGATCATTGTATCATAACTCATTACATGTTCATATTTCATAGTTGCTTCATTTTTACTTTGTTCATTAATTTCCATTGCATTCTTGTCTTTCATGTTTTTATGATTGTCAAATCAATCGATCAGGTTTTTCTTGTGCGGGTTTTAGGTAAACAGCGGCCGGGGCATTTTCATAGTATTTTGGCTAATGATATGAAAGCGACATTATTACTACTGCTAGTTTTTCTTTCCATCGACTTTTTGTTTAACTTCGGTCTTGTTTTGTATGTTTTCCGGTTTTGTTTATATCGATTCGGTGAGTTAAATTTAAATATATTAAGCTACTCATAGTGTCTTCGATACCTCAAGAAAAGCCACGAATTTGGGCGATGGTGAGGGGCTGCATGATGAAATGTGTAGTTTAGTATTAGTTTCCTTTACGCAAAATTAGATATATTAAGCTTCTCATAGCGTCTTCGGTTACCTCCGAAAGCCACGAGTTTGGGTGATGGTGAGGGGTGCATGATGAAATGTGTAGTTTAGTATTAGTTCCTTTTCTGAAAATTTAGATATATTAAATCATGTATGACATCTTCGGTTGCCTCCGAAAGCCACAAGTTTGGGTGATGGTGAGGGATTGAATTATGTGTGTATGGTTTAGTATTAGTTTACTTTCTGCAAATTAAATATCGAGTTACACAAGTTGTTTATGATTACTTCCGCAAGTCGTAGTGGTCTAATGATGAAGGGTCGGAAAATGAATTGATGTAATCTGATTTAGATTTATTTCATTGCAATTTTGAATTTCCATAAGCGTAGTTTCTTTTGTGTTCGGTTAGCTGACAAGAATAGTTTAG
Organism: Pinus albicaulis; assembly: GCA_034641835.2. Classification (NCBI taxonomy): domain Eukaryota; kingdom Viridiplantae; phylum Streptophyta; class Pinopsida; order Pinales; family Pinaceae; genus Pinus; species Pinus albicaulis. The sequence goes on from CM076577.1 coordinate 1,185,261,126, forward strand.
TTTTCATGTTCACTAGTTTCTTGTTTTGATTCATTAGATTCAGTGACACTTTTCATTTCAATGCGTTACTTTTACTTTCTTTCAAGTCTTGTCATTGTAATTTCAATTTGCTTTTAAAGTTTCAAGATTGGTAAATCATTATAGGGGAAATCACTTCCTTGAACAAATATAACCAAGCTTTCTTTTCACTTTAGAATTTCCATTTTACCTTAGAAAGACCACAAACGACAAAAAGTTAAGAAAGAGGTTATCTTGCACATATAGTGCGCCGCACTTCATCATCTTACGATTCCTGGATTGACAATTAAATGCAGCAATTTAGGGACACACTAAATTGACCAAACATTTTGGCGCAGTTGCGGGGAGTGTAACTAGGTAGCCAATTTCTTATATATATAAAATCATAAAAGAAGGAAAACTTGATAACTTCTTGAAGTATGCTCTCCTCTTGCACCTAGTGTGATGCGGAGGATCGAGAAAAGAGAGTTATTGGTTTTTCTTAAGTATGCTCTCTTCTTGCACCTAGCGTGATACGGAAGATCGAGAAGAGAAATTATTAGCCCAACTTTTTAAAAAATAAAATAAAAATGACATGCATAGAGCAAGAGATTCTAGGGAAGGTTTATAGCTAAAGCCCGAGAGTTCGATTTTCATAACTCCATCTTCTTGAAGGCATAGACCGGATTCACCATCATCTACCCCTAGCCTTAAGATTTTTGGAAGTCAAAGAAACGCAAATTTGAATTAGAGGATTCTCCTATACCACCTACTAAAACCCACTTAGAAAACAAAGAAACTTTCTCTCATCCTTCCTTGGTAGAAGAACTAGAGGACTATAAGGACTCTAAAGAAACTATCATGGCGAGAGGAAGTAATAAATAGAGGTGGAGGTAGAGGAGGAGGAGATAATGAAGATAACAATGGTGAAGGAAATAACGGTAGAAATAGGAAAATCTGCTTGGATTCCCTATAGTTGATGAGGAAACTCATGCAACGATAGAAAAATATTTCACCATCTGTTCTCCCTAACTTTTATGGATTACGAAGTGAGGATCACGAAACATTTACGTTTGAGTTTGAAGTAGTGTGCCGAATTTATGACTATATGGAAGATTCTCAAAAACTCAAACTATTTCCTTCAACTTTGAAGGGATCACGCTAAGAAATGGTTCATGGGATTAGCCACTCAATCTATCGGGACTTGGAATGATATGAAACAAACATTTTTGGATAGATACTTGGATTATTGTATGCCCACCAATCACGAGGATGAGGTATTCAAAATGATGCAAAAAGAAGATGAAAATTTGGAAGACTTAATTGAAAGATTTCAATACAACTTGAAAAGAGCAGAGATGAGCAACTTAGATAATGAAACCTTGAAAGCCCTCCTATTAAAAAGCCATTAGAGATGAATGGATAGACATTTTAAACATGATGGGGAAAGGAGACATTTCTCGGCACTCCCATTTCATGATATAACGAACTATGTATCCATCTCTCAAGAAAAAATCTAAAGCTGGAAAGGGCCTAGGGATTCTTCTCTTATTAGGGCTAACAAATCTTGCATTGGATCGGTAAGTAGAGGCGAGAGATTGGTAATATGCTTGATGAGTTTAAAGGCGATATCTTAGGGAATCTTGGTGAGACAACTAGATACCCTTAAAAATCCAAAACAAGCGAGACAGAAACGGATGCTTTAGCCATCTTTTTGTACGAAATGTAGAAAGAAACATGCTTTAAGGGAATGTCCCTTGGATGCAAAAGTTGTAGAAACATGTATGATTTGCTCGAGAAAATCATGAGATCAGGATTGTCCTTCAATCCCTGGACTCAAATACTGTTTTTCAAGAAGATCCAAATTCAATAGAATCTCTACGTTTTGTCGCAGAGAGACCTTGGCAGGGACAACAATCTCAAGGGTTTAATAACCCTATGAGTTTTCAAACCCCACCAAATTGGACTCCTTGGCAACAACCTTGGCCCCAACATCAAAATTCATATCATCCATGGGTACAAGGAATGCAAAATCCTTATGGGAGATTTGCTCAATTTTATCAATATCCTCCATCTTTTCAAAATCAACAAGCTCCACAATTTCCAAGCCAAAATCCACAACAACTTTCATTGCCATTTCCACAACATCAACCTTCTCAACAAAATACAAATCCTCAACTCATGCTCCCATACCAACGAGAAGACAAATCAACTTCCGGCTCGACCATTTCCAAATCCTAACAATAAGAATCCTCAAACTACTTATATGGTAGAAGGACAACAATTTTCCCTACCTATATGATTGTTCCTCTCAACGATGTACAACTCGGATCTAGTAGAGTTTTAGAAAAACCTTCTATAGACATTCAAGAGCAAGATACCTGCTGAGGAGGACTCTCTTCAAGTCAACAAGGTTACGAGGAAGAATCTCTTCAAAATTCAAAAATTCAAAAAAGAAAAAAAGAAAAGCTAACATCCACAACTCCTATAGTTGAGCAACTTTGTATCTTCATCTACACCTCCTTTTCCGGAAAGACTACAAATTGACAAGGGGGTGGAAAAACAAATCTTGTTGCCTAACTATGACTTTCTAGATGAATTGAAGAATGTTTGTATCAAGATTCCATTGCTACAAGCCATTGAGAAATTCCTATTCTAGCAAAAACCATAAAGGAGTTGAGTTTCAAAAGACCGGGAAGAAAGCTAAAGGACACAAGAAGAATCCACACGGTAGGAAAGATTACGGACATTATGATGGGAAAAAGTGCCATGCGAAATATGTAGATCCGGGAAGTCCAATTGTCGAGACACATATAAATGGGATAGAAATTCCAAACACATTGATTGACTTAGCTGCTATCAACATTATGAGTAGACAAACTATGGAACGGTTAAAACTTCCCTAACCTTCTTTTTACACCTACTTTATTGCAACTTGCGGATCGATCGGTTATTAAACCGGATGGTGTATTAGAAGATATTTGGTCTCCTTAGATTCTTGGGAATATCCGGTAGAATTTATGATTTTGACTCCCAAAAAGTGATCCAGGAGGACATCCAATTATCTTAGGAAGACCTTGGTTGCCACGGTGATGCTTTTATTAGTTGTAGATGCGGGAGACATGTACATTTCTAATGGTAATTCGACAAAGAAATTCAATTTGTATCCTCCATGAGAGCAATTACGAAATAGGAGACAATGAATGGGTCGATGAGTGAGAACACTATACAGCTTTGTCTTTACCATTTACGAAATTAGTGAGGATAGTCAAATTACGAACACATTAGAAAATTTCTGAGATAACTTGAGGAATATGACCCCACACAATTTCGAGTTGGAATACGACATAGAATATTTATCATCAAGACAAATGTCTCTCTACTCTATGGAAGAGTTTAGCTAGTGTACGCTTTTGAGATTTTTCCAGAAAAGACATTGAATATTAATAAACATGCTGGAGAAGTCACAACAAGAAGAATTAACCCGAGAATCTTGCAAAAACATTCTCTTGCATTTGCATGGGAGTATCACGACATGAAGGGTATTGATCCTAAGACTTGCATCCATCATATCTATATTGAGGAAAAGCGAGTGAGACCAATCGGACAACCTCAAAGAAGGATGAATCCAAATCTTAGGGAGATAGTGAAAGAAGAGCTCCAAAAACTTCTCAATGTAAACTTCATTTATCCAATTTCGGATGGCCAGATGGGTTTCTCCTTTGGTTATAGTACCTAAAAAGAATGGTAAATGGAGAGTATGCATTGATTGCGGGGAGTTGAACAAAGCAACTTTGAAGGATCACTTTCCTTTGCCTTTTATTGATCGGGTATTAGATACATTAGAAGGTAAAAAGTACTTTTCATTTTTGGATGGTTTTAGTGGCTATAATCAAATTCGGGTAGCACTGAAGATCAGGGGATAAGACCACATTTACTTGTCCATGGGGAACTTTTTGCCTACTTAGAGTGCTTCCTTTTTGAGGTTATGTAATGCACCGACAACATTCCAAAGAGAAGTACTAGGAATTTTACGATCTAATCCATGATTGTGTAGAGGTTTATATGGATGATTTTTACGAGTTTATGGTAATTCATTTTGAAGAGGCATTAGAAAATTTGGAAAAAAGTTCTCATAAGATGTAAAGAAACAAACCTTTCATTAAGCCATGAAAAAATGCTTTATGATGTTTCTTGAAGGGATTGTTTTAGGACATCATATTTCGAGGAGATGGAATTAAGGTTGATAGATCAAAAGTTGAAGTCATCTCCAAAGTTGCCTATTCCAAATTGTCAAAGAGATGTTAGAAGTTTTCTAGGAGTTCTTGGTTACTATAGAAGATTTATAGAAAAATTCACTAAAATAGCATCTCCACTCTTCGAGTTGCTTACAAAAACTTTGTGAATTTAAATGGGATCCTGATTGTCAATCCGCTTTTGAAACTTTGAAAACAAGAATATTTGAAGCACCTATCTTGAGAGGACCAAATTGGAAACTTCCTTTCCATATTTCTACGGATGCTTCGAGATACGGCTCTTGGAGGCTTGTGTTGGGTCAAAAATATTTAATTCCTTATGCCATTTATTACACCGGTAAAAATTTGACTCCCACGAGTTGAATTATCTTTGTGGGCGAAAAAGAGTTCTTATGTTGTTGTTCATGCAATTAATAAGTTTAGACATTACATAACGAGGCTATGAAACTTTTATTCATACTAACCATTACTGCAATTAGATATTTAATGAACAAACACTATTACTAATGGCGAGTGACAAGATGGCTTTTACTTTTGCAAGAATTCAATATTCTTGTGTTGGATAGACCGAGGAAAACGGAATACGATGGCTGATTTCTTGTCTAGAATTCAAAATACTAAAAGAAGATTCTCCTGTAGAAGATAAGTTTCATGATGAATATTTGTTTGCGAGTAACTATTAAGACCCCTTGGTATGCGAGATATTGCTAACTATTTGGTTACGGGAAACTACCTTCACATTTATTTCAAGAGAAAAAACGAAAAATTATTCGGGAGAGTTCAAGATATTCATGGATTTCTAACGAATTGTTTAAAACAAGGCCGGATCTTGTGATCGGAAGATGTGTCGGGGAAGATGAAATGCACGATATTCTTAAGGCATGTCATGATGAACCATGCGGCGGACACTTTGCGGACAAAAGGACGGCCTATAAAATCCTTTCCTTGGGATATTATTGGCCTTCTCTCTTCAAAGATGCAAAACAATATGTCAAAAGGTGTGATAGCTGCCAAAGAGTAGGGAAACCTACCCTTTCAAATGAAATACCGCTTTGCAAACACGGGTACTCATTGAACCCTTTGAAAAAATGGGCTTTAGATTTCATTGGACCGATTAATCCACCATCGAAGCAAAAAGAAGTATATATTGGTTTGCTTGATTATGTTACTAAATGGGTAGAAGCTAAAGCATTAGTATGCGCTGCGAAAATTCGGTTGTTCATTTTCTTTATGAGGATATTTTTACTCGCTTTGGTGTTCCAAGAGGAATTGTAACGGATCGGGGAGCCAATTCACATCAAATTTGGTGGAGAAGTTGATGGAAGAATATAAAATCAAGCACGGAAGATCTACTCCCTTACCATCCACAAGAAAATGGTCAAGTGGAGTCCACAAACAAAGTTCTTGAAAGTATCATCACCAAAGCTGTTCATCTACATAGAAGAGATTGGGCGAGAAAGGCTTCCGGAGAAGCCTTGTGGGCCTACTGAGAACTACATGGAGGAATACAACGGGGACATTCTCCCTATGAACTTGTTTATGGGAAAGAAGTCTTGCTCCCCATTGAGTTCCAAGTCAAGACCTTCAAGATAGAAGTTCGGTTGGGAATGGACTTATCGAAGCCCAAAAGCATAGAATGGAGCAATTGAATGAGCTAGATGAGATCGGACAAGAAGCAATTCTAGAAGCTGATCTAGTTCAATATCAAAGAACTAAGTGGCATGACAAATATATCAAAGAGAAGAAGTTTCAAGAAGGAGATTGGGCATTGTTATTTGACTCCAAGTTTAAAGATTTTCAAGGAAATTTCAGACTCATTGGCTTGGGCCATATGAGATTGACAAGATCTTTAACAATGGAGTTTGTAAGAATCAAGACCATTGATGAGTTTCAAACTCCTCTTTTAGTGAATGGCCATAGATTGAAAGTTTATCAAAAGCCACTCTCTAAAGAGGATTTTGTCAAGTTTTTTCAAGAAAGTTACGCAATCGGTTTGGTAGAGAAGAATCCTTCTTCTCTACCAAGCTAACTTTTGTTTTTCAAGTTATAAAAAGAGAGAGAAGAGAAAAAAAAGAGAAAAAAAAGAGAAAAAAAAATGGTATAAGCACTGAAAACCAATCATTGATTGGCGGTCTTATACGAGAAAATATGGAGTGAAAATCGGGGGACACGACACTCTATATTTTCCAAAAAAAATCTGTTTTTTTTATTTTCATTTCATCTCACCACCCACTCCATTTCATTCCACTTCATTTCATTTCATTTCACTTCATTACACTTCATTCCACTTCATTTCATCCATTCCATCAATAAAAATTCTTTTATGACCATTTTCACCTGGTCATTTTTTCATTTGTTCATTTCTATTTCAGCTAGTGATAGGTTTGTGTGCGGTTCCCGCGACTAACATGCTGTTTCCATAGCTGACTCCGGTTTCCGCGACGGGAAGCGATTCCATGTTTGCTACTACTCATTTTCAAAAAGAATGTACGAGTTAGTTGTTATTTTCATAAATCATGAAATAAAATGCGGGGAGAGGATCAATGGGACATTCAAGACACTAATGAAGATCAATCGGTTGAGGACCAAGGGCAAAAGCAAGGATTCCAAAGGTATGAATAAAGTTTATTTCAAATAGTATCTAAAAACACATTTTTTATGTAATTTTAAACTATGAGCTCTACCCATAGCGCGCAATGATTATCTTGACAATCCAGTAACCTTCCACGATCTCTATGTTATCCTCTTGCATTTATTCACAAACGGTTTCATTATTGAAATTCCGACTCTCACTCATGTTCAAATATCCCACCGTAGATAATGATACGTATTTGAGTTGACAAAGGACTCTTACAAGCCGCATAACTTCATAATCATTGATTGAAACGTGTTCATATTTATGACACGACCACCAAAAATTCAAAAATGCGGCCGAATGCATTATGCTTTGTTAACCTCTTTGTCGTTTCTCTGTCGTGTTTAAAAAACCTCACTCTACTCATTCTCATTCCTGTTTCATTCCATTCCGTTCCTTTTGCTCACTCTCATTCCCAGTATATTCACCCACGGTCGTATTCCACTGCATTTATGGTGCTCATTTCCGTTTTGTGATAACATCCCCACGGCATTGTGCTCGATTACGTGTATTCCATCGTTCTATTTCCACTTAAACCCTCACGGAGGCAAGCCTATGAAGCACGAGAGAAATAAAATGGGAAAATTATTAAGAGCGAGCCGGAAGGACCAAAGTTCATAGAGGGATTTCCACAAGCAAAAGAGATCTGTGAGGAAAGCTAAATGAGTGTGTTTTATTCAAAAAATTCGGGGGTTACCACGGAGAAGTTACCAAAGCGTTTGCAAGATCATTTGATGGCTCGGAAGCGAGAGTGGGAGACCTCAAGTTTTTGGTTAATGAAGCATCGATAGCGGCGGCCACGAGCTTCTTCGGGGAAGGAGAACGTTGGTTCAAAAACAAAAGTATCGGTGATGAGGCATGGAGAACAATTCTCAGAAATCAAGGTATGGATATCCTTTGTTTTCAAAGAGGAATCCTGTGCATGCAATAAAAGATGAATGGGCCACTTTATTACTCATTGTTCAGAAATTTATCACATGTGAAGGCCGCTTTGGCTCTATGTACATGTATCATACTAGGATATTGATGAATTTTCTTGAAAACCAAACTCTCAATCTTCCTTACTTCCTATTCAATAGTTTGAAGAAAATGGGCATCCTTGTGCAAAAACACCTAGGAGATGTAGAGCCTCATTTATATCATCATGGGCTTATAAAAATTCTGATTGAAAAGGAACTAAAGGACGAAGAAAAGATACATGGGAACAATTCCTAGTTAGAAACTTCTTTGAAGAACCTCGGGGAAATTCACTGAAGGTAATCCAATTAGAAGGAGTAGAAGAAAGAAAATGGATGTTGAAACCCAAGTTGCTCCTACACGGGAGTTCCCGCGACTAGCACGGCAAAAAGAAGTAGAAGGAAAAGAAACAGATGAGATGAAATCCAAGATACTTCTACTACTACTATGAAGAAAAAATGATAGGGAAGAAAGATTGATAAAAAGGAAGAAGAAGGAAGTTAAAACTAAGAAGCCAATAATATCAAAAAGGGAGAAGAAATTATTGAAAGTTCGTCCATAAAAACTTCTTCTTCGAAGAAAAAGAAGATCACCAAGTTCTATACGAAAGATTAATTTTTCTTCAAAAAGCAGTCATCTCTATCCAAGAAGGCAAAAACGAGGAAAACAAGAACAAAAAGGGTAGTGTACCACGGCATGTGAGGAGAAAGCGACGGAGCTTAAGGGAAAAGCGAGAAAAAACACAAATTAAAAGTCCTCATTTCATTGATTTGGGTGAGGAGACATACGAGCAGTCTCCAGCGACAATAGTCCATTTCGGTCGGTTAGTGAACTGACTCCTTTCACTCCCAATCGGACAATGAGCGTACTCCATCTTATTCTCGACAAAATATTGATGAAAGTTCTCCTCGACCAAATTTTGAACATAATTCTCCCCTTGCGGCATTTTGAGGACGAGTCAATGAAAAAGACATCGAAGTAGACCCCAAACGAGCGGGAGGTCTATGACTATATAGAATCCCTGGAGAAGGCGACCCACGGGTCCAAGTACCTCTTCTACTCGGCCTCATACATTGCGGGATGACTTGGTTCGATCATTAAAAGCGGGGAGATTTTTTGAGCTTGAGCTTTTGAGCCGGCATATCAAAAATGAAAATGAAACACTCAAAGAGAAAGGCAAAGCTGGACAAGATTATCCATGACAATACTATGTTACATTTGGGTATTTGGCAAAATAAGAATAAGAAGCTAAAAAGGAAATGCCAAAAATTGAGCGAGCACTTGTGAATATCAAATTCGAGGGTGCTTAATGAAGAAACACAGAATGATGGCGAGTACCAAAGAAGAAGAGAAGGGGGGTTAGATGTCTTGTTGAGGTATCAAGGCACATGAATTGAACAAAGAATATCAAAATTTTGGTTGCATGAGGACATGCAACACCTTCCACGATGGGGGTATGTTGAGTCCCGAATTTGTCTCTTTTCCATACACTTTTCCATATCTTTTTCACTCACCTAAACCTCCAAAATTGTCAATATCATGTGCAAAGGGTATCTAACATGGTTTTTAATTATGTTTGTGTGTTTTCTATTTGATTTAGATTTTGTTCATACGATTTACGGAAACTTGTCACTTTACGCGGTACATTTCTCACTTCATGACTATTTTGTGGAAATCAATGTTACGAGTGTCTACGAAGGAAACGAGCCACATGGGCGGGCTAGGAATGACAAGGACATGGTTCGTGTCCTATTGGTTCAAGTAAATTTGTCAAAGAAAGCCGCGGTCAAAGCCATCCACGTGGAAGTCAGCTGTGGAGTTCTATGTCGAAAGTGGACTACGTTTCGTGGCATATAAACATCCATACGGCCGTTTCCAAGCTTACGGAGGTTAATTGACTTATCGTGCAAAGTTACGGAGTTGAATTCAAGCGCCCACCTTCCATAGATCCGTTTTCCAACATGGCCATACTCCTATATCCGTGGCCTTAGTGGTCTACGTCTTTGTTTGCTATCATAAACTTGAAACGGTTACATTTTATTGCTTTATAAAGAGCGTTTGCATATGCACGTGGAGTTAGTTGATAGTTGTTAGTTGATCATAGTTTGTTGAGTTGATGTGCGTACTCGTTATGTAGTGATTATCTTGCCTTGAGCAGTAATACTACCGATCTGTAATGAATTGCTTTTTAATGTGAAGAACTCTGTTTTCAACTTAATTTGTGTTGAGGATCGTTACCAAAGCTGCGTAGAGGGCCTACTCGGTAGGAGTTCGTGTATTAATGTATATATTTTTTCATTTCATTTCTTTAAACGAGTCATTGTATCATAACTCATTACATGTTCATATTTCATAGTTGCTTCATTTTCGTTCATTAATTTCCATTGCATTCTTGTCTTTCATGTTTTTATGATTGTCAAATCAGTTTGATCGAGTTTTTCTTGTGCGGGTTTTAGGTAAACGACTGGGGGCATTTTCATAGTATTTTGGCTAATGATATGAAAGCTCGACATTATTCTATTGCTAGTTTTCTTTCCACGACTTTTGTTTAACTTCGGTCTTGTTTTGTATGTTTCAGTTTTGTTTATCTGATTCGGTAGTTAAATTTAAATATATTAAGCTACTCATAGTGTCTTCGGTTACCTCAAAGCCACAAATTTGGAGTGATGGTGAGGGTTGCATGATGAAATGTGTAGTTTAGTATTAGTTTCCTTTACGCAAAATTAGATATATTAAGCTGCTCATAGCGTCTTCGAGTTACCTCCGAAAGCCACAAATTTGGACTGATGGTGAGGAAAGTGCATGATGAAATGTGTAGTTTAGTATTAGTTCCTTTTACGCAAATTTAGATATATTAAATCATGTATGACATCTTCGAGTTGCCTCCGAAAGCCACAAATTTGGATGATGGCGAGGATTGAATTATGTGTGTATGGTTTAGTATTAGTTTACTTTCTGCAAATTAAATATCGAGTTACACAAGTTGTTTATGATTACTTCCGCAAGTCATAGCTGGTCTAATGATGAAGGGTCGAGAAAATGAATTGATGTAATGCTGATTTAGATTTATTTCATTGCAATTTTGAATTTCCATAAGCGTAGTTTCTTTTGTGTTCGGTTGGCAGCAAGAATAGTTTAGTTTTCATGTTCACTAGTTTCTTGTTTTGATTCATTAGATTAGCGAGCACTTTTCATTTCGAGTACACTTTTACTTTCTTTCAAGTCTTGTCATTGTAATTTCAATTTTCTTTTAAAGTTTCAATATTGGTAAATCATTATAGGGGAAATCACTTCCTTGAACAAATATAACCAAGCTTGCTTTTCACTTTAGAATTTCCATTTTACCTTAGAAAGACCACAAACGACAAAAAGTTAAGAAAGAGGTTATCTTGCACATATAGTGCGCCGCACTTCATCGGCTTACGATTCCCGGATTGACAATTAAATGCGGCAATTTAGGACACACTAAATTGACCAAACAGGGTTGATCCTCCCTTTTCTTCCTCCCACTGACACGGTGACTCTTTCTTCCATTGTTTCGGCACTTGGAGAAGCTTTCTCCATAGAATCTAATGGCATCCCAAAAACCTTGCCATGATGTAGGAATGTCCCTTGCAGCAATCTCATGAAAATGAGAGAAGGAACCATGATATCCTTGCCTTCCTTTGCGAAAATCCATCTTTTTTGTGTGGGTAGAGACATCAAGTGAAGGGTAGGTGTGCATGCCTTGAATAACTTGTTGCTTCCCACTCTTCAAGTCCACCCACTCCATCCGCAATGCCCTCCAATAAGTGGTGAATTTTCCCAAAGTAATCAACCACTTGGACACCCAAGATAAGATTGGTGTACTGGTATGTCCACCACAAAGAAGTGGTCCCTCAAAGTGTAGGTCCCCATAGTCATAGAAAGTGAGGGAACATACTTGCATACTACTTGCATAGTTTCGTCCCCGGAACCAAAAGCAGGAAGAAACCATCAAAAGAATCGGTAGGGATCCCTCTCCCTGCACAAAGTGAGCATCGATAAAATTTTAGGTTGCCCCACTATATTTAATAAGAATAGATACTCTTTGGTCCATAAGCTGAACCTTGCACTCTAAGAGTCAAATATTTTGGCACTCCCCCTCAAAGAAGCAAGAGTCCCACTAGTTGGAGCAAATGATCCTTATTCTTCTCTGGATGATGATGGATTCTCCTCCTCATCATCACCCGGCATCTGTGACCTCTCCTAGGTCCATCATTTCCTTCCTCCTCATCACAATTAGATAATACTTCAATATAATGTGCTCTTCCCAGCGGCACATCTATGTCCCAGACACCCATGATTCTTAACAAGTGAAACATAATTTCTTCTTTCTCAACTCCCTCCGGAAATCATTGTCAAGAAGATTTTTACGTGAGCTCTCCTTGGGTGGATCATCTTTCCCCTTCCTTCCCTTAAGAAGAGTGAGTGGCTTTTCTAGGAAGGGTTTCCTTTGCTCTTGGCAAGGCATCTTGGAGATCTCTTGTTCTTTCAATGGCATCATGCGGTGTGGTGGGTTTGGTAGACTTGACCAACCCATGCAAAGGTTCCCTCTAGGCCATATATGAACATATAAACTCTCCTTGCAATTGAAAGATCGGGAACCATATGAGACTGACCTCAAAAAATTCGAAATATAGGCTTCGACATCTCCTGTACTGTTTAAGCTTGGCCAAGCTTATGAAAGGGAGCCTCTGGATCCTTTCGATCAAATATTTCCACTAGTCTCCTAGTGAACTCGGCATAAGTGGACACATTTTTGTGCCCCAATGTAGAAAGTCCATGAAACCACCGAGTTGTGGGCTTCTCCATAAAATGCGGTGCATCGATCTTAATGGCTTCTACTTCGGGCGCTTTATTCGATTTTGGAAGTAGACGTCCAACTTGCACCCATGCTTTAGGGCTGAACAAGAGGGTGATCCATCAGAACTTAGGAAAGAAGAACCTGCCCATGGTGTGGTGCCTCCCATGAAGGAAACCTCCATCTCTATCTTGCTTTGCAATGGTCTCCTACGAGTCATTTAGGTGGAAGAAATCTTGAAAGCTAAATTTATCCTTGAACCTTTGGCTTTGTGAATCATATTCGCAAAGTAACCTTCCAAAGAGGTTGACTCTTGAAGCTCTTCATTCTCTATAGCTAAGAAGGTAGGCATTGTAGAGCATTGTGAGATCTATGGAGCTTGTGGCAAGCTCACCGGTGGACCAGATCCCAAGGCGAGACATTTCAGAACTCTCTCCTTGATGGAGTCTTCCAAGGGAATCCCTCATTCTCTCTATCCTCATCTCCTTTATTTACTTGGATAGATCTTGCATGGTTTCCAAGATATTTTTTTTCAAACTCTCCTGCCTCCTTATCTTTATCATTCAACTCAAGGCCTTTCCCCTTGTCTTGACCCTTGTTAAGGTCAACGGTAGTATAGTCATACTTTCCATGACTTCTATTTTTGGTATCTCCTCTCCCTCTCGAAATATGATCTTCATCTTCGAATCCGGCATGACTAAGGCTCCAAAGCTAGCACGGAGTTGTGCCAAGAGTGGAGCTCCGATACTCTTGTAATGTCCCTTTTTTGGGGATTCTCAAGATTATATATGAGATATGGACTATAGAGAATTTAATGGTTATGTAACCTCTAAAAAATAGGGTGATAACTATAGGCTACCTGGCCAACTATAGACTCTGCCTATAGAACTTGGAATAATCCCAATTCAGGAATCTCAACAAGGACTTTAATGAAAACGTTGTATAAGAAAATATGAGCAATGAAAACGCAGATCAGTGTTGGGATCCCCTCATTCAAGTTGCATGTGACATGTATATGAAATTTCAGCAGAAAAAAATAATTTTAAACATGTTAAACAGATCTCCTAGAAACAAGACTAGCTAGAAATCAGCCAAAGAGAGGGACTGCTGCAAAATGAAAACCCCGGCTACTAGAATTGCGCAAATCTGACTGAAACTCAAAGGAGGTCAGAAAAAGGTCTGATATTTCAGTAATGTAACAATAAATCAGAATTTCATATTAGCTTATTTCCTTTACAATTGATTACAATAAGAACTAGGGCAAGATCCCTTCAAAAATAAGAGCTGCAACTAGAAATAAACTGCAGAAATACATAGACTAAGTTATTTTCCAGGTGGTTCAGCTACTATACATTAAATTTCAGATCTAGGACAGATCTATGGATGAAAAATCATATATAATATAGATATGAAAGCTACAAAAATTTAAGAACAAGATCCAATTGGAATTACATCAAAATACTGCATATTAAGCTGTAGATCTGAAGTACAATATACTGTGCTACAGAAAACCCAGAAATTTCTAAAGATAAATTTTATTACTAAAATAAATTAGATATATAGAGACATGGATCAACAACCCAATCCAAGAATCACCAAGGGATGGAAAGCCTAACACCAAGAGATCTTCCTCCAAACTGATAGCAAACTGAAATAACGAAGCCCTCTCACAAAATAACGCAGTATGAAGTAGAAACTGTGCAGAGGGTGAAGGAGACTGAGTACATGGAATGAAAATTACATATCTGATATAAAATATAGATCATATAACTCCTTTGAGGCTGAATAACACTCTCCAATAGAGAAATCCTCTAAAAAAAAACTAGATCTAAGCAAATCTACAATGCCACTTGATACAAAAGATAGCAGCTGTAAAACCCTCAATGGGCTAGCACTGCTCATGAAAGATAGAGCTTGGTCTCAAACCAGATAGTTTTCAAATTCAGCAAAGAACTCCTCCAATGATCCTCAAGGGGAGAGATGAAATTCCTAAACAAGAATTCCAATCACAATCCTCCACTAAACAACAGAGAATGGTATTTTTCTAAGCAGACAAATAATTCTGAAATATAATTCATCAACAACCTCTTGTTCTATCTTCTCCTGCTTTTTATAACATGAGAAAGCCTTTGCAAACCATAAACCACTTTGATGAGTCACACCTATTCACATTAGAAGCTCCCCTCTAGAACTGTGCAGTCCCTCTTGGAGATGCATTGAACCTAGACAACGCAGTTAATTTGGTCAAGGTGGACCCAATCTTTGGCTTAATCCTCTTTCACACCTGCAAGTGATTATTTACATAGCCCAGATTTGTCTTTTTTCACATGGGCATTGATTTAATAGGAGTTTTACATGTCCTCCTTTATTCATTTATTCATCGAGCATAAAATAAATCAAAATTTAATGTCTCCTCTTAGCTAAGGCTAAGTAAGGACATTACATGTAAAGTCATCAACTGTAAAGGACATTGGTTGTTACTACCTACGTTCTCAAATTTATTATCTTGTTCATATTTGATTTCATTTACATCAGTTGACAAAGGAAAGAGTTATTACTACTGCATCCTTGACTGATGATTTTCGAGTGAAGTGATTGAATTTAGAACATTGAGTTTCATATTGTTGTAATTCGATTTCATTTTCAGCATCCATTTACTCTTGTATTTGAAAGATCTATACTAAATTGTAAGAAAAATTACTCTCCAGGATTATAGCATGCACAAATTGTGTGCACTCTTGAAATAAGAGGACTTTCCCAGGTTGATAATTAATGTGGGATAAATAGGAGTTTTAAATGGCACCATTTAGCACCCAACATTTTGGCGCCATTGTTGAGGAGAGTGTTTCCATTTCACAGAGAATGATGTATGTTTGATGTTTGTCTACTATGAAATAATTGGGTATTAAAAAGAGAAGGTAAGAACCTGCGTAACGAGCAAGTAAAGTGCTTGCTCCTCCACCCTCTTTTCAGTAGAATTTCTAGGAATTTAAGGTAGAAATGAACGTTTGTATTTTAGAGGTAGAAATTTTGAATAAAATCTTGTAATTCCACTCGAGTGGTGATTTAAGCACCACCCATTTCACTAACCAATTGACAGGAACAAGGAGGATCCTTAAAGAAACATATGAAGAACATATTCTATTATGGTAAGAAATGGCTCACATTTCAACTTTTGAATTTTCTATCAAAGATCTAGGAGGAGTGACACAAATGCACATAATTCCCCCATCATCTCTACCAAATTTTCATGGTTTGACAAATGAAGATCCCGATACATTCTTATTTGAGTTTGAAATACTTTGTAGAGGATATGATTATTGTACTAATGATCAAAGGTTGAAAGTGTTTCCTCTTACTCCAAAAGGAGCAACTCTCCGATGGTTCATGAGCCTAGGTGGGAACTACATCCAAACATGGGAGGACATGAAGAACATCTTCTTGAAGAAGTACCAAGACTACTGCAAATCCAATGAATATATTTTCGGTATGATACAAGGGGAAGATGAAAGCTTGGAGGTCTATGTAGAGCGATTTCAATATAACCTTCAAAAATCAAAGCATAAGCATTTGGAAAAAGAAATCTTGAAAACACTCATTCTTAAAGGAATCAAAGATGAATTTTTAGAACTCTTAAATCTGATAGGAAAAGGTGATGTAGGTGATGTTTTTTAGTTATCATATGATGATGTTTGTGAATTGTGCATAAGGTATTCAAGAGGAATTTCCAAGGCTGGTAAGAATTCTAGAGAGGTTTCTTCTTTCTTTTCCAAATTTACTACAAGAACAAGAGACATAAGAGCTGAAATCAATTATTATTTGAAAATTTTAAATATGATTTCATTAGCTCTCTAAATTCACAATTGAATTTTTTACAGGTTTATAAAAATCAAGAAATTGAAGAAGTGTTTTTCCCTCATTTCCAAAAGGATCATTCCATAGATACTCACTCTTCCTTATCTAGGATGGAAGTAGCATATCAAAGAGATGGGGAAGTTGCAACAAGTTCAAAACCATGGAAATCATGGCCTACAGGTATGGTTCAAAACACTTCCTCTCCATTCTCTTACTTTCATAATCCATTATGGAATACTCATATGTTAGGGCAGCCATGCCAATCTCAATATAACCACCATCAATCTTGTCTACAAGTTTGGCATGGTTCATCTTATGATTGCATGACTAATCTCCCTCATCTTGTAGCACGAACACATCCTCCATATTCTCCACCAGCTCTTCCACAACATCTTGCTTGCCTATCAAAATCATCCATTCAACCCAATCAACTACATCATCAAAATGCTCCATTCCCTATGCAATTTCCTGCTCAACTCATTCCACACCCTCACCATAAGAAAATAGTACAACATGATTATAGTGTTGAACTGAAAAATTTATCCACCCTTCCCACCCATTCTATCTCACATGCACCATTGGAGAAAACTTATACTGAGATTCAAAATGTCTCAAATCCAAAAATTGTAGAGGCTATGAAAGAAAATGAGGTTTCTTCTAGCCTGCATCAACAAGCTATTTTAAAAAATCAAGAACTTCATGATATGATGGCTATGGGAAATCAAGAAAGTAAGGGATACATTGAATATTGGTTTCACTCCATTTGTTTGCAATATCACTTCATACTTCAACAATTTTTTGCACCATCTTTTCAAGGGAAGTTGGCTTCTCATACCCTAATATTTATTAACATGCATTTTTCAAATTTGGGTATTTACATACTAGAGGTCTTATTTCAAAAATGACTCCACTAGAAGTACTCTTATATGTAAGCACATCCAATTTCAAAGAAGAGTAGGTTAGTGGAGAAAATAAATAAATAAGGACATAAATAAATACATTTTTATTATGATGTAAAAATTGTTTTTGTTACAACACCCTGTGGAAATAAACATCGGTGATAAATATTTTAATTTATTTGTGTATGTAGATGCATTATATTGAAAATAAAAATTCTACAAACACTCATACTCATTTTTATCACCAATATGGAAAAATTGCTTGAATATCATATTTTTTTGGCTTGTGGGCTTGATGAAATTTCTGAAAACAGAGTTGGGATAGTCATGTTTTGAGGGACCAAAAATGAATATTTTTAAAACTTTATTCTATCATAATTAGCCCTTTATTTCAAATTTCCAATACAATTTGAATCACTCCATTTGGATTTGAAACGAAAAACTTATAACCAAAACATTGACAGGGCATCTAGTAGGCAACTCAGCAACAGAGTTGAGACAACGAGTTTTTGGAGGCCTAAATTACTATATTTTTAAAACCTGATTCTAGGGTATATTCCTCTATGAATATAGTTTACAAATAAATTTGAATCACTTGATTTTGATATCGTATGAGGAATTTATGACTAAAATACTGATTGCTTATCATAAATCAGCACTCTTGAAACTTTGTTTTCTCAGTTGTTCACTAGCGTATTTGACCCATCAATTCTTCTTGTATTCAAAACCTGTTTCTATTAGAGATAAATAAATGAATCTACTTTCATTTCCAATTTGAAAAAATGCATGCGAAAAAGTGTTGTTCCTTAAAAGGAACAACACTTTTTTTGGGTGTATTTTTCGCTGTTTCTTTTAAGGAACATCATTTTTTTGTGTATTTTTTTGTTGTTCCTTTTAAGGAACAACACTTTTTTGCATGCATTTTTTTGCTGTTCCTTAAAAGGAACAACACTTTTTTGGGTATATTTTTTTGTTGTTCCTTTTAAGGAACAACACTTTTTTTGGTGTATTTTTTGTTGTTCCTTTTAAAAAACAACACTTTTTTGAGTGTTTTTGTTGTTCCTTCAAGGGAACAACACTTTGGGAATATTTTCGAGAAAAACCCTTCCTCCCTCTTGTGTGATTATTCCTAATTCATCTCAACCACATTTTATTGATTCCCTTGCATCGCATGAAGTGCAATACTTTTTTGAGGACAAGAATTATGGATTCTATTGATGCAGGTGAATATCCTTGACGTTATGATCTTTAACAAGACAACTTCTTGATCATAGATTTTTTTTTAAAAACAAACAAAAGGGACACAATTATTTATATATTACTTTACCATATTGATTTATATTGTATATGATACTAATTGATCATCTTTACCATGCTGGTTCCACTTCTCCTGGCTACAATTCTCTCTATCTATTATAAGTAACATTATGGGTATATTTTCTTTCTATTGACATGTTCAAACTTCTTCCACGATCCCCACTCTTAAGGAGTACTGAGCCTCCCTCTATTTATCATAAAAGGTGTAAAAACAACAAAATCTTGTCTACAGATAGAGGATAGGGGGTCTCATTAAAGAGCCAGCCTACCATGTTCATAAGGTTGTAGCGAAGTGACATTCCCACTATGGCCACCACACCAGGGTTATGATCCATTGGATAGCCACAATATTCTTGGAACAGGAGGTATCATCACGAGACGACCTAATCACTTTTGCTACTTCCCAGTGAATGGCAGTGTGGTTATCTGGTTACCACGCCAGCACGTTGATCTCTTCTGTAGAACAACAATGGAATTCTCCAACTATAAATTGAGGATCCTGGCTCATATGGGTTAAAAAGCAACCTTGTCGAGGCTATGGATGCCTGCTGGTTGTAGAGGCTCTGCTTATGGTATTGAAGTTATATTTTCAACATCAATAATTATTATAATACCATGTTCCTACTTTTATTTTTATCAAAGAGATTATTTCCCTAATTTCTCCCTACTATGAACCTTTACGCATGAGTTAATGTTTTTTAATCAATCATATCATTTTCAGATGGAATATCATTAGCAAGGTATATTTTCTTTCATATTGATGTCCTTTTTACTTACCACATTACCTATCATCAACCCAAAATATTATCTCTTATTCATAACTATCTTTATACACTCTGCCCTCATTATAACCATCCCTCTTGTTGTCCTATCATTTGATATGTGTACTCTGCTTCATTTACTGTTGTATTGTTCGTTCCCTTGCCTTGTCGTCAGCACAACACTTTTTCTATGCTTTATGGTCATGGAATCCCTTTTTCAATTGGAATGGGGAATGTATGCATTATGGATAGCACGCGATATAAGTACAGAATTCTAACATAATTTGTTGATTTGCCACAATATTCATACTGCATTTCTACAAAAGTTTTTTTGATTGAACTTTTGGCATACATCATATATGTTTCTATTCAAAATTAACACTGTGGATTCAAGAAAATTGCATGCAGAATCATTATTTGGTTACAGGAGAACAACAAGTATGTGGGGGGAATTCTATTCGTAGCACGACCACACTATTGCAACTAACAACAAAGTCTCGTGCAACTCGCGAACGCGTACAATTCTTCAGACATGATGTGCTTGCATGGCTTCCACCTTTTGCATTACTTTCAGTATCCACTCAGCCTACATCCGCTTCAACAAATTCCAGTCCCTACATGTCATTCCACATTTTTTTCAAAGGTAACACTTGAGGCAAAATAGCATAATTTTCTGATTTATTACGAATTTAGGATAATTTCATGAAAATCCATTGAGCATTATTTATCATGTTTCATTCCACATCTTTACCACTTCCCATTTTTTAGAGACATATCGTCTTTCAATTTGGGGGAGTGTTGATTTCCTTCATTTCTTTCTTATGACCATGTTAGTAATATTCTTTATCATCCATTGATATTCTTATTCATTCTCAACACCTCCCTTATTCCATGTTGTTTTACACCAAGCATATATTTCAACAGATTGTAGCAACCACCTCTCTTTGTTTTCTAGCATTGCATGAGGACATGCTAATTCTTCAGTTTGGGGGAGGAATTGCTACACGTGATGGATGTTTTCTACTTTATTTCTGGGTTAAGGCATACAATTTCATTTTTATACAGTGCAGAAATTGATTTGCATATATCTTTAAAAATATGAACTAAATTTTTGTGATTTCTCGATAACAAAGAGGTATCATTAAAATACACAAACCCAAATAATTTCACGCTAAATTAGTTCATAAAATTTCGAAAATTATGCACTATCACCTACAACCATTTTTTTGTATCTCATGATCCGTGCATCAAAATGATCTAATTTTTTAGAAAATGGTTAATGAAGTTTGATGTTACTTATATCACATTTTCTGCAACTTCATATATATATAGTTGAACGTCAACTGTAAAAATTGTTACGCCTTCATCAAGATTTCTAAAATTGAATATTCATTATTTGAGGAAAAAATCATTTGTTCCATCCATTTCATGAGTTGGGATGAACATTTTTTTTTTCTTGGTTAACACATGGGTTTTGCCTTTGGGTTTCATGAGGACATGCAATATATTCAGTTCTGGGTTGCATGAGAGCATGCAATATGTTCAATTTTTGGGTATGTTGGGATGCTAGTTTGTCATTATTATTATCACTTTTTAATACCTATTGCCTCCATTTCTATCATTCTTTATCACGTCATTTATCATGGTTTATCATATAATTCCATCTTATAACTATTTATGCTCTTATGGATAAATATTATTTCCTCTCCTTTATTATTAATAAATTAATGATTATTATGCATGAATTTACCAATGATTTTTTATGAATATATTTTGTAACATCACTCACCATTTTAGCCTCCAAGATATTTGCCAGATTGTAGATTTGATATCCAGCTCATCATTCAATATTCCAACTTAGAAATTCGTTGGAATAAGAAGTGACAGTTTTGCATTGGACATTTTGGGCAAATGGAGAAGAATCTGGAAAATCCAAAACATGGGTTTTGTCTAGAATGGACCGAATCAACTTTGTTAAAGAATGGTTTGCCCAAATTTGGTCCGTATTAAGGGAAATGGAAGGTTCTATAAGGAAAATTTTCCCAGATTCACTATTGCAGCCATTTTCCAAATGATGTCAATTGCAATACCAAATTCGACTTGTTCCTGTTGAAGGATTGATGGAAATATATTTTCTTGTTGATCAAGTTTTTGGGAACAATCTAATTTTGTTATGAGGGATCACATTTACTATTTACTTTATCCTCTTTCTGATTATAAAAGGAGAGCATGTATTACCATTATGGAGAGATTTTCCTGGTTGTATTTTCACGATTGCTCGTCGAATCTTGTTAATCAAAACAAAGTACGATTTCTTGTAAACTATGATACATATGATTAATACATAAATTCGATTGTTGTTCCATTATTTGATACTGGAGTAGTTTGGCAGTGCTCCACTAGCGACAAAGAGCCTAGCCCTGGTGGATCCACTTGCCATCTGTATCATTACTTTCTGATTCTAGTCGTGTGATGGTTTGCATTAGTTCTCACTTTCTTTAGTTGCATTGTTTCATGGTTTCAATGCTTAATAGTTTACTATTTCAATGATTTATGAAATTAATGTGTCGCATCAGTGAATTGCGTTGCTAATCCTTTCCAACATAACTAGAATATTTATTTCTTTATAAATTGTATTGTTATGATTTTCAATTACAGAGTTTCGCTATTCAAGATTTTCTATTCATTTCCGTCAAGTAGGATTTGTTGTTCATTTACATTTGTTGTTTAATTCCATTAAATATGATTTGCTATTCATTTCTAGTTGTTGTTCATTTCTAGTAAATAAAACTACTGTTCATTTCTGTTAATTAGCTTTACCATTTATTCCTTTCTTACAAGACTTTGGCTTTGCTTTAGAGTGTTATTATAGAGAGCTTGCTTAGTCTATTTTCATTAGTAGCATTAGTGAGTTAACACAGTTACCATTTCCATTTAATTGCTTTAGTGTGGAGTGTAAAACCATCACTGTAAAGGACAATGGTTGTTACTACCTACGTTCTCAGATTGATTATCTTGTTCATATTTGAATTCATTTGCATCAGTTGACAGAGGAAAGAGTTATTAGTACTGCATCCTTGACTGATGATTGTTGAGTGAAGTGATTGAATTTCAGAACATTGAGTTTCATATTGTTGTAATTAGATTTCATTTTCAACATCCGTTTACTCTTGTATTTGAAAGATCTATACTACATTTTAAGAAACATTACTCTCTGGGATTATAGCGTGCACATATTTTGTACTCTTTAAATAAAAGGACTTGCCCTGGTTGATAATTAATGTGGGATAAATAGGAGTTTTAAAAGGCACCTTTTAGCACCCAACACCATGAACCAAGGAGATGTGGAACCAACGGAGGATATCAAACCCTTCTTGAAAGTATGCATGACGCTGCTACGAAACCCTCAGACACTACGGGCTATGTATAATTTACTGGAAAACTTGATAATAGGCAGCAAAGGGACACAAGTAAAATGATATACAGAGCTTACACCAATAGGGGGGGGAATATATCTATAAGTTGGAAGCTCAAGGCAAGGACAGCTTGCCCCAGGACAATGTAGTAGGCTATGAGGACGATACTGAGGATCCCAGTCAAGAGCTAGAAGCTTAGCAAGCTCGGTTAGGGGAAGCCTCCATGCTGCAGTGTCTTCGTATCACAAAGGAACCTCTCTTTAAGATCCCTAAGGGAAGGACTACAGAAGGGCTAGGCATGAACATCTGCAACGTACCTATCCCAAGAAAGGGTCTGAATGACCCATGAGAAAGAACCGAGTTCCTGATGTCACATACAGCTGCCGCAAATAATGGTCCCATGCGCCAGACCACCTCTAAAATGGTGGCACAACTAGGAGTCAGACAGTTGGCTCTGGCATCAGCCCCCCTTAATGCCTTAGTAGAAAAATTACTAAAGTCTTGTGGCCTTGGGCCAAGAGCTCCTTAGGGAGCAAGCCTATGTTGGGGGAAGGCAGATAGCTGTCACCGAGTGATAACCCTAGCATAACCAATACGCCCAAATTATGGAGGACACGACAACTAGCCATTTGAAGTATACCCTTGGGTAAAAAGCAGAAGTTACCATTGAAAGGAGTAGCCCCTGAGCAGCTGGCAGGTCAAGTTATGGGAGGATTTTACCGTTCCTTGGGAAACACACCCTGCATGAAATATCCCTCCCTGTTATGCAATGGGCATTCCTTAAAAGGGGGGTGGCCTCATGAAGATAATATATCTACTTTAAGCATCTCGCGGAAGCAACCCAGCAGCAAAATTTGTTGCAATCACAACAACCCTCCCATGACTAAACAACCCTCTCTATCAGGAAATAATCAACCAAAACCAGGATTCATTTTTCATGCAAGGATTTTGACTACTACTGCAAAACCTTCCACTCTGGCTGAAATTGAGGTTGAGGAAGTTCTGGAAGATGAGCTTGAGTTAGAAGAATTACCCCCCCCCCCCACAGACCACGAGGAAAGGCAAGGAAAAAGATCAAAGTTCGAAGACCAACCCATAGGCGGCAAAGAGACCCCGAAGTTCCCCAAGACATCCCAGGCCTCCACCCTCAACACAAGATTACTAGGAGGGGGCTCTACCAGCTAACCTGATTAATTGGTTACCCCCCTTTTTCCACCCACAGAGACCATCTACATAGATACCAAAAAACTTGGATGGCCTGATCACTTACCTGCAGACTCCGCTGACCCCTGGTGAGGTCCCCATCATCGGTGATCCCTGCAGATGCCTCCATGAAGTCAAGTTTGATGATCATAATCTGGCGGACCAGGACGCCTTCTCGGAATTAGTCCCTGCATTATATTTCAATACAATCCATAAGGATGATGGAATCACGGTGGTCCCTCAACGCTGGGTCTGCGGCTTAGCGGGATCTAGACTTCTGAATTTGCTCCGAATGCCCTACTTTGGCTGCTACAACATCACGGATAGGCTGGCACACTAGTTACTTGCCCTCATTCACAACGACAGCTTATGGATTCGTGACAAGGTCCCTATTGATGCTGAGTCGATCCACAAAATTATGGGCCTTCCGATGCAGGCGCTGCACCCACTTGCGAAAGTTGGAAAGAAGTATGAAGCAACTATCGCTCTATATGTCCGGGAGACCTGTGCGGTTTAGAAAAATTAGTGAGGGTTTGTGATCCAAACCATCAACGACCCCGCTACGTAGATGGGTACTCGACTGTTAGCCTACAAAATCATGCGAAGGTGCCAGGTAGCGACTGTCCCTGCCTATGTCATCCAGCTTGCCAAGAAGTGTGCAAAAGGTGTGTTTTTTATTTGTTGGCTTGAGGGGTCCTGACCCAGGTTTGGTGTGCAAGGTTTGCCAACAAACCCCTATACTACTGGCCCTTTCGGTAGTGACCTGCTTTCATAGGTCATAGTCTCACTCGATGTAGTATGGGTGGGTGCTAGAACCAGGTTTCCGCACCCTGAGAAAGGAAGTGTAAGGCAATCCAGCCTACATTCTGTTCAGATTCCCTTGCTTCTTCGTAGAGTTAGCTATGTATATATTTTCATCCACGTGCACTAGATATAAAATTATATTCTTTTCATAATATCAACACAACATTATATAACCAGAGCAGAACAAATCTAGATCCAATCATTTAATACACAAACTTCCACAGAAAGAGGACAAAAAATACATAACACATTAATTACTAGCAATTTATTCAACAACACTCACAGATTCAGATCCAATAATCCTTCGTATTCATTCATTCATCAACCTTTCCTTACAATTCCCTTCCCAACCCATGCACACAGTAGTAGGGTTCGCACACAACTGGACTAGGATCTCCGCTCACATAGCCAGTAGGAGATCCGGACCCCAATTATCCCCCACCATATACAACAAATACAATCATATCGTGACATTTAAAATCACTATGCATCAAGTCCAGATTCGCAGACTTGCTAGTCAGGCCTAGACAGAGCTACCTTATATGGTACTCAATGAGGAAATTTATCTATTGATCACCCTATGGCCCCTCGAATTGACGAAAGGTCTCTCCAGTACTCCAGCATCAGTTACAGTTGAGTCCAAAGATAAACCGCTACAGCGGTTAGACGTAGGTCCAAACTCGGCAGCTACTACCACCCCTCATCCTCCCAGTACTAAGCGAACAGGGCCATCGGCATCAGGTCCCCAGAAAAGGAAGAAACAACAAGCTCAGCGTGAGCACTATGACACGATGGTCACATTAACAGGTGGATATTTGGAGTAGATTGCAGATGCGGTCACTTTAGTGACAGAGGATAAGTGGGCACATATCACGGCTCAGTGGAAGGTTGGGGTCACCTCTCTTCAGAAAGACCTCTGCGCTCTCAAAATCAACATGCAGCCACGTTCGAACAAGGAAGGCCAAGCACCACCTATGTTGGTCAATAACAGTTTGGCATAGGTTAGGGAGACCGGTCGACTCTGGAGCATCCATACCAACGTCCTTGTCGGGGCGCAGCCCCAGGAAGGCACTGGAATTCAGTTGGCCTTCGCTTGGTTGACCCCTACAGCCCTGGAGTCTCTCCTTCATGATGTCACCTAGGAAATTAGTGACTGTGCTCAAACCACCACCCGACAGCTTGCAGTATTCCAACACACCATTTTCCAGAAGACTCAGGCAGTAGTCCAGGCCCAGTCACAATAGGCGGAGCTTGAGACTGTGATCCATCAGCTTTGCACGGAAGTCACCAAGGGAATCATGGATGAGGATGTGCCTAGAATTAAAGTGGAAATTTTTTTGGCTACTTTCAAAGCCTCCCGCCTGGAGATTTCAGAATTATAATCCAGGTTGCAGCCCGGTACACCCCCAGAAGCCCATGCCTAGCATACCGCACTTATCACGAAAGCCACTTCGACGATCAAGGAGAAAATTGATCATGGTACCACTTTGATGGAGTCATCCATACAGCTTTAGTCTCAGGTCCAGCATGATCTCGTTCTCCAACAAATAAATTAGGACTTGCGACAATGTGAAAAGGCTGCTGAAGGAATCAGTGCTACGTTGTCTACTTTGGTGCCTACCCAATTCTTAGCACGATTGAAAACTAGCAATGACCTCCAGGATGAGATTGCGAAGCTTCGGCAGAAACAACACACCATCATGGAACGTCTGAAGCCTTGGACTACCTCAACCTTTTAGTTAACGCATGACATTGATGACGCAAATAAGCGCCTGACTCAGTTTTTAGCAAGTGTTACCATGGCTACCGATGATCCACCTTCCCAAAAGATGGTCACTCTCACACAGGATGCTACGTCCCAAAGTCAGGCGGTCCTCCCTTCGCTTTTCCGCTCTCTACATACTCTACGTACATAGATCAACGATGCACCAGTATAGTGGCTCAGGATGAGTCAAAAGATTGTGTTGGGGGACTATTGGAACAAGGTCTCCTAATAAGATATGAAACTGGTCCATTTTGGTTAATTTTGACTATATTTAGTATAGCGCAGGGCTTTTGGGGTGGCTCAAAGCCCCGAATGCATTGTAATGGGTCAAAGGGTAAACTAGGGGTCCGAAAACCATGGGTTGTGGACCATAGGAATGTTGAAGCTATATTGTTATAAATAGAGAGGCATTTCAGATTGTAAGAGAGAGGATTTGATGAGCTATTGATGTGATCTATTTTGTAATCTATCTGTTTGGGTTTTTGGGGGAATGGACTCCTGCTGGCTGTGTGCGCAGAGATCCTAGTCCAACTGTGTGCAAACCATGCTGCTGTGTACGCAGGTTGGGAAGGTAATTGTAAGGAAAGGTTGATGAATGAATGAATACGAAGGATTAGTGGATCTAAATATGTGAGTATTGTTGAATGAATTGCTGGTAATTACTGTGTTATGTATTTTCTGTCCTCTAGCTGCGAAAGTCTGTGTATTGAATGATTAGATCTACATCTGTTCCGCTCTGGTTATATAATGCTGTGTTGATATTATGAAAAGCATATAACTATAGATCTAGCGCACATGGATGAAAAATAGATACATAGTTAACTCTGCGAAGAAGCAAGGGAATCTAAACAGAATGCAGCCCTGCTTGCCTTACCCTTCCTCTCTCAAGGTGCGGAAACCTAGTTCCATCACCCACCCATACTACTTTGGGTGAGACTGTGACCTGCGAAAGAAGGTCACTACCGAAAGGGCCAGTAGTATAGGGGTTTGTTTGAAAACCTTACACACCAAACCTGGGTCAGGACCCCTCAAGCCAACATTCCTGGAAATTAAAATGTTCTTTGAATCTTTGAGACTGAGTTTCATATTCTAGAAAATAATCACTAAGAGCCTCCTACTCTTATGGTCCTCCAACCCCATTTCCTAATGCTAGGAAGGTAGGCATAGTAGATTTTTAAAGCTTGTTGCACTACCAATTTCTCATACTAATGATGTGAAGTACCAGAACTTTCTCCATTTTGCAACCCTCTTGGGGTTTCCCTTCGCCTCTCTACTCTCATCTCCTTGATCTCTCTAGCGAGATACTGCATAGTTCTGAGGAGGAGATTTGAAAACTCCTTCCCATAACCTTCTTCTTCCATTGGAGACTCCCTTTATCCTCCTCCACTGGAACATAATTTTCATTGACAGATGTGAACTCTTAAACAAGTTGAATCTAGTATTACAATTGGAAGAATTTTAAAAACGGCCACCACAACAAATATGAGAAAATGGTCTTCATAGAACCTTTCATTTCTCTCAATCCAGACAAAATTTGAAAAAAAATATCAATATAAAATAGAATTTGTATACTCTGCACAAAACCCATGCCTCAAATCTTCAATATTCATCTTCATTTTCCTAAAACAACTAACACAAAACCATCACTTTTTATGCAAACTAATTTCTTCATTTTTCTATTTTTTTAATATTTTATATAACCTTCCGTTTCTATCAATTGAGAACGAATTAGGAAAAATTTCTCATAAAAAAATAAAATTGGTCTGTTCTGCACAAAACCCATGTCTCATATTTTCGAGATTCATCTTCATTTTCCCGAAAAATATAACGCAAAACTGTCACTTTTTATTTTAGTGGATTTCTACGTTCTGAGTTTTTGTATCTCATTTTCTGGTCCATAATGTACTCTCTATCTTCAGATGCCATAGACCAATTCTTCCACATGATGAGCCAAGTATATGAGCTTTGATACCACTGTAATATTCCAAAAGAGGAAAAACAAGAATATTGAACATAAAACTGGAAATTGTAGTAAATATCAACACATCATAACATGAGCAAATCATAAAGCCATTCCATTATGTATAATGGCATAAAATAAGTACATTATCTTGAGTAAAATATCACTCAAGCTAGACAAAAAAGCTTCTCATGATCCAATACATAAAAATGTGAAACACTTCTAATACATAAAATGTCGAAATGCCATGATTATGCAATCCTAGAGGGAATAATTGCAACTGTAAAATAGAAATGCAAATATTTGATTATTGAGTGCTTAGAAAATGTCGGTATCAGAGATCTAGGCTCTCAAGCACCATTCCAAGACAACCCTCAAATGGTTTCCGGAAATACACTATGTGAAAAATGCAGCCCTAGAGTTGAATAATGATATATAACTTAATGACTACAGGGAGGTGGATGATATGACAAGAAAATAGCTTAATATCCTCCCTATAAATCCTCCCAATGAATGGTTGCTCCGTCCACTAGGAAACTAGCTCACAAAATGGGTTTCTCAACCCTACACTACAACTACCCTGCAAAATAATGTAATTTATGAAGGAGACTACGCTGTGATAGATGGTTGAATCTTGGCCTGATGTCAAATGGTGGAATGAAGCTCAATTTAGCTCTCCCAAGTGGGAATTCGAAGTCCCCTGAGGATGAGGGTGGGATTTCCACCCGGAAACACCCGTAAACAACACAGCAAGCACCTCTAAATAGCTGAAGTGTGCAGAAATTCATAAAAAAACAAGACATAAACAATATTCAGAATGCTTTCTATGGCTTCCATCCCCTTACTTATATTCTTGTGTTTCCTCACCCACTATGCCCCACACAATATTGATGTTACTCTCATGGCCACTAACCTCCATTATGCCTGCATTGTGCTCCATTGTCTCCACTACCTCCATATCTTTGTTGTTGATTTGGTCAAATTGACTCCATCCACATGCATTGACCCACATTCACACCAAGAAGTTATTTATTCATCTTAACCCCATCTAGATTCATTGATCCACATTCACATTAAGAAGTGGTTTTATTCCTACTAAAGGGATTTATGGGTCACTCTACCCTCTTATTCATTTATTAATTAAGGAAGACAAAATTTAATATTCTAATTAACTAAAAGCTAAATTAGGAATATTACAATGTCATACTTTCCCTTACACATAACCCTTCTGTGCACACAGCTAGCGGGGTTCGCACACAGGCAGGACTAGGTCTCCACACACAGGAGCCTTTCAACCCAACCCAGATAAAACCCTTTACAATGTATCACAAACACATACATATCATAATCATCTATCAACTTGATTCAACTAACTTACTTAAACTCGACCTATCTATTTATATTCATTTAGCGCACAGATACTATGGTCTCAAACCATGGTTTAAGGCCCACATTTTACCCTTAAAACCATTTACATCAAAAATAGGGACTTTTACCAACCCCAAATCCCCTTGACCCATTTGCGCAACGCGCATATACAAACTTATACAAAATTACATAAAAACGTGTGCCCAAGGGGACCCCTCTCCAACAAGCCCCCAACACAAACATGTGACTCATCGTGAGTCACTAAGGAATATTCTCCTTGAGCTTGGCTTACAGCATGTTGATAGAAGATTTTAGAGGAAGAAAAAATTCCAAAATTTGCGCTACATCTCCCTTTTCTTGTTGAACCAACTTTTCTATGGTGGGCCCTTTAGTTTCCATCGTTATACTACATTTTGTCTGTTGTATAGTCTTCAGTGTTTTCCAGCATCTCTGAAAGTTGAACAGCTTCTTTAGCCCATGATTTCATGTGTGCTTCTAGCAATTGTTCTTTGCAGCACAGGTATTAAATCTCTATTTGTATCATCCAACACTCCTACAGATGAGCGAGATGTTGAGTAAGAACCAGGGTCGACGCCACTATCTGGATCTCTTCAAATTGTTGTTTCTTTTGATGGAGCGTGTCACCCAGTTTCTGAATGACTGGATCATTCTGCACTGGTGTCCATACACCCATGGATTTGTCTAAAAAATTGTCACATTGGGTGACTGTAGTAGTGATACTGTCTTTGGCTTGCTTCACCTCAACTAATTTTTGGTCACAGACCTTTAAGGGAGTCTCAATCTGCAACTTGATTTGTATATCTTTGATTTGTTGCTCATACTCCATTCTGACTGTCTGCACCTCAACACGTGATGATTTTAACATGGCAACGAATCCCTCCATTTTTTCCTCTAGCGATGTTGTGGCTAGGACTACTAGAACATTGAGACATACATGATGGATTTTTTCCTCCAGCGTAGTGCGTTGGGCTTCGGCTTCACGGCATGTTTCCTTTGTTGCTTGTTACCTTTGGTGCACTTCTTCTTCCTCCTTCTGAGATTCCCTTGTGGTTGTGTAAGCAATAGCCTCTCTGAACTGAAGTTCATCCATGATCATTGAGTGCATCAAGTACATCTTCCCTGCAGGTAACACAAAAAGATTAATATTTATATCATTTAATACCTAGAATTGGGCATGTCAGTTGGTATCCACCTGAATAGCTGGCGTGGGGATTTGAAAAAGGCGGGAGTCCTTAGTGGTGGGTAATGCAACATCTAATGGCTGCACACTTTTGACTTACGTGTTGGTCTAGCTCACCTGAGATATGCTCATTTGTATCTGGCTCACATGCATCTTCAGTTCTTGGATTCCTGCCTGAACAAGCTCCAGCATAGTGTTGTACTTCACCTCCATGTCGGTCCAACAATCCTCGGTTGCAGATGTGACAATGTTGGAAATTTCATTCAGATCATATTTTTTCAACGTCAAGACCTCCTACCCTGCATATTTGGAACCCTTTCACTTATTTCTTGATCCACCAGCAGCTTGAGAGTCATGCTTGGTTCCCTTAGAGGTCTCTGCTTCTGTTGTGTCCTTCAACGCAGACCCATTCTTCTCTGGCTATGTTTCCTTTTCAATGTCAATGGTCTTGCCAGTGGTATTTCGTGTTTCTTCTTTCTTTGTCACCTTCTCTGTTGTTTTCACTAGCTAGGTGCTAGTGTGCGTCTTTTTTTGTGTGATAGGTGTCAACTATGTTGGTGGCCATTCGGCTGTTACTCTGAGCAAATCATCTTCTATCACCAAGTATGGTAACTCGTACTACACTCCTTCCATGATGCTCTTTGCGCAAATATGAATGTTTTGAAATGTAGCTTGAATTCAGTTACCATCTTATACTGATTATATAGTGTGGGCAACAATTGCAACTTTGACCGTATAGCTTGATAAAGAGTGGCATCATAAAGAACACAAAAAATGTTATTTTCACTGGTGTGCATCGGGTCTGAAGAGTTGCACAACGTCACATAGCAAGTAGCCTCACACATCTGAGGCTCAATCTCTGGAAATTGGGCATCCTCCCAGGTCTTCCACCCAATAAGCACAATCAACAATAAAAGCCAAGCGTAGTGAAACTGCTTTACTTTCTCCTATGCTTCATGCAAATTTTAGAGGAACTCCTTACATAGATAGTTGGACCAGTTATAAATAAATCCCTTCTTACATTGTCCAGCGAGAGAAATTATGTGCGCGGGCACCTCCTTTGGTATGCATTTGTGCATAATATTGTAGACCAAGATGAGCGTGATGAATCAAACTGCTGGGTCATTTATTTCATCGACAAAAAAGCCTTGGCTCTTCTGTGAGACTTGATATTTTTTTTTTTTTTGGTCTGCAATGATTTTCTCTTTTGCCTTACCGCCTAAATCAGCAATGGGTTCATCTCCTTTAGTGGGCAGACCCGTGATGACATTAATCAATGTGGCATCAATAGGGGTGCTCTCACCCAACCAAATTACATTGTTATGGACCAACGTGAGCAACTACTGGATGCAAATGTAATTTATGGGGATGCGCCCAAAATGAGGGATCTGTAGTAAATTTAGCAAGCCTACCTTGTGCAGACCTAGCACCCACCTCTTTGGCTCGAGGTGTACAATGCCTCCTTCATATTTAATTTGATCGAGATACAACTCTGGTGCAAGTTCTCGAAACTTGTTGACATCTGGAATGTCCCAGTCATCGAATTGGAGTTGTGGTAATTTTGTAAACATGTGCCCTTCCATCGAGAAATTTTCAGAGATTAATGGCATCTAGATGCTTGCATGCACCTTCTCCAAGTATTTAGGAATTTGGACTGATGGTTTGCGTGGCACAACATAGCTCGGTAGCCACAAGAATGGGGCCACCTCGACCACATCCTCCTCTCCTTCAAAAAAAATTTCAGGTACCTCGGCCATAGGCCTTTTCAGCTTCTCAGTCATAGTAGAGCATGACTTTTGGGTCTTCTCCCTTGGATATTTTTGGGTACTAGAATACTACCCCTTCTTAGACTTGGACGATGCAAGTGTTTCAAAAATTGGGACTTCTAGCACAACAGGGTCCTCTCTAGGTCTTCTAGTCATCATACTTCCAGGAATAATGTAGCCCAACCCTGCTCGGCACAACACGTCCTCTAACCTTGGATCCAAACCAGACATAGACACAAAGTATGCAACGACAATTAGGGAGCTCAAAGAAAATAATTCACTCAGAAAGGAAAGGGAACTATTGCAACCCCATAGGTCATATTTATACTTGTGACATGTATTTAATGACTCATTTTGCATTAATGGGTCTCCATAAATGACAAAACACTCCTAGATCTAGAAAAATCCCTTCACTAAATGCAACCTAGATGCTCCCAAAAATGGTAATAAATATGTCTTTTCTAGTGTTACTACTCCAAAGGCTATTTTTTTGACACCTCTTTGACCCATTCGACCTCCTTGCACATCGCACCTTACTACACACCCGCCATCCCTTTTGCACAAGTCTGATACTTTGGCCATATAGTCATT
The DNA here is from genome assembly GCA_034641835.2 of Pinus albicaulis. Lineage (NCBI taxonomy): Eukaryota > Viridiplantae > Streptophyta > Pinopsida > Pinales > Pinaceae > Pinus > Pinus albicaulis. The sequence continues at coordinate 1,185,294,699 of CM076577.1, forward strand.
TGGTAGGCACAGGGTCATCCTTGTACGGCTTCAGATGGCTTCCATTGACATAACCAGGAAGGTATTCTCCACTCAAAGTGTTCAAGCACACTGAACCTCTGTTAGTGATCTCCTTAACAACATAGGGCCCTAGCAAATGCATCCTCAATTTCCCTGGGTGGTGCACAAACTAGTTGTCATATAGTAAGACCAAATCATATTCCTTGAACATATTTTTCCTAATATGTCTATCATGTCATGATTTTTCGCGAACCCTCTGGACCTACTAGTGATAATTTGAAATACATCGATCTTCTTCCAGGGAAACCAACTATTACAACCGATCTTCCAGAGCATCTTCTTCAGCCATATTGGTGAATGCTACAATGCGTAGACTAGGAACAATGAACTCCATTGGAAACATAGCTTCTTACCCATATACCATCCTGAAAGGTGTCCTTCCAGTAAACTTCTTGCAAGTGTTCCTATATGCCCAGAGAACTGCTAGCACTTGCTCATCTAAATCACTTCATTTACCATTGCATACATTGGACAACACCATTTCCAATATCTTATTGAATTCTTTGACTGTGCCATTCGCCTGAGGGTGATAGGGAGATCTCTTCTTATGACACATATTGAATTCTTCTGTTAATTCTTCAATGGTGTCATTTATAAAATGTGTACCCTGATCACTTATCAGAATATTTGGACAACCAAACCGAGTCACAATATTCTCAAATATAAACTGTGTAGCCATATCAGCAGTAAAATCCTTCACAGGTTTGGCTTTAGCCCATCTACTTACATAGTTTGTCACAGTGATAATGTAGCACGCACCACTCTTCTTTCCTAGAGGATTGATAGGCCCCACAAAATCTATGGCCCATTTCTCAAAATATTGCAGTGCCATCTACATATTCAAAGGTATCTTGTCTCTGCGTGATGGAATACCTTTCCACTGGCATACATCATATCTACGGAAATGCATATAGGCATCATTGTGTAGCGTGGGCTACCATAACCCCACCCACAAAATCTTCTGCACAGTGGCCTTACCTGCGTAATGACTACTGGAAACCCCTCCATGAGCTTCATTTAGGATTGTACCTTTCTCGTAATCCAGGAAATATCTTGACAAAACCTCATCCACACCCATTTTGTACAACTTTCCAACAATAATGGTGAAATCTGTTGTGTGCACCATGAACTCTTTCTTCTACTGGACTGTATATTCCTCAGGCATGCATCTAGTAGTCAGAAAATGAATGATATCATGGAACTGCTCATCAGCCACCTTTATCGCAAAAAACTGCACATCTAGAAATCCATCTTCCAAGTTTGTAGGTTCCTCAATCGTTTCAATGTGTGATAGATGGTCTGGCCCAACATTTAGTCTTCCTTGTTTTACCATAATCCTAAAATCATATTCTTGGAATAAAAACAACCATCTGTAGATCTCCTTCCCCAACACATGCTTTTTTACCAATTAATTCAAAGCAGAATGATCATTCAACATCTTAAAGTGACCTCCTAATAGATATTGGTGGAATTTCTACATCGCATACACCATTCTGAGCCCTTCCCTTTCCGTTCTTGAGTAATTCTTCTCTGCGGTTAAAAGTTTGCGGCTTGCATAAGAAATAGGATAATCAATTTCACCCGCTCCTAGTTGCGCTAGCATAGTTCTGAGCGTAATGCGGGAGGCATCAACATGTACATGAAATACCTTTAACCAATTTGGAAAGACCAAAATGGGCGCAGTGACCATCTTTTCCTTCAGTAGCTCAAAACTCTTCTAGAAATATGCATCTCAGAAGAACGTTGCATCCTTCCTGAGAAAATTTTCAATGGGAGTAGTTATCAGTGCACAACCCTAAATAAACTTCCTATAATATCCAGTATGCCCCAATATTGAGTGCAATTGCTTAACATTCTTAGGTACCTCCAAATTAAATATGACTACAATATTTGCAGGATCTACCATCAACCCCTGCTGGCAGGCAATGTCTGAGCAGTATCCCAAATAGTACATAAAATATACACTTCTCCAAATTCAAGGAGATCTGATACTTCCTACAAGTATCTAGCAAGGCTCATCATCAAGCACATCTGTCTGACATTCTCAGGGGGAGAGATCGAGGTTCTAGCGACTGCGCGTTTCTCCCTAAGCTCCACAAATATCAGAATTATGTTGTTCATGACTTCTCAAATTTTATGGAAATCTTGGCCAACCATATAAAATCCACTCTCAAAGCTAAATGTAAGAATACAACTCTCTATTAGCATAAACCATTCACTTGTGCCTCTATGCAGCTCTGTCTCCCAATACTATTCAGTAGGCACCTTCCCCATTGTGTGGATAAACATATGGACCCATTCAGGACTCAGTTATACACCCCATACCTATTTCCATATCACTAAATTTTTATGCGGATCCTCTCTTCCATAGTACACATCTTCCATTTTAATAACTAGAAATTCAAATCATAACCTCATCATGCCCGCACATTCCTCCCCGTTGCACATATTCTCCTTGTGAGTTTCCCACCATCTTGCTGAAGTAGCGTGCAAGTTGATATCCAAAGCATGGAATCTAAGTCCTTCAGGCACAGTCCTTTCAATCTCCCCTTTCAATAATGTGGCAAACCATGTACCTCAGATGTTATACATTGCAGAGATCAGGTCATGCGATTATAGCACAACGCAGATACCTCGTGCAAGGTCATCTTCTAGATTTGATTTATATCATCATCAATGCGTATTGAGTTTTTATATCTTTTTCCTTCTGCAGGATATAGAGGAATGATTACTCTAACTCCATTGCTTTCAAATTATAGTCTTATTTTCTTCAAATATATCACACCATCCATGTCAATGGCCTAGTCCAACCCTAGAATCACAGGATAGGGATCAATATCATTGAAAATTTGTATGAATTCAAAGTCTGCCATCACCTTAACACCTTCTATACTGACTACAAATTGTGATAGCCTTCCTAAAGGAATTACCTTCTCTTGATTGGCCATGCACAATTGGATGGTATACCACTCTAGCTTTGGCACTCCCATACGCTGCCATCTTTGCTTAGGTAGAACATTAGCATCGGATCCTAGATCTAGAATAACTTGGTCCATTTCATAAGTACCAATTTGTGTGGTCATACACATCTCCCTACATGTTATCTTCATGTTCTTGTATATTGTGTTGACCGCTCATTTTTTTACCATTGGTTGTTCCTTCTCTGCGCAATTATTTATCAAAGCCTACAAATTTTCTACTACCTTCTTCTTGTGCAGTAATTTTATACATGCTTGTATAAATGGCTTGATCTCTTCATCTCCTCTTGCTGCCGTCATAAGTCTTCCTCATGTTGACACACTTCATTTTGAAAATTCCTTCTGTGCTTCAACAAATGTCTCCATTATTCTTTGAAGATTAAATCCTTCTTTGTTTTCAGGTGCTTTATGGATCCATACATCAGTGGCTAGTTTCTTTCCCTTATCAACATTGTTGATGCCACTCCTATTAACCACATTCACACATGGAACCATTTGTTGGCTTGAGGGGTCCTGACCCAGGTTCAGAGTTTATGGAGAAACCAACAAACCCTCCAACTATTGGCCCTTTCGGAAATGACCTGCTTGTGCACATCAAAGTCTCACCCGAAGTAGTATGGGGGGGTGATGGAACCAGGTTTCCACACCCTGAGGGAGAAAATAATGAAATGGACCTCAGAAAATCGAATGCAGACTTATATCAATTATAAACAGATGCGCGCAATAGAATAAGGCAGAATCACAAAATATGCATAATCCTTAACAAAATAAGACAAAGTCACAAATTGCTTCAGTGTAGAGAAAGCATAACAAAACCAGATCCAGATATTAAAAATGTGAAATTAATTAAGTATATTTATCAACCATCAATATGCATACATTACCATAACAGATATCCTCGCACAATTATCAATAAGCACACAAGAACAATGTTATCTTAATAAAAATAGAACCAGTAAATATTTAGGGTCCCGTGATTTGGCAGATTGGCAAGCCAAATGACAGGGTAACATCAAACCAACTTTGGAGCCCTAGGACCTAGCCTTCTTGGACTTAGAGAGGGATCTCTCTATTTGTGCAAAGGATGTAAACTTTTTTTCTTTCTATGTATATGATTTTAGGCTAGTTGTTAAGTATGTTTTGGTTTGTTTTAGTTTTTTTGAGGGAGAACTGTTCAAAGGATAAATAGATAAAAATATTGTCAGATCAACTGGGCTATGGGGACGATAAGGTCGAGACTGCCTCCAAGGGTGGACAAGGTATATTGCAGGGCTGATTTGTTCGATGTAAAATGGATTCTTTAGGTGGAATGAAATGAGATGGACACTAAATTTGTGAAAGGCGAAGAAGTTTTAAGCACAAATAGTTTTAAAGCAAACATCCATGTGGTAGGGCTAACCATTAATCACTATAGATGAAACTCAAACTGATAGATGCATAAAATAAACATTCAGGCAATACATATAAGTATAAGACCCTCTAACTTTGGGAAAATCACCTTCAGACTTTAGGGAAAACAAACAAGTCAAACAAAAAACTCAATCTATGAAGAGGGAACTCCTAGACATCATATTTTGAGCTATCGGGAACTTTGAACTAAGATTGCAGAGCATAGGCAAAGGGCAAGATCGAAACAAGACCCCTTTGGTTCAACTAGGAAAATCAAAAATTCAAAGAAAGGTTTCAGTGATGGGGTTTTGGATAGCTATGATTAATTAGAGCATATTGTGAATCGTACTAGATAACATACATAATAACCATTAATGAAATTGATAACAAGTTCTTAGGGTATCAAAGAGCAGTTAAGAATTCTTTGACATAACTAAGAAAGAAGAAAAACATAGAAGCTATAATGAAATCAGGAAACTTGAGTTGCCTCCATGGGCATGTCTCAAATCTATTCTTTACTGACCTACAACAAGCAAAAAACATGAAAACATGTATGATATACTAAGGAAAACATACAGATAAGGAACACTACCATTTACCAAGCCATGGAATCCAACAAACAGTCCTCTTCCACCATCCAAGACAAACAAGAAATCATCCACATCATGAGACAAAGTGTTTCTTCAAAGCTTGTAATATCATGTATTGCTCTATATCATCAAGTTCAGCCTCCTTAATAAATGAAATCTCTTGGAATATATAGGCTAAAGAGAAATAAACTATCCAAGAGCATCTAGAAGGCCATTGGCATATTGCACAAAATATCTTTAAAAATATCTATAAAATGCTAAAAAAGGAAATAAAATTGACTTTACATGACTGAAAAGTGCTAAAAAAGGCTTAACGCACATTTGGATGAGCATCTTCAGAAATCTGCCTTTTTTTGCCAAAATGCTACAGGAACATAGCAGCAGAAAATTGCCTGTTTTGTAGACCACATTTGAGGGACCTCTCGATGTCAAAACGAGGACTGTGATGGCCTGTTGGAAAGCCCTGAATGTCTAGTTTTTGGAACTACTTTATGTTTCACAAAATTATCCTTATAAGTATGTAAAAAACTGAACTGAGTGGAAAAAACAAGAAAATTAGCCCTTGCTGATCTGTGAGGCAGAAAGTTAAAAAATCACTGTTTTTCACCTCTTTGGAGGACCAAAACACCTCCTTTGGATCTGAGAATTTGTGAGTAGCTGCCCCCAAATTTATTCCATCCAAAAAAATGACTTTCATGAGCTGAGGATGCTCCTAGCACCCATGGAAACGCTTTGAAAAATGTTCAAGTATGGCCAAAAAACACAAAAAACAAAATCTTGTCAAAATTTGCTCAATTTTGGTGAGCAAGCCCCTTATGGGTTCTTAGAAGCATGTAAGGAACCCGAGGCCAAGATTTCAAGCCATAATGTGCCTTTCTCCACTTTTTCTACTGGGCGCCTCCTTCGAGTAGCCTTGAGCCTTTCTTGAGCAAGTTTGAACTTTCTTCAGGCAAATTGGTTCAACTTCTTGTAGTGCCCGGTCATATTCTTTTGTAGACTCAAGTCTCTGTTAGCTTTCTCTAATTTATCCTCTGAATTCTTTTTGGCCCTTTCAAGCCATCATTATTTATCATTTTCTATTTCTTGGGCGAGCAACTGAGTGAGAGGATAAGATCGAACAAGGGCTGCCTCTTCTTCCTTATTTTTCTCCAAAGCTTTCTTGAGACCCATAGTCCTAGGCCTCTTTCTCATTGGCTTCTCTTCTTCTTCAGTATCATCAAATTTTCCCATAAGCTTTTCAAGCTTGACTTGTACTTTGTAGGCTTCCCTTTTCTATTTGAAAGTTCGAGCCTCATAAACTACCATTTGACCACTCATTTGTTTGTTTTGTATCTGTAGAACATGTATGAGGTCCTTTGACCTTTCTAGATCAGCTTGTAGGTCATGATTTTGGGCTTCTCTATTTTGCAAAAGAGCCTCAAGAATTCTAGCTTCATCATCCTCATCATCACTGTCTATCTGTATGATGTCAAACTCCCTTTCCTTTTCATGACTACTCTCTTGTTGTTCCTCTTTTTCTTTCCCCTTGCCTTGGATAGACTTCTTGGTCCTCTTCCTATTTGGAAATTCAACAATACTCTTCTTAGATAGTTTGCCTCTACTTCTTAGCTCTCTTGTGACATTGCTAGTCACTACCGGAGTGATATTCTTCTTTGCAGATCTAGTGTTTCTAGGCTTCGCCACTTTTGGAGGAAGAGTCATGGCCCCTTGCCTAGGAGAGGTAGCTAGCACATGCTCTTGGCTGTGTTGAGGAGAAGAGAGAGGAGTTGTATCTACTTTTACTTGCTCAAATTGGTCTTTTACCTTGCTGCCTCCATCATTATCTACTCTGGCTTCACCTTTGTCACTGTATTCTTCTACTTGAATATTGCCTTGTTTGTCTTCACCACTGCTATGCTCATGGCCACTGATTTGGTCTTGGCTACCCTTAGGACTGTTTTGATCTTTTTTCTCCATGATTCCCCCTTCAGAATGCTCACTTTTTGGTGTTTTCTTGCCATCATCATTCCTTGTTTGAGGGCTATCTTTTTTCTCATCATTTGTGTCTCTTTGAGGATTGTCATGACCCTCATCATCACTATTTTGGCTGCCACTTTGTTTGTTTTCTTGAGGACTATCTTGTTAATCTCTGTCACTATTTTCTTCATGATTGTTGTGCTCTTTACCTTCACTATTTTGTCCCCCATCACCATCATGCTTAATGTTGTGTTGGCTGCCATCATGTTCCTCTTCATCCCTAGTTTCCTTCTTGTCACTTTGCCCCTCTTCATTACTAGTTTTCCTCTTCTCTTCTTCACTCTCAATCATAGGGGATTTTTTCATTTTAGGAGTGGATTTACTAGAAGAAGGAGAAACATGATGAGTGGATGGTGAGGAAGGAGCATGAGATGAAGAGGCAATGGAAAAATTGGGATGGGAGATGAAAGAGTCCCAAGAAACTCCATTTTTCTCAAGTTGATGGAGGATGATGATCTTGATAAGGGAATGATGAAATAAACAAGCTTGTTGTTGAGAAGAGGGCTTCTTTTGGATAGTAGAGGCCATCTTTTCAATGATTCTATAGAGGAAGAAAGGTAGGTTCAGAAACTGAGTTCTTGTGAAATGCATAAGAAGCCTGATGTGATAGGCACAAATCCGGGAAAACCTCCCTTCACATGTGAAATAATTAATGATGAATTTCATGAGGGGGGAATAGCTACTCAATATGTGAGAAAAAGGGGAAATATCTTGGAAAGCATCCTGATGGTCTGGTATTAGAAAGGGTTTATAGTGATTCAGATCTAGGTATGTTTGTTTGAACCACCTTTCTCCTATATAGAGGATCTTAGTTGCTTTGGAGATAGCCCTAGGAGTGAGTTTGAAATCCAGACCTGCTAGATGGACAAGCTTTCCTTGCAGCCTAAAAAAAAACAAATGTGTCAAAGGAGGGTGATTTTTTACTTCTTGGACATTTTGGCAAAAATCCAAGCACCCTACTTCATGAAAATTGAAGAGTATTGAAGGGAATTCATTCACTTCTTGAGTTGTAAAAGGCTCAAACCTATTGTGATATCCACTCTTGTTGTCCTTATTTGGAGGCATTTTCGCTTTCTGATACCCTTCACTGACTTACCAAACAAGACCTTGAAATGTACTGAAAAATAGACCCCTTCTTTGAGCACTTCTTTTCTCTTTGGTTGGCAAACAAGTATTTGTTAAATGAAAACAAATTTACTTCTCCAGCACTGTGTTTTGAGAAAAGAGGCCTCTAATAAGATCTATTTATGGTTTTTTTAGATAATTCCCCCTTTTTTTTTACACAAAAACTCTTTCCTCCCCTTGAAAACTATGTTTATCTTTAATTACTCACCGCAAGAAAACTCTTTCAAACTGACAACAATTCTTTCCTCCTGTATCACTACTTATCTATGATTTTTAGATAAATAGAATATGTTTGGAAATAGCTATGTTTCCTCTTTGATGATCTCTATTTCTCTAAAAAAGTAGTCTCCCTGTCACTTAGTAAGAATCTTTCAAAACAAACTCTGTCTTCCCTTTATAAACTGTATGATCCTTTATGTTCTTGAAAAACAAGTTTAAACTTTTACAAGGCACTAGTTTTTTAAACAATGATTCTATGTTTTATGTGGTACAAGCTCTTGACCTAGAATGATGAGTCTCCCTGCCAAATCTAAGCTCTATTCTTTATCCAACATAGGGCCCTTTTGACATTGATAAAAAACCCTTCCTTCCTTAATTACTTTTTCTCTGTGATTTTCTTAGCAAGAAACTTCTTTTTGGATGAAGGTTAGTTTGTTTTTCAACAGCAATATCTTCTCTTGTTATTGAGTAAAAGGTCTTCAAAACAAACTCTGTTTACTTTTTAAAAGACTGTGTTGTTTTCTATGCATTGAGCTTGAAACAAGCTTTAAACTGTAATAGGTTTTTTCTTCACACGGTGAATTTCCCTTCAGCAATATGTTCAGCTCCTCACTTTGACAAACAGACCTCTTAAAACAATAGACTTCTAGCTTCTTGCCAATACTGATATTTTCCATCATATTTACTTTAAAACAAAATTTTTGGCCTAAGAGATGTAAATACCTTTGAAAAATGGGTTTAGCTGTGTTCGCGGACACGTTTGTTGTGTAAAACTCGATCTTCAACAGCTTTGGTGGCTCCTTTTAGTATTGGCCCGGGCTGGCAGAGCCCACGTTCAGGAATGGTTGTTGGTTCAGGTAGGCCTGAACAAGAAAAACGCGCCATGTTCAAGCTGTCGGGTCAGCTCTGGGCGCCTATTGAACGTCGGGCACAGGCATGTCGTGCAACCACACAGGTGTGTTGTGCTGTGTGTAACCTTCTTCTGAGGACGCCTACAGGTGCGCCGTGCAACTTTCTTGGCACGTCATGCATTGAAAAAACTACAAATGCTCATGAAACTCATTTCTCTTCCCATGAAGTGTTGGCACGATGATGAGAAGAACGTGTTGCTCAAGCCCTTTTATTCTTTAGGAGGGTTTAGAACCTCTTTTATAAATTTCAAACTTCTCCCTTTTTGTTTTCCTTAGCATATGTTTTGAAACAAAATAAATTTGTCCCATTTTTTAGGGGTTGCCTTTTTACCAAATACTTTACCTCTTTAAAGTAGTCTTTCTCAAAAATATCCCTTCAACTAATTATTAGCCCTGTGAGACCTCTTACCATTGACCAAGGTTATCATTTGAAAACTATCTCTTGCAAATATTAATGCCTTCGTTCCTAATGATGGTTGTGACCCTTTGCTCATTACGGAGGAGGTCATGTGATTGTAATTATCTAAGTTGCTCTTAATCACTATTAGGCCTTATCCTTATGATGAAAGGGGCCTCTTTCCAAATACTCTTCCAGGCTCTTGCTTTCATACCTAGATTTCCAACTTTTTATAACTTTGAGGCCTTATCTTCAGTTTGTAGGAGGCTTTCCTTAAAACTAAGACCTTGTCTTTATCATCTGAAATAATATTACATACAAACCACTACTGCAGCTTCTGAAAACCTAATATGCAAATCCACTTGTTTATGAAATGAAGGAGGTCTTATCAGATGTGTTTTTCTCTTCTACTTTGAAAAGGCCGTTAGGGGTAAGTTGTGTTTTTTTCCATTTGTCATCCTTGAAAAAATTCAAACAAATAGTCCCTTTCTTCCTCATAAAACTTTACCTGTGATACCTATCTCCCTCAGCACTATATTATTTTGAAACTCTAGCCAGGACCTATATGATTTGTTTATGAAAGAGTTCTCCATCTATATTTTGGAAGAGGTATTTAGATAGATGGTAATGGTCTTCTCCAAAATTGTGACCTAATATATCATCTGAAAGATCCTCATAAAAACATTACCACTGCAGCCTTTTGAAACCATTATGTATCCATTGTTTTATGAAGATAAGGAGGTCCTTAAACCATTATTTTACCTTTTTCTTGTATGATGAAGGAAGCTTTTTTACGAATACTCTTCTGGGTGCTCTTTTATGAGCAAAGAGGCTAAAAACAACAGTGTTTGTTGCCTATTCATATTGAAGTTTTTCTCCAAGACTGTGACATTGTATATCATGTGAAAGAGGCTCACAAAATCATTTCTACTGCAGCCTTTTGAAACCATTATGTAAACCCACTGTTTTTGAAGTAAAGGAGGTCCTTTATATTAGTTTGCAGAAGTCATTTAAACCCAGCTTGGTCTACCACTTTACCACTTAGATGAGGGTGCTTTTAAACAAAAATTCAGCCTTGGATTTATCCTTTGAAGGAGGCTTTCATCAACATAAGAACAGAGGCCTTTTAACACTATCATGTCAATGTTTTACTTATGATGTAACAAATTCCTTCAAACTATGAATTCTTTTTTTCTCACCACTATTCTTCAACTAGGTTTTCGAAAGAAAACATTCGTAAACATAATTTTAAACCCTGCTATGCATCTTTTGTTCATCGTTTGGAGGAAAAAGTGCCAAGCAGCCACTGAAATTTCTCAAAAACATGTTTAACCCTATGCTTTTATATGAATGAGGTTTCTATCACTGTGTTTATAACCCTCTACTTATTATTGAAGGAGGTTATCTTTAACACAGGATCTCCATCTACTTCACTCACAGTATCTTGCTCTGTATGTTTGTTTGAAGAATGCTAATAGGAAAAAAAGTGGATTTGACATTCATTATTGATAAAATCACTTGAAAATCATGTCCTCTTTCTTTATGAGGCCTTTTCTAAGATGTATATATCCTTTTGTAAAATATCATTGTGAACACAAAACCATAAGAAATGTCATTTGTACATGGAGAGTGTTTGCTGCTAGATATCATTGAACTGTCTTTTCCCTTGACTGTGTTGTCAGATGTTTATTGAAATTTCCTTTGACTACTTTTCAAAACCCAGGTTCAAGGTAACATAAGAAGCAGTTGTCTTCTTATGCCCTACCTGATGATGCCCTTCGGAAGATTATGCAGCACTTCTTTTGGAGGAGATCATGGAGCACTGTTGATCAGCATCTCATTTTAATTCATTTTCTTCATTGATGAGGAATGATCTTTTCTCTTCAGGCAGCCTTTAGATTTATAACATGTACACTTGCTGCTCTTCTCTTTACAGCTCTTCATTTGATCATTAATGGCAAACCTTTTCAACATGAGAGACCTGTTTGAACTTGTCCCTTTGCTCTTATTTGCATACTGATCATCATTCAACTACACCCCTACAGAGATGTAAAAAATAGATGCTTTGGAACCTTGGAGAGCTCTTTTGGTGTTTCATGGAGATTATGCCTGATCTAAGCATATTTCTTCAGATAGTGACAAACCTTCTCTTTTCCTGATTTGGATCTTTGTTGAACTTCTTCTAAAATGAGACAAAGTGAACCCTTAGTGGTGTGCGGCCTATGGATAGAACAATGCTTTCTTTTCAGAATAGGGAAAGAATTCATGGTTGACTGGTACGAGACAGAGGCTTTTTGGCCTAGGATATCTTAGCGAAAGGAAAATCTCCCTAAACACCACTGTCTAACTTAGGGACAATTTTCACATATTCTGAGTGTTTTCTTAGGCATGATCAAATTGTCATATGACAAGATGGCCAGGGATAGAGTATCAGACTCTTTTTCAACCTTTGGATAGTGAATGGCATGAGTAACAAGGAAACAATGATAACATGGAAACCAAGCTAAGACCGCTCTAGAAAGGGATGTTTTGCTGGAACAAGATAGGACTTGAAAACTGGAGTTTGTTCTCATCATAGACTGACAGGGAGGGGTAAGAGGACAAAAATTTGTTTGGGGTGTTTTCTAGATGAAAAATTGACAGATTGAGATTATCTTCTAGAAAAATTTAGCTAAGGAATCTAGTCATCAACAACATGTAAAAAATACTGATGACTAACATAAATAACTCAAACCAATAACACAATAGGTTCACAAAATTTTGTCCTTGTATTAATTCAAATCATTTCAATACATATTAGACTTTCCCTTACACCTAAACCTTCTACGCAGATAACCAGTGGAGTCTGCACACAGCTAGGACTAGGTCTCTGCGCACACATCCAGTAGAAGCCTTTCAACTCAACCAAGACAAAACCCTTTACAATGTATCAAAAACACATATGTATCATAATCATCTATCAAATTGATTCAACTAACTTCCTTAGACTTGACCTATCTATTTATATTCTTTTAGTGCGCAGATAATATGGTCTCAAACCATGGTTTTAGGCCCACAGTTTACTCTTAAACCCATTTACATAAAAAATAGGGACTTTGACCCACCCCAAATCCCCTTGAATCATTCACACAATTCACATATACAAAATTATACAAAATTACATCAAAAAATGTTCCATAGTGGACCCTGCTCCAACAATCTGATAGAATCTTGTGCATCTAAAGAATAATTGTGAAGAGAGATGTGAAAATTCAATAACGTGCATCAACATAAGAGAACTGGAAGAGAAATGTGGTTCAGTGCACAAATAGTAAAATATGAGATGGACCAAGCTATTCTAGATCTAGGCTCTAATGCTAATGTCTTGACAAAGCAGACATGGGAATTCATGGGTAAGCTGAAGCTACAATGGTCACCTATTTAGCTAAGGATGGGAAATCAACAAAATATATTCCTTCCTATGGGAAGATTACATGGTTTAATAGTGGACATTAGAGGAGTGTGCACTACTATTTATTTTGAAATAATAGAGATTTTCAATGAAAGTAACCCCTATCCTACATTACTTGGACTTGAATGGGAATTTGACAATTTGGCCATAATTAATCCAAATAAGAGACAGATGATATTTGAAGGAAAAAATATGAGGGTAATTATTCCATTAGATCCATCAAAAGGATTAAGATACATAGAACCAATCAGAGAATAATACTGCGTAGTAGACATAGACAACATTTATCAAATGACGACAAAGGAACAAGATTGCGTTAACCCTACTACATAAGGCAATTTGAGTTGTGAGCATGACATTTCTTGTACCTCGGATTTATAAGAAAACTTGGAAAATTGACAGAATAGGCTACATGAAGTATCCACAAGGTGTTGTTTAAGATTTACCAAATTAGTTTGTTGTATGACATCTGAGGTATGCAACCTTCATTCTTATGATGGCGTAGGAGATGTGAATACTTTTCTCAATTATTATGAAGAACATGTTTAAGAACATCAATTCTTGTTAGCCTTTTATGTAGCCCTAAAATCTACCCCTGCTAGATGGTGGATTGAACATAAGAAGAATATAGGAGGTTGGCAGGAATATCAAATATTAATGTGGACAAAATTTGGACAGATATAAATAGAAATGGAGATAAAATAGGATGGTAAAACTAATCATAGGGAGCATATCCAGCTATGCACTTCAGCATGGAAGGAGATTCCACAGTAGGATTGGGTACATGGATTCATTCATACATTGGAGACAATCCCCAAGAACAGGTACCTAGAGACCGAGTTTTGACATGGTACTAAGAATTGGGAGGACATGGTTGATGGCTTCATATTAACATTCAACTTTCAGGATGATTTCTCACATATATATTTGGCTCTGCAGGAAGTTAAGAAGAAGATTTTTGAAAATGTCACCTCTATGACATCGCAACAACCTAATTGGGCTGCATAGATAAAATATGCATTGGAATTTTATAATATTATAATAGATGGAGAAGAAGAAGAGCCTCACAACATTGACATAGTAGAATTAGAAGGATAACGCAAAGTCACTAGAATTAAGATACAAATACCATACATAACGAAGCCACTGGAGAATAAGAAGGTAAACATAGGATTAGAGAAGGATCCCAATTTTGCAACAATCGGATATTATTGGGATGAAGAAACAATCAACAAATTTATAGAGTTACTTCATGAATATCAAGAAGTGCTTCCCACGAAATTTTCAAAAATGAAGGGTACATTGGGAGATCTAGGATTCATGAAGATTCCTTTGAAGCCTGATGCGAAGCCAGTCAAACAAAGACCTTATAGACTGAACTTTAAGTATAAGAATAAATTGAAGGTAGAGCTTGATAAGACGATAGAAACAAGGATTATAAAATCTATCGAAGAATCATAATGGGTGAGTCCTATGGTGGTACAAGAGAAGAAGACTGAAGGAGAAATCAGGATCTGTGTTGATATAAGGAATTTGAATGATGCAAGAATGCATGATCCATTTCTTATCTCTTTCACAGATGAAGTGTTGGAAAATTTATGAGGAAAATATCTTACTCATTTACAGATGAATTCTCAGGGTATCATCATATTAGAATTGCACATGAAGATCGAAATAATACCACATTTGCTACAGAATAGGGCTCATATCAATACAAAGCCATGCCTTTTGGATTGAAAAAATCCCCTGCTATATTTTCTAGGGTGGTGATTGCAGCTTTTAAGGAGTACATCCACAAGTTTTTGGAGGTATATTTTAATGACTGTAAATTATTTGGATTGTTTATTAAACATGTGGGGAGTTTGAGACTTATGCTCGACACATGTAGAAAGTATCATATATCTTTGCATTTAAAGAAGTGCATATTTTTCACACCATTTGACATATTATTGGGAAATATTGTTTGTAAGAAAGGACTAATGGTATACCCTACAAATATTTCTATCATTGCGAACTTGGATCCACCTAAGACAGTAAGAAATTTTCACACTACATTGGGACATACTGGGTACTCCAGGAAGCTCATCAAGGGGTATGAGCATATCACTGAGCCCATGGAGAAATTGTTGAAGAAGGATGTAACTTTTCGATGGGATGTAGAATGTCAAAAGAGCCTCGACATATTGAAACAAAATATGGTAGTTGCACCTATACTAGTGTTCTGTGATTGAACCAAGGAATTTCATGTCCATGCAGATGCCCATTGTATAGCTTTGGGTGTGGTGCTAACACAACCTCGTGAAGGAGAGATTGATCATCATGTAGCTTTTGAAAGAAGGAAGTTATTTACAACAGAAAATAATAACACCACTACAGAAATGGAAGGATTTTCCATGTTGTATGCTTTGTATAATTTTAGACATTATTTGTTGGGGTCACACCTTAAGATGTTTACATATCATTCTTCATTGAAGTATTTGGTTAATAATCCTATATTGGGAGGGAAGATTTGCAGATGGTTTTTGTTGTTCCAGGAGCATGACTTTGAGATCATTGTTAAATCAGGAAGTTTGAATGCAGGACCTGACCATCTGTCAAAATTGGAAATAGGGGAAGAACCAAAAAACATAGAAGATAATATCCTTTATGTGCAGTTATTTTAAATTAGAGTAGCATATGAATGTTTTTCAGATATTATTCAGTTTTTTACTACAAGAATGGCTCCTTCAGAGTATACTACGCAGGACAAGAAATAATTAGTGTTTAAGGAAATTGAATTTTAAATAATATTAGGACACTTATATAAGATGGGGATAGATGATATACTACACATATATGTTCCTAAAAATGAAAGACATGTGATTCTCGTAGAATTTCATGGAGACATAGCTAGTGGACCTTATGCGGGAAAGGCTACTGCACAGAATATTTTTAGAGAAATATTGTGGTGGCCTACACTATATAAGGATGAAAAGGAGTATTATATAGCATGTGATGTATTTCAAAGAAAAGGGAAGCCTTTAAGAAGGGATGTGATGTCATTGGTACCACAAGTTACATTGCACAATTTTGATAAGTGGGCCATTAATTTTGTTGGACCAATCAACCCACCTAGAAAAATGACTAGTGCGAGGTACATAATTACAACAACTGACTAGTTGAAAAGATGGTCCAAAGCACAATCAGTAAGGGAATGAAGCGCAAAAAATATAGCGAAGTTTATTTTGAATATATATTGTCTAGATTTGGATATCCGAAGATTTTGATAAGTGATCAAGGTTCACATTTTCTAAATAATAATATTGAAGCATTGATTGAAGAGTTAAAAGTCTATCATCGGAAGATTACCCCTTATCACCCTCGGGCCAATGGAACAGTGGAAGAATTTAATAAGTTTTTGGAGAATGCACTCACTAAAGTATGAAATGTGAATAGAGATGATTGGGACCTTAGAATTCCAAAATGCACTCACTAAAGTATGAAATGTGAATAGAGATGATTGGGACCTTAGAATTCCAATATTTTTATGGGCCTATAGGACCACATGTAAGAAATTTATAGGTCAGACACCCTTCAGGTTGGTTTATGGGCAAGAAGTTGTGATGCCTATGGAGTACATTATGCCTAGCTTGAGGATTGCAACTTTTACAGATATGGAAGACACTAATATAATGGAGGAAATAATTTCACAGTTGCTTGATTTGGAGGAAGATATATTTGTAGCAAGATTCCATCAACAGGTTCAAAAAGAAAGACAAAAATCCTAACACAATAGACATATTTAGCAGAAGAAGTTCCAGGTAGGAGACCTTGTCCTCGTTTATGACAATAGGTTTTTGAAATTTCCAGGAAAATTCCAGACACATTGATTGGGCCCATATATTATCAAGCATATCATTGATGGAGGTGCAGTTCAATTATTGAAGTTGAATGGAGAAGTTATTCAAGGAAGAATAAATGGTTATTGATTGAAGTTTTATAGTGATGACCCTACCCATACAACCTCTCTCTAAAATATAAAGGAGAAAATTCTTAGTTCCACCTGCAGTTGAATGTGGGCACTGGACTATAAACTACGCTGCAAAGAGAGCTTCGATGGAGGAGGTTACTTGGCTATAGCATGGGTTATGTTGAATTTCATAGAAGCCGCAATGTAAGAATGGTTGTTCATTGTAACATGAATGCGTTGAAGTTCACCGGAAAAAATATAACCATTAAATGGGAATGTTTTCGTTGGAATGTGCGAGAGGATGCATTTATGAAGACAACTTGGTAAGATCTAGCTGCAAATATTTAGTTAATGAACCAAATATGAACTACATATGACCTAATGATAATGTTATAAGTTCAAATTTTTTATGAAATGCACTTTGCTGTCTGAAAGCTCAAAAATTTCCAAGTGTCTAAAAGTTACAGAAGTTTCACTCTTGTATGAAAACTTAGGAATTCATTCAAATATTTGAAGAGAAGGGTATAGTAGGAATCAGGGAAGCCAGAACACTATCTAGTACACCCATAGCATCACCATCACCCATAGCAACATCGCCCTTCACACAACGATGATCTCCATGGAAGAAACCATCCAAGGCACAGATAAAAAAGCACAAACAAGACAAGAAACCTATGAAGCCACAACCAAAAACCCAAGTTGTAAGAGACAACGAGGAAGAAGCTGAGTAGGAACACATTGAAACAGAGGGAACAATATTTCCATCACCTCTTCCAACATATATTCCACCCAAAAATATTAATTTGAAACTGATGAAATATTCAAAGGACGTGAAGTATGGAACCTTTACACTGCTATTGCCAAAGAAAATTTCATTTGAGGGAGAATTACTTGGGAATATTCTGCACTTGAAGTTTGCAAATTATAAATTCAACAACAGAAACAAATACCCACAGTTAACACCAGGAAGATAGCTTAAGCAAGTACAATACCCGAAGAGTGGAGTCACAAGGCTAGAACCGCAACAATGGGCAACTGGATTAACACAGTTGGGGTTATTGAATATGCTCAATGTACTGCACTTTGGAAGAAGTAGAACAAACATAGCCTATGTAAGACAATTACTCATGCTAGTGCACAATGGATACCTCTGGATATGAAAAAGGATCCCCATGGATGAAATTTTGGTCTCGAGAATTACAAGGTTACCATATCAAGGACGAGACCCCACAAAATAATTTCTAGGAAAAAACTAGGATAAAGCAGTAGCTGAAAACATGAATAATAAGTTTGGCTTGAAAAAAGGGAAATGTGGATATGACATCAACTTAATCAGTGACCAAGAGTCCACTTCATCATGCACATATTAACTGGTCAAATCATGAGAAAACATCGTGTTAATGAAGTCCCTGCAGTGGTGGTTTCATTAGCTGCGCAGTGCATGAGTGAGGCTCAATACAACTGGATCGGATAGCTCTGCAAGGAATTTCTTAACGATTTTTGCAAAGCCTAGGAGAAAGGCACAACCTTTCATTATGCATGTTTGATTTTATTATAGAAATGTTGGCATGGAAATAGATGGAGGATTCCTAGTTTCCTCCAACATAAGAAGATGTTTATGAAACTGCGTGGTATGCCTCACTATGGTATACCAATCAAAAATCATGTGAACAACAAAATAGGATATTCTTTGTATTGTATCACATGGATTTGAATATCTTGGTAAATCAGCATCCTCGTCTTTCGCCGAGCTTGTATGCACAATATATCTCTATTGCGAAGTTCAAGGAAAATTTTCACAGAATATATATACATGCTTATAAGGATGCGATGAAGACATGGCATCTCGTACAATATTTAGTATTCGAAGATGATATCCTCACACTAGTACAAGGATGGCCTGTAGAATGGATTACTAAGGATGGCCTGCATAATGGATGACTCTAATGGAGAAATATCTAGAGGATAGACATACAGAAGAGGAAACATCGAATCATGGAGGACTAAGTGGAAAATGTTAGGTCCCTGTAATTTTTTAGATTGGTAAGACCAAATGTACAAGGGTAACATAAAAATAGTCTTTGGAGTCCTAGGACTTAGCCTTCTTGGACTCAGAGAGGGCTCTCTCTATGTTTTTGTAAAGGATGTGACTTAGTTGATTTTAGGGTTTTTATTTTAGGCTAGTTATAGTGATAGGGTTTGTTTTTTTGGTTGGATAGGTTGTTAAGAAGAATAGGTAGAGTAAGAGAAAATCAATCCATTGGGCTATGGAGTCTGCAAAGGTCTTGAAAAGTACAACAATAGGTTAAGGGTGTTTCACAGGGCAAGTTACCAAGGAAAAATGGATCTAAGTAGGTTTAGTGAGTGTGAAATGAACATGAAGTTAGGAATGCAATAGGTTTCAAAGGGAAATTAAGGATCCTTCAATATACTAGAAACAAGAAAAGCTTTCACAATGATACCATAGTAAAACTTGAAGAGAAATGAAGGATTATTCAACTAGACTTTTGCTAAACATACCTCAAAACAACAAATAATTAATCCTAGAGAGAAGTTAAGAATTATCTGAACATTACTTTCAAATAAAGAGATCCTTTAACATAACATTTCAATGAAACTAAAGAGAATTTAAGGATTCTTTAATTAAACTTCAAGGAAGAAAACATAGAGATCAAAGGAGGCAGACAGAAGTAGGGTGCCAAGAAAGCATATCCTACTCTAAAATTATTGTCCTATGATCAAAGGAACCATGACATAAAGAAAACTGAAGTAAAAATATAAAAGAGTGGAAATACATCACCATCTAATAGATTTCGTGAATCCTAGGAATGTGCTTAATCCATTGATGCTCAATCCAAAGCAATCACAACACACCACAGCCAATTTCTTCAATAAATTGACAGTCTATATCATATTAAGCTCAGCTACCAACCAACATGTACAATGAGGTCTCAATGCAGTATTTAATCAGAAAAGGAGGAACAAAACCCTAACTAGGATTTCCAAAATTTCATTAATACATCATAAATGCCATTTTTGTCCAAAGAGACCATGCAAGGCCCAAGGCACAAAATATCTAACTTAATAAATGAAAAATAACTTCAAACATAAATTCTAAGCTAACTAGGAGTGATTTGCCTTAAAATTCCTCAAAATATCTTTTTTCAATAACTTTATGTGTTTTGTTAACTTTGTAGGCAAGGGCTCAACACTGAGGTCCAAGGGCGCAATGCCTGCACCAGAAACATTTCTTGTTTTGTGACCAAGATTTGTAGGCCTTCTAGGTGTCCAAATGAGCTCCATGATAGCTCATTGGAAATTTTTTCTAGTCTACTTTCCAAAACTGCCTTTATTTTTCCATTTGGTGTCCATTTTCTTTCCCACAAATGCATTCTCCCAAGACTGCTTAGGGTGCAATGCCAGCTCTGAAAATAGGGCAAAAAGGTGATTGTTTGGGTGTTTTTATCACTTTTGGAAGACCATTTTTGCTCCAAATGAGCTGAATTTTTTTGTGGATGATGTACTTAGCTTGAGGAACTCAAAAATGCAAACCATTCCTCAAAATAGTTCCCCAAAAAAGAGCGCAACGCCAGTGGCACTACACCTTTGGCCCTTCAAAAATAGTCAAAAACCAAAATTTACGAAAAAGATGCAAAAATTTGAATTTACCTTGCTAATTATGTTTGGGATTCCTATAGGGATGCATAAGCAAGGATTTTAAGGTTTTCTTTGCCTTTTTCCTCCTTGAGGGCTTGAATCTTTGCAAGGGCTCCTTAAGGGTTTGCCCTCTCAATCCAAGGTTCCCGATCATAGTCAATCTCCATTGCAAGCAGCTCACTTGGAGTGAGCTACTCTGTAGAGGCGGCCTCTTGCTCTTTCTCCTTGGCCAAGGCCTTCTTTAAGCCAATTTTCCATGGCCTCTTCCAAGGAATTTTTTCTTCCTCTTCATCAGTGTTCCCATATCTATCCAAGGCCTCATCTAGCTTAGCCTTGGTTTTTGCAGCCTCTTTCCAAGATCTGATAGATCTAATCTCATAGATTGCCTTTTGTGCCTCCAGCTGCTTGTTTTCAACCTCATAATAGTGAATCACATTCTTAGCCCTGCCTATGTTTTCTTGTAGATCCTTGACCTGAGCATCTTTTCTTTTGAGAAGCATGTTTGAGATCCTTGTGTCATTTTCATCATCACTGTCAAAATGAATGACTTGAAATTCTTGTTCAGTCTCATGTTGGTCTTCTTCATCTTCATCCATGACCCTTTCCTTACTTTTATCAAACTGCTTGGTTGATGTAGAAGGCATGGCCCCTTGCCTCTTAGAGGCAACAAACACATGCCTATTTCCCCTTTGTTAGGTCAAAGAAAAGGGCTCAATGTCCATCATTTTAGTGTCTTTAGTCTCACTATCATGTTCCTTTCTATCATCAGTGCCATCAAGGCTCTTTGAGCCACTGTCAACATCCTCATTAACTTATTTATTGCTTTCTTCTTTTCTCTCATCACCACTGCTATGTGCCTCACTGTTTTCTTCTTAGGGTTTGATTTCATCCAATTTAAACCATCAAAATGTTGGAAGATGTGGGTAGGGTATCCACCTACCTATTATCAATGCTTGTAATACCTTGGGCAAAGATTTGGAGGTGCTTGACTTGATTTGGAGGGTTAATTTTCTTGGAGGGCCCTCCTGGCCAAGCGCACAGTGCCGAAGGAAAGCTTTTTGTGGGTGTCGGGAAAGGGCGCAACACCTTAGCAATTTATATGGGGATAAAATTCTAAACGTGAGGCGCCAGTTGCCAGGGGCGTAGCGCCAACCTGAGTGCACAACGCCACAATATTTATCCAAATTTTGACTTGAAAACTCAAAATTCTTCACTCCTGAGCACTTATAACTCTTTTTCAAGGAAAAAATGATTTGTTTGGGGTGCAGAATGAGCTTTTGTAGACTTAGGAATTTGATTTAAGCTTTGCAACACACTTTCCTAATGTTTTTAATCCTTTTTTACTTTCACTGATATTCCTTTGATTTTTTGCATGCAGGTTCCTAAAAATACTAACTTGGCTCTTCCTTTTGCTTCTTGAGGCATAATTTACTCATTTTTACATCCTTGGAGTTAGATTAGTCATGATGGCACCTTCAAAACATTCTATGGCTTCCATTACAATTTTTAACTTTTCTTTCTCACCTTGGCTGGTAGTTAGGAAATTTGTGTTCCTTTTGATCCTGGAGGCTGTGACATATTTATTTGTCATAGAAGCAACCTCAAAATCCTTTTTTACTTCCACCTTGGATCTCAACACATCTATTTCACTCATTCATTCATGGCAATCTTATTAAACATATTTGAGAGGTTTTCTCATAGCAGTGCTTTCAAAACCTTCTTATGTCTGTACCATGGAGTTTCAAGCCATATTTTTTACCTTCTTTAAAACTTTTCATTTGTAGGTGACTGAAAATATGAATTGACCTTTCTTTAACTCCTTGAAGCATGATAAATTCACTTTGGAAAACTTTGGGAGGACTGCACACAGTAGTATCTTCAAGGCTTTCTATGTTTTCCACTACAACATTCAACTTGTCTTTTTCACCTTTTCTCACTAACCTTCTTACACTTGTTTGCACGCAGGTGGCTGAAATGATGAGTTTGACCTTTCTCTTTGTTCCTTAAGGCATGAAAAATTGACTTTGACACCTTTGGGACTCAAACACAAGGTAGCATTCTCAAAACCTTATTTTTTCTGCACCATGGAGTTTCAACCTCATGGTTTCACATTTCATGGCTATTTTCCCAAAAACCTAAGTATCTGAAGTGCTTTAAGAAAATAATCAGTGTTGTCTTATAAGTTCTATATAGCCCTTTCAATTTCATTCATTTCTTTCCATTTCCGACTCACCTTTTTCCTTTTTTCATCAATATTTTGACAGACTTTTTTCATGTTTGGTTTGGTGTGCCTCCTCCATGGCCATTCTGCAATTTATCACTGCTTGGCACACTACTGGACCTTCAAGCTCAAAACACCCTAATTCTCTATAAGAATAAGTTTTTCCTATCTTCCTGTAAGTTGTCTTAATTTTAGGAGTAGACCATCTACCTTATCAATTCCTTCTGCTGATGGACCTCTTAACACTCTTGCAAAAGTGTTAAAATCTTAACATTTACCTCTTGCAGACTTTGAGCTGATAGGGTAGTCTTCTTTGGAAACTTGCAGATCTTCCTTGAATAACCATGTGTTGAACTTCTATTACATCTGAGCCAGCTTCTAGCATAAGAAAAATATTGTTTGAAACATCAATGATGACTTTACAACCTATGAAACCCTAATGACCTAGTGGGAGGGTCCTTTGACCATGATTTTTGACTGAAAATTGGCTTGGAAGCTTCAAGTGAAAAACAAAGTATTTTTCAAAGTTTTGTATTGAAGATCCAAAATCCAATGTACTTGATTTATCTAAAGAGCCTACAGAGATAGTTTTGACACCATGAATGCTTGAGGAATCATGGTAAACATGGGAAGGAATAGGCTTATAGGAAACCCTAGATGGAAAGTGGGGCTTTTGGGCAAGGGAAAACAGAGTAATAAGGTCATAGGTAGGAAAAAGGGATGGAGATGAGTGGCACAAGCCATTAAGGAGTCTTTAGGTGTGGTGGGGTGACCATGAAATGGCAAGGTTGATAGAATAGTGAAAAAAATTCTATAAGGATAATGAAGGCGGTGAGATTTCTAAAACTCACAATGTTCAAAGAATGTTGTTTTTAGAAATCTAGAACCAATCTATAGTCATCCACCAATAGTGAAAAATATTGATGATTAATAGTGGCTCCACTTGGGGAGGGCAGCTCCTTTTCAGGAGGTGTCTAGGACCTTAGAGTTTAGATCTCTGAGTTTTGAAGATCAGTAACTTACTTGTACTTGGTAGATCTCTCTTCCTTCATTTGATGATGTTCTCTTGAAGTTATGATCTTAAAAATATGAAAAGACATGATTGCTTCAACATCAGTACTACCTACCCATCTTATTTTGCCTAACATTTTTTCTTCTTTTGGGTGCACTTGGACTGGAAAACCCTTGACATTATTTTCTTTTGAAAGCATAAAAAATTATATACTTATACCCTTTTGTCATCCAAGAGTTCATAATAGGCTGATGAAATCTTTTATTCTCTACCTAGTATAATTATCTATCAAGGTTAAGCTGTTCGACAAATTTTCATTCTCTAACCTACTGACATGAAATTCAAAATATGACCAAACCATGATTAAGCAATATGATTTGCCATGGGTTGTGGCATTTGGACAAGCTACACACATACATTATTTTTGTTAAATCGAAAACTAGAAAACATGAGGGTTGTGATTCATAATTGGTTATGCATCCCTCTCATTTTTCTTTGGTTCAGATTTATGCTTTGGTAACTAGCATCTTTTCCTAATCTAATCTACTGACAAGTCGAGCTTAAATGGTTTGACAAGTATTCTTTCACTAACCTATCAGAAGAAATTTAAAAAAAATTCAGTCATGATTAGGCTAGATGACTGAACAAGACTTTATTTTCTCAAAGGTAGTGGCATTTAGGCTTTCACACTTTCAAGAATACTCTTTTTTGGTATAGGGTTGTACCTCTTCTTTTTTCCTACCCTCTTTTTCTTATTTTCTCTGTTTTTGTATTTTTTTTTCTGATTTTTCATCATGAAATGTTATGTACAATGAATTAAAGCTTCAAACTAGTAATTTCAATAAAAATAGTGCTTGAACATCCTTCCATTGATAGGACCTCCAAATAACTTTGTTCCATCCAGCTCTTGTAAAGATAATGCATTGTTATCTCTAACTAAATGGATGATGTATGGACCCTTCCAAAAATTTTAAAATTTGACATGCTTGCCTTTGTCCTCTCTCCTTGAATCCCATTTCAGAACTTCATCTCCAATCTGGAAATCATTGGCTTTGGTCCTTCTGTCAAAGGTCTTCTTTATGTTCTCTTGCACTGCTTGTGTTTTGTTTTAAACTTCTTCCCTTGACTGCTGCAAATGAATGGTTTGGTTTAGCCTCATTTTCATATCATTCTCTTCTGATTGTACCTCTTGAAGAAGCTTCACAACTGGAACTCCCAAGGATGTTGGGAAAACTACATCCATGCCATACACTAGCTGATAGGGAGACATATTGATTGATTTCTTGGTTGTTAGTCTATCAGCCCATAGTGCATGCACTAGTTTGCTATGCCATGAATTTTTGTTCTCTTCCAACAACTTCTTGATGATATTCACCAAAATTTTGTTAGAGGACTCAGCCAACCCATTACCTTGAGGGTAATAAGTTGTAGAGTGCCCTAGTGTGATGTGGTACTTGTAGCAAAATTCGACCATTCTCTTGGAATTAAATGCAGCAAAATTATTAGTGATGATATTTCTTGGACAACCAAACCTAGACAAGATGTTGGTTTCAAGGAATTTGATTATTATTAAGTCAATGGAATTCCTGGAGGGGATGGCTTCTATCCACTTTGTGAAATAGTCAGTAGCAGTGAGGATCCACTTTTGTTGGGCAAATGAGGTAGGGTGGATTTCTCCAATGAAATCTAAACCACATTGTTGAAAAGGAGTTTCAACATTGATAAGATGCAAAGTTAAAGGCAGAAGCTTTCTCTTTCCATCAAATATTTAGAATTTATGGCAAGTGGCTACTAGTTTGTGTGTGTCAAGGAAAAGAGTGGGCCAATAGTAACCAACTCTAAGGATTTTGATGGTCGTGGTTTTCCAGTAGAGATGACCTCCACACTCTCCTTCATGAAACTCGTTCATGATTCTATCTGCATCATCTTCAAGTAAACATTTAAGCAAGATACCAACAGAATTTTTCCAATACAAATCTCTATTTAGAATGTAGAAATTTAAAGCCTTTTGTTTCAAGAATCTATCTTTTGTTTTGGACAAAGCAGGAAGAGAATTTATATTATCAAGTACATACAATATATCAGCATACCAGAGTGAGTTCAAGAATGCTTCTTTAATGGGTGGAGTTTCCAGTTCCTCTTGTTCATCTAAAGAATATATCATGTTTATGTCTATTGCTTGAAAATTTGCTTCAACCATGATTTTGGAAAGTCCTTGTACTTTGATCAGTTTAGTGGGCCTGATTTCTAAATCATATTCTAATATGATAGCAATCCACTTACCCCTTTTACCATCAGGATCTTGATTCAGTATGTCCTTGAAAACTGTGTGTGGAACAAAAGCAATGATATGGGAATGCAAGATGTAAACTTTGAAATCTTTCAATTCTTTGATCAAAGCAAAGACTTGTTTCTCCATAATGTTATATTTCAGAGGTGCATCTCTCAATTCCTTGTTGAAGAAAGCTATGGCTTGTTCTCGTCCCATCATGTCCTTTTGTAGCAATACTACAACAATAGTGTATTTTGATGCAAATGAGAAAATGAAGAAGTCCTTGGTAAAGTCAGGGCTAATTAGAACTGGTGTTTGAGTAAGTTCTTGTTTTACCAGTTCAAAGGAATTTTTGGCTTCTGTGGTCCACTTGACTCCTATTTCTCTTTTCAACATGTTTGTGATGTTTCTTATGAGTTCATCAAGGTTTGGTATGAACCTTCTTAGGAAGTTGATCTTTACAATGAAAGATTGTAGCTTTTTAATGTTGCTAGGGTGGTTGATATGTAATATACCTTCAATCCTTTTTAGGTCTATCTTAATCCCTTCTTCCGATATGATTTGGCCCAAGAGTTTTCCTTCCTAAAGACCAAACCAATTTTTCTTAGGATTCAGAGATAGACCATACTTCCTACATTTCTCAAAAACCTTTCTCAAGTGAACTAGGTGTTCTGCATCTGTTTTGGAATAGAAAGTGATGTCATCAAGGTATATCACTATGAAGTAACCTATTTCTTCGGAAAAATATATGTCCATGGATCTTTGGAAAGTGGCCCCCACATTCATTAACCCAAAAGGCATTTTGACATACATGAAGGTGCCCCAAGGTGTTGTGAAAGCAGTTTTGTGTTGATCACTTGGAAGTACTAGTACCTGATTGTACCCTGAAAAGCCATCAAGAAATGATATTATTTTAGAACCTACCACCCTTTGCAGTATATAATCCATCTTAGGTAAATGGTAGTTATACTTCAGAGAGGCTTTGTTTAAGTTTCTAAAGTCTATGCGTAGCCTAATCTCCCTCGTTTTCTTTCTTACTGACACAAGGTTTGAAACCCATTCTGAGTACCTGAGAGGGACTATGATTTCAATATCATACATCTTCTTTATTTATTTTTCAACTAGAGGTACTAGGACGAGGTTTAATCTTCTCAATTACTTCTTGAATGGTTTCTAGTTTTCCTTGAGAGGAATCTTATGTTGAATAATGTTTGTGTCATAAGACTTCAAATCCTCATAACCCCATGCAAAAACATCCTTGAATTCATGGAGAAGCTCTATGTATTTTTGTTTTATGTGAGGTGGGAGAGTTTTGGACAGCTTTATCATTTTGGGTTATTTTATGCTGCCTATGTTGCATTCTTCTACATCAGTCTCGGTGGATTCCATTTTTGTCTTCCTAGCAACATCATTAAAATAAAACAGCTCTTCTAAGGGGGAAATACCTCTTGGTAATGAGTTATATTTGTATTGCAATACCTCAAGGTATTTTTGATCTAAATCTTCAAAAAAAAATTCCTCAAGAGGATTTTCTAGCATATTTATATCAGCAGTAAAAGGCAGCTCTATTTTGTGGGTTTGTTCTTCAGCAAAAAAATCCTCTTGATGGTTTAAGTCTGACTTTGAGATTTCAAACTTGGTTTTGGGCTACAAGAAGTCTTCAATATGTTTTTCATTTTCAAATACTTGCTAATAATCTATGTTATCAAGGACTGTTGGTCTGCACTTGACCTTTACTGTGTATTGTTCATTGGCCTGAGATATTTGGCAAGTGCTGGCAGCAAAGGAAATTTCATTGGCAAGGTTGTTTTGAGCTCTAGGGATAGAGGTAAGTTCATACTTCTCAAAAGTTTTCAGGAGGTCTAATGCAGCATTCCTATATTCTCTTAGCCTAGGATTTTTGGCTAAATACTCTTCTTTGATTTTCCTAACGATCAGGTCGGAATATCCTTGAATAGAAATCTTCTTAGCTCCTATGTTTTTTAGCAAATGTAAACCAAGGATAAGAGCCTAATAATCTGAAATATTATTGGTACATTTAAACTCTAGTTTGTAGGAATGACCCTCATTGGTGTTGTGTATCCAAACACCAGCTCTCGAACCACATTTTCCACAAGAGCCATCAAAGCTCATGTTCCAAAGTGTTTCAAGTTCAGATTCGCCATTATGTTGTTGTTAAGGGCTGCTAGATTTTTGGCTATCATGTTCTTCATTTTGTGTTTGGTTCGACTATTCTGGTAGGCCTAGCTCTTTCTCATTTTCATTTACTTGTTCATTAATGTCATCTTCATTATACAAGATAAATTATTCAAGGTATGAATGGATAGAGTAAAGAGGGGTGTTGTTTGGCCTGTCTTGGCTGCTTACCATGTATTTTATGTGAGATTCCCAATACAATATCCTTGTTTGGTTAAATACTGGGATGGTAGCATATGTCATGTCCATTTGGAGGTTTCATTGGAGTTTGGCTCCCCATGATCTAGATAAATGCATGCCATACTTTGGGGGAATTTCAGCCACTACAATGTCCATGACTAGGCTTTTGGTAGGTATTTGTGCCAGATTGACACACATATCCTTGATTAGACCCAAACATTTGACTCTACTTGAATTGAAAGAGTACAAGTCTTTGTAAGGTTTGGTTATTTCGAGGCCTAATCTCTCCATCACTACCTTTGGCATGATATTGTTTAAGGCACCGGAGTCTAGCATAGAATTGTGCAAGATTTTGTCATGAATGCTTAAGCTAACATAGAATGGAGGGACAACTCCTTCTTGATATTTTCCCTCTACCTCAGGTCCAAATGACAACTCTGGCTTGTCATCAGTTAGATTTAGAGTTTCGGTGTCATTTCCTATGTTTAAAGATTTCAAAACTTGGGACCTATATACATCTTGAGTCACCAATTTAGTGAGGGGTATTCCTATTTTGATCTTGGAAATCTCTCCCTCAAAACTGAAAGGTGTTGGTGTTTTTGGCATATTTACATCAATTTTATCACACATAGTCTTTTCAGCAAATTTAATTGGCTGAGTTTTATTTGGACTGTCATTTAGAGTAGTTTTTCTAGGGCCACTAGTTGATGTACTAGGGCAGTTTTGGTCACCATTTGATTGGATGGTTTTGTCTTTGCTTTTATTAGGAGTATTAGTCATCATGTTGGTGTTTTATGTTGTCTTTTTAAGGATGTTTTCAGGGGTTTTCCTAATGGCAGTTTCTAGTTTGTTTTTCTTGGAGGAATCTTGGGTTTTCTTACTCCGGAGGTCATACTTCCTATGAACCTCCATGATAGCATTTTCAAATCCTAATTTGTACTCTTCAAAATCCTCATGTGTTCTATCAGCATGGTTTGAGAAAATAGGCCTTGTTTCTCTTCTGTGAGAAAAACATCACCCTAATTATCAGAACCTATCATATTTACATGTTTTTATTCTGGCTCTTCAGTCTCTCTTTCCTCTTCATCTACATAGTTGTCTTGGAAAGGAGGCTTGATTTGCTGGTCATTGTCTCTTGGTTTGCTTTGA
The DNA here is from genome assembly GCA_034641835.2 of Pinus albicaulis. Lineage (NCBI taxonomy): Eukaryota > Viridiplantae > Streptophyta > Pinopsida > Pinales > Pinaceae > Pinus > Pinus albicaulis. Next base: position 1,185,324,471 of record CM076577.1, read on the forward strand.
GGAGGGTCTCTTATGAAGTTTTGGTTTCTATTTCTGTTTTGGGGATTTTCTTGATTTTCCCTAGGGGGTGCTCTCCCATTCAAATTTATTCTCTCCATCATCCTTTCCATTGTCCTAACTAGGCTGTCAATTTTAGCATCATATGTGGAGGCCATAGTTTCCTCTTTGTATGTAACTTTATTTTATTCCCTCATCCTAGCCCTCTTTTCAATTAGATTGGCCTCTACACTCACAACTCCCCTTTGCATGTCTTATAAGGTTAGGGGATCTCTTTCTCTCAATTGGTAGGCCAAGTCCGAATCAAAGCCTTGTGGGAATTTTACTAAGGCTAGGCCTTGTGGGGGTTTCATGTGAGGTGGGAGTGCATTGTATATACACTATTGAACCTAGTGCAGTAGTCTTGGACACTTTCCCAACATTTCTCTTAAGGTTTTTATACTCTGAAAGTATTTGAAGAGGGTTTTTCTTAATCTCCCACTTGTTTATGAATGTTTGATAAAGATAAGGGAGGTCATGTATGCAGTTAGGAGTTAAGTTTTTGAACCATTTCTTTGCTTATCCTCCCATACTTTGGGAAAACATTCTCATTTTTATGGTCTCCTATTCTATTTCTTGGTAATCAAATGAATCATTCATTTTGTTTACATGTTGTTGGGCGGTGGTAGAGTCAGCTCCAGTAAAGTGAGGGATTTTAGATTGGTAGTCTTGAGGCATTGGCAGTAGAGGTTGGGGTAGTACCAATGGGGCAAACCATGCTGCCATGATTGGAGGTAAAGGAACCTAAGGAGGGTTTGTGAGATGAGGTGGAGGATGAAATGGAGTGGTCTGCACAGTGGATGTGTGAATGGGGGTGGCATATGTACTTGGACCAACAATTGAGATTGAGCATATTTGGAATGAAAAGAGCCAAAGTTTTGGAGAAGATGAAAATCATGAGGAGTAGAAGGAGAGGCTTCTCTACTAGGACTCTGCTACAAATTTATGGGCTTAAGGTCTGTCTGGTCTATCCCACTTTGAGACTTAGTTCTAAAAAGGTCTCTTCTATGGTGTAAGTCAAATTGGGGATCTTGTAAAGCTGTGCGGTTTTTAGGGATAGAAATTTCTTTGTCAATGGTCATAACAATAATTGAATCTTCAGTCCTAGAAGTTTTCCACAAGATTCTTTATAGATCATCAACTATGGTAGGAGGGTTAGGGTCAGGGTGAGATCTGGTGCTTATCCTTTGTGAAGAAATATTTTAGACTCGAAATGCAGAGAGGCTGAAAGTTTAGGAGTGTCATGAAAATAGACCTATATGCAAGGGTACTAAGTTCACACAATGAGTGACTAGGTTTTAGACTTTTATGACTGATTAGTGCATTCCCAGGGGAGTCTATGAGAACTAGTGGAGTTAGTAGGCCTACCGGATTTAATTCTTTGGTTTTTCACTTGTTTTCCACCATAAAAAAATTAAAAACCAATCTAGAGATGTTTTGGGTTTTCTGAGTTTCTTTATGTAACACTAAGATTTTCAATGGGTGTTCTCTAGTTGAGTCATAATTTTGCTAGTATGGTGAATCAATTAGAAACTAATCTTGGCTAACACTTGATTTTCTAAGTTTCACAGGGGTTTGAGAGTTCTTAAGGAATACTTAGGATGTTACTGACTCAAAATCCCATTGTGATCATCGGGCTCTCTCTATGTTTGTGTAAAGGATGTGACTTACTTGATTTTAGGGTTTTGATTTTAGGCTAGTTATAGTGATAGGGTTTGTTTTCTTGTTTGGTTGGTTGGATAGGTTGTTAAGAATAATAGGTAGAGTAAGATAAAATCAATCCATTGGGCTATGGAGTCTGAAAAGGTCTTAAAAAGTACAACAATAGGTTAAGGGTGTTTCATAGGGCAAGTTAACAAGGCCAAATGGATCTAAGTAGGTTTAGTGAGTGTGAAATGAACATGAAGTTATGAATGCAGCAGGTTTAAAAGAGAAATTAAGGATCCTTCAGTATAATAGAAACAAGAAAAGATTTCAGGATGATAGCATAGTAAAAATTGAAGAGCAATGAAGGATTCTTCAACTAGACTTTTGCTAAATAGACATCAAAACAATAAATAAGTAATCCTAGAGAGTAGTTAAGAATTCTATGAAAATTAATTTCAAACAAAGAGATATTTTAACATAACATTTCAGTGAAACTAAAGATAATTTAAGGATTCTTTAATTAAACTTCAAGGAAGAAAACATAGAGATCAAAGGAGGCAAACAGAAGTAGGGTGCCAAGAAAGCATATCCTACTCTAAAATTTATGTCCTGTGATCAAAGAAACCATGAATATATGAAAACTAAAATAAACAAATACAAGAGTGGGAATACATCACCATATAACAGAGCTCATCAATCCTAGGAATGTGCTTAATCCATTGATTCTCAATCCAAAGCAATCACAACACACCACAACCAATTTCTTCAATAAACTTAGAGTCTATATCATATTAAGCTTAGAAACCAACCAACATGTACATTGAGGTCTCCATGCATTATTTAACTAGAAAAGGATGAAAAAAAGCCTAACTTGGGTTTCCAAAATGTCATTAATACATCATAAATTCCATTTTTGTCCAAAGAGACCATGCAAGGCCCAAGGCATAAAATATATAACTTAATAAATGCAAAATAACTTCAAACATAAATTTTGAGCTAACTAGGAGTGATTTTCTTTAAAAGTCCTCAAAATATATATTTTTAAATAACTTTGTGTGTTTTTTTGACTTTGCAAGCAAGGGCGCAGCACTGAGGTCAAAGGGCGCAGCGCCTGCACTGGAAAAATTGCCTGTTTTGTGACCAAGATTTGGAGGCCTTCCAGGTGTCCAAATGAGCTCCATGATAGCTCATTGGAAAGCTTGTCTAGTCTACCTTCCAAAACACCCTTTAGTTTTATATTTGGTATCAATTTTCCTGCCCAAAAAACCATTATCCAAATACTTCTCAAGGTGTAGCGCCAACTCTAAACATAGGGAAAAAAAGGTGATTATTTGGGTGTTTTTGGCACTTTTTGAGGACCATTTTTACTCCAAATGAGCTGAAATTGTTTTTGGATGATGTACTTGGCATGATTAACTAAAAAATGCAAACCATTCCTCAAAATAATGAACCAAAAAAGAGCACAGCGCTAGTGGTGCTGCGCCTTTGGCCCTTCAAAAATAATCAAAAACCAAAATTTACAAAAAGATGCTAAAATTTAAATTTTCCTTGCTATTCATGTTTGGGATGCCTATAGGGATGCATCTGCAAGTATTTCAAGGTTTTATTTTCCTTTTGGCTCCTTGAGGGCTTGAATATTTTCAAGGGCTCTTTTGAGCATGGCCTTGCAATCTTGTTCCTTAAGGCATAATTCCTTGCCATCTTCTTTTGGAGGTCAAAGACCCTCTTGGTATTCTCCAACAAGCCCTCTAAGTGTATGTTTGCCCTCTCAATCCAAGGTTCCTGATCATATTCAATCTCCATGGCAAGCAACACACTTGGAGTGAGTTTCTCTGCCAAGGCTTCCTCTTGCTCTTTCTCCTTGGCTAAGGCCTTATTTAAGCCAAGTGTCCTTGGCCTCCTCCTAGGAAGTTTCTCTTCCTCTTCATCAGTGTTCCCATTTCTATCCAAGGCCTCATATAGCTTAGCCTTGGCTTTTGCAGCCTATTTTCGAGATTTGATAGCTCTGATCTCACAGATTGCCTTTTGTGCCACCAGCTACTTGTTTTCAACCACATAATAGTGAATCACATTCTTATCCATGCCTATGTTTTCTTGTATATCCTTGAAATGATCATATTTGCTTATGAGAAACATGTTTGAGATCCTTGCCTCATTTTCATCATCACTGTCAACATGAATGAGTTGAAATTCTTGTTCAGTCTCATGTTGGTCTTCTTATTCTTCATCCATGACCTTTTCCTTACCTTTATCAAGCTTCTTGGTTGATGTAGAAGGCATGGCCCCTTGCCTCTTAGAGGCAGAGAGCACATGCTTATTTCTCCTTTGGTACGTCAAAGAAAAGGGCTCAATGTCCACCATTTTAGTGTCTTCAGTCTCACTTTCATGTGCTATGTTGTCATCAATTCCATCAAGGCTCTTTGAGCCACTTTCAACATCCTCACTGACTTCTTCATTACTTTCTTCTTTTCTCTCATCACCACTGCTAGGTGCCTCACTGTTTTCTTCTTAGGGTTTGATTTCATCCAATTTAAACCATCAAAATGCTAGAAGATGTGGCTATGGTATCCACTTACCTCTTATCAACACTTGTAATACCCTGGACAAATATTTGGAGGCTCTTAACTTCATTTGGAGGGTTAATTTTCTTGGAGGGCCCTCCTGGCCAAGTGCGCATTGCCTAGGCCAAGAGCGTAGTGCCCAGGCCAAGCACCCAATGCCTAGGCCAAGGGCGTAGCGCTGAAGGCAAGTTTTTGTGGGTGTCGGGCAAGGGTGCAGTGCCCTGCCAAGTGTGCAACACAACATTCCAGGTATGCAGTGCCATGTCCCATGCACGCAACACCTTAGCCATTTGTATGGGGAGAAAATGCTAAATGTGCAGCGGAGGTTGCCAGGGGCGCAACGCCAACCTGAGCACACATCGCCACAATACTTAGCCTAATTTTGATTTGAAAACTAAGAATTCTTCACTCCTAAGTGCTTCTAACTCTTTTTCAAGGAAATAATGGCTTGTTTGGGGTGCATAATGGGCTTTTATAGACTAAGGAATTTGATTTAAACTTTGCCACCCACTTTCCTAATGTTTTTAATCCTTTTTTACTTTCACTGATATTTCTTTGATTTTTTGCATGCAGATGCCTGAAAATACTAACTTGGCTCTTCCTTTTTCTTCTTGAGGCATAATTTACTCATTTTGACATCCTTGGAGTTAGATTAGTCATGATGGCACCTTCAAAAAAATTTGTGGCTTCCATTACAATTTTTAAATTTTCTTTCTCACCTTGGCTGACAGTTAGGAAATTTGTGTTCCTTTTGATCCTGGAGGCTTTGACATACTTATTTTGTCACACCAGCAGCCTCAAAATCATTTTTTACTTCCACCTTGGAGCTCAACACATCTCTTTTTCTCATTCAGTCATGGCAAGCTTATTAAACATATTTGTGAGGTTTTCTCATAGCAGCACTTTCAAAACCTTCTTCTGTCTTGCACCATGGAGTTTCAAAGCATGTTTTTTACCTTCTTTGACACTTCTGATTTGTAGGTGACTGAAAATATGATTTTACCTTTCTTTAACTCCTTGAAGCATTATAAATTCACTTAGGCAAACTTTGGGAGGACTGCACACAGTAGCATTGTCAAGGCTTTCTGTGTTTTCCACCACAACATTCAACTTGTATTTTTCACCTTTTCTCACTAACCTTCTTACACTTGTTTGCATGCAGGTCACTGAAATGATGAGTTTGACCTTTCCCTTTGTTCCTTAAGGCATGAAAAATTGATTTTGACACCTTTGGGACTCAAACACAAGGTAGCATTCTCAAAACATTCTTTTGTCTGCACCATGGAGTTTCAACCTCATGGTTTCACATTTCATGGCTATTTTCCCAAAACCCTAGGTATCTGAAGTGCTTTAAGACAATCATTAATGTTTTCTTCTAAGTTATCTATAGCCCTTTCAAGTTCATTCGTTTATGTCCAGTTCACCTCACCTTTTTCCTTTTTTCATCAATATTTTGACAGACTTTCTTCATGTTTGGTTTGGTGTGCCTCCTCCATGGCCATTCTGCAATTTATCACTGCTTGGCACACTGTTGGACCTTCAAGCTCAAAACACCCTAATTCTCTATAAGAACAAGTGTTTCTTGTCTTCCTGTAAGTTGTGTTCATTTTAGGAGCAGACCATCTACCTTATCAATTCCTTCAGCTGATGAACCTCTTAACACTCCTGCAGAAGTGTTAAAATCTTAAAATTTAACTCTTGTAGACTTTGAGCTGATAGGGTAGTCTTCTTTGGAAACTTTCAGATCTTCCTTGAATAACCATGTGTTGGCCATATTTTACATCTGAGCCAGCTTCTAGAATAAGAAAAATAGTGTTTGAAACATCAATGATGACCTTACAACCTATGAAACCCTAATGACCTAGTGGGAGGGTCCTTTTACCATGACTTTTGACTGAAAATTGGCTTGGAGGTTTCAAGTGAAAAACAGAGTATTTTTCAAAATCCAAAGTATTGAAGATCCAAAATCCAATGTACTTGATTTATCTAAAGAGCCTACAGAGATAGTTTTGAGACCATCAATGCTTGAGGAATAATGGTGAACATGGGAAGGAATAGGCTTATAGGAAACCCTAGATAGAAAGTGGGGCTTGTGGGAAAGGGAAAACAGAGTAATAAGGTCATAAGTAGGAAAAAGGGATGGAGATGAGTGGCACAAGCCATTAAGGAGTCTTTTAGGAGTGGCAGGGTGACCATGAAATGGAAAGGTTTATAGAATAATGAAAAAATTTCTATAAGGATAATGAAGGTAGTGATATTTCTAAACCTCACAATGTTCAAATAATGTTGTTTTTAGAAATCTAGAACCAATCTATAGTCATCCACCAATAGTGTAAAATACTGATGACTAGCACAAAATATAAAGATAGGGATGAGGAAGAGGAAGAAGAGGAGGAGAAGCATGACAAAGATCCTCCTGGAGGAGATGAGCGCAGAAAAGAGTCATAGAAGACAGAGGTAGTCAAAGGAAAGAGGAAGATACATAGGAAAGCTTCCCCAAGGAGAAAAAAGAAGAAAGAAAAAAGACAATTCAAAAGACTTACTGCCCTTGGTACTTACTGATAGGGACCTAGATGAGATCAAGGAGAAGATTCAAGAGGAAAAAGTGGAGTCTTGGAACAAGATATAATATTTCTATGATGTGCTTCTATTAGATGTCAAGAAGCAGGTTTCCAAGTTAAAAATATTGGCGAAAAAAACCAATGCAGATAACGGAAGGGATTCAACAAGAAATCTTGATAGAGTCAACATTTGGGATACAGATAATGTAGATACTTGATGGAGCTCTCTAGTTTTACCCCAAGAAGTAGAAAAATAGGAAAAAGGATGGCAACATGTAAACATGAACGTCACAGTGCTGCCAATTCATACTGTCATCAAAAAATTTGACCTTGATAGGCTGCTCACCAAGTAGACTTCATTTAACTTTTTCAGACCAATATTTTGGTTGAGTCTTAGCCTCCTCAACTTGAGAGGGCTCTCTCAACGGTTTATGATTTTGATTAATGAATAGATGGCTAACTCTAAAATAAAAGGATAAAATGTATAATTGGTTGTATCAGAGATTAGAAAACATTCATTGGGCCATGGAGTCAAGATATTCTTCAACAAAACATCATAATCTATTTAGCATGGAAATCAAGGCTCTTGGAGTGTAGGTTAATGAATAAAATAGTAACACGGTGAAAAACACAGTCTATTTGCATGTGAAGGAAGTTAGAGAATTTTCAAATGAATTCTAAGTAACACATACAAATACTACTGCAAATAGATAATGAGGAAGGCCATATAAAGATGATACACATAAACTCCTTATGAATCTTCTGTTGTCAAAATAGATCTTTGTATTAAGTTGAAAAAGAAACAGTCAACTACAATAACACAGTCAATTGCTAATGAAAATTCCCAACCCCTATGAATTCGAACTCATGCTCTATATAGAGTATTTACAATCTAGGATTCCTTGATCCTCCACTAGATAATTCAAATTCTCTTATTTTGACACCTTTTTTAATCTTAAACATGCCATTAATTATAAAGTGAGAACTTTACTTCCTTTGGAAAATTCCTAGTTCTAATAGGAGTGAAACTCCTAAATATGCTTGCAACAACCTTATCTAAACTTAAATACTTCCTTTGAAAGTTGAAATCCCATGTATTCAAACTTTGATGATGCTTCCACCTTTTAGTTAATCCTATTGATGATGCCAAAAACTGTCCTAAAAATCAGGAGACAGGTTTCCTGCTTTTTAGCCCTTAAGTTTCATGTTCATCTTCGAACACTTGTTGACATTGATAGCTTAGTTTCATATGTGTCACATGTGTTAATAATTTCCTTGAAACCTTTAATCTTCCAACTTTGCAAAGAAAAATATCCGACATAGTGTAAAAGGGTATGAATATGTCTGCGCTATGAAAATAGCCTTTTTTCGTAGTGCAGTTTGTAGGTAATTGAAGAAAATTTCCTTTAACCTATTTTTTCTCCTGTTATACATTTGGAGCCTTTATCTGTAGTCTCCATGCTTCCACTAGCAACATTTAAACTCAAAACCCATCAACCTCATCTCCAAAATTCATATGTAAAAGTGCAAAAAGTCATCTTCAGTAGTTTCATAGCGCGCTATGAAACTGTTGTGTAAGCTTATTTCAAAATAGTCTTCAGAAATTTTTTTAATTTGTGGATATTTACACTTCACAAGGAATGATATTTTTATCAAAAACATAGTAACTTAACCTCAAAAAGATGATTGTCATAAAAAATTGTCTTTACCTTAATGAAAAACCGATTTAAAATTTATCATTTTTCTGCACTGTTCCATTACCCTGTTTCACTGTTGCTTTAGCATTTCTTGAGATCTTGTTAAATGGATTTCTAAGTCCTGAAATAGTCTCCTTAGTCTCCTATTGCTGGTCCTCAAATGAGTATTCATAACCCTCACAAACATTTCTTCTTTTATAGCTGGTACAGTTGAAGTGAAATATTGTGCTTCACTGCTAATTATTTCTGGTTTGGAAACCTTATCACCTTCCCAGAGGGCTTTCATCCTCTTGAAACTTTTTTTTTCAGTAGCATGCTTTCTAGCTCTCATCTTTAATCTGAAAATTTCATGATTGTCTAATTTCAACTTTTCTTCCATCTCTTCATATCTGATCTTCTCTGTTTGTGTGGAGAATACTCTGTTTTTGGACTTTTCTGGTATAGGTGAAGAAATATCTATAAATTCTTCATGAACAGTAGATATTTCCTCTATTTCTTCTAGCTTAGCATTAAGCTCTTGCAATTTCTTTGACTGTTTGGTTAGAGGCTTCCTAGCCTTGAAGGCATATGTTGCATCCTCATCATTGAACTCCAATTTTTTAGATGACTTCATCTTTTTTCTGTTTATCTTCACCAATTCTTATGAATTCAGCTTGTACCAAAGGGGACTCTTCTATGTCTATGGCTTGCAATATAACATCTAAATTTCCCTTTAGACCTGGACTGTCACTTTTTCCTAAAAACACTGCTTTCCCCTTTTCCTTTGAAAATTGACTCCTATTCAATCTTTGTTGAACTTGTTTATCAGTTGATTGTTTCTGTGCAATTTCTTCAATTTCATCTAACCTTTGTTTTGCAGATTGAGGAGTTTCTTTAATGAAAAATGATTTCTTTCCTACCTGTTCTTAAACCTGTTTCCTAGGTTTTAAATTCACAAACCTTTTTTTCCTTGTCACTATAGGCTTATTGGATTCTGCTGGTGGAGTTTTTTTTGCTTTAGGGTTACTTCCTGTAGTTTGAACTTCTACTCCAAGTCCACATAAAAATAAAAATGATGACCATTATCTGTTAATATTTTGGAGTTAATTTAAGACCATAAGTTTGGTTAGACCATGGTGAAATAGAGAGGTTTCACATCCCTCAGATTTCATTTGAACTTTGTTTGCCATCTTAGCTATGCTTCTATACAGGAAAAAAGGCAAGTATAAAGATATCATGCATGTAAAATGTAACATAAGTTTAAAATGTTATGAATAAAATTTATGGTACCTACCCTCACATGTAAAGTACCTCTGGATATAGAAGAGTAGATTTGCATAGCTCTCTTTGATGCAGCTCCTGGGAATTGCATTGTTTAAATCCATCTCTATGAATTCTGGCTTTAGAAACACCTTGCATGCCTCCATGTCAAATATGAAACCCTTAAACCATGTTTCTTGCCCTTTAGGAATCTCATTTACCAAACTATGGTCTTAGGAGTAACTGATAAATTTAATATTCCAATATTTGTGTTTGAACCACTGAAATTCAAGGCAAATTCCTTTGTTACCTGACTGTGTCCTCCCTCCAACTTTTCACAAAAATTCAAACACCCTGCCTTCCTGAAGGCCTCTAGCACTGTTTTGTCTTTAGCTAGGGCTCCTATGCTTTCAGGTTCTGACCTTAAGCAATGCCCTGACCTATGATTTTTCTTCTCTTCTTTCATGATTACACTCAGAAATTTCTGTCTGCTTCCTGTAGAATCTGATTATCAGCCTCGCTTGAATTCCAAAAAGTCAGCCTCGCTTGATAATGGATGAGGAAATCTTCGGTGTAAGATGAACATAATCTTAACACTTGGAAAAGATATGTTTTAAGTGTTTTGCATGAAAACTGGAATAATTAATCAGCCTTTTCAAATTTGAACTTGCCTTACATAATGAGACATCTACGATTGCAATGATGAGTTTGAATGGATACACGTTTTGGAGATGACCCCTAACTGACACCTAATGATGAAAACTTAACGGATTCTAGTTGATTTGATGATTTGACATGACTTCCCTATGAATCCATTCTTTTGTAGCGTGCTTAGTGCATTTTTGGGGATATGCGCTATGAAAGTAGCAGCACTTTCATAATGCAAATTTTTTTTTTTTAACTGGTTGTGCTACGAAAGTGCAGTTTCGTGGCTTATTTCAAAAAACTTTTTCAAAGTTTAAAACATGACTTGTAAATGGCTAATGGGACCTTTAAACCATGAATTGAAACCTTTAAAATTTATTTGGAAATGAAAATGACACTTTGAAGACTTCAAACCCTATCACTTACCCTTTTAAGAATGATATGACTCAAGACCCATTTAACACCATAACTAGAAACAAGGTAAACCTTCAGAGTTAAAAAATAAAATAAAAATTATAGTGATAACACATACATTGCATGAGCTACATCATGGAATCACAAGTGAGCTAAAAAAACAAGAACAATGCACCTCCAACTTGAATATTCAGGTAGAACAAGAGCGTGCTTCACTGAAGAAAAAGCTTGACCAGGCCATCAAGGAGAAGGAGAAGGAAAAATAGTAGCAACAGAAGTTAAAGGAGGTGGTCAAATCCAAATGTTGAGAAGTTTGAAACATGGATGTACATGAGGAGGAATCAGTCAAACACAATGTCACAAAGCTCGACCTTTCATTCAATGAGTCCAAGAAGAATATCGTAGATGTATAGTTTGAATATGAAATAAAGATAGGGGAGCTTCAAATGAATATGCAACCAACCACGCCAATAGAAGTACGAGGTCAAAGGGAAATTGTCCTAAAGACTGAAATGGCCAATATCTCTACATTAATGGAGGAATATGAAATTTTTTGGACAAATTTTTTTATATTTAGACTTTGTTGTAGGAGGATCTAAATGTACACAAAATATAAAAAAATATTCAACAAAAGCTACAACGGTTGGAGGAAATTTAGGCAACTGCGAAGACCTTACCAGTCTCAAGAAAGCTTGCCAATATTAGTGAAGGAAAGGTCCTCCAGAAGTAGATATAAGAGCTAAGAAGGGAATAATAGGTTCTAACGAAGATAGCTCAACCATGGTAGGGCGAGGCTCTCCTACCGTCTTCAGAAGTAGATGGGAAGCTTCAACAACTTTGACATAGAGAAGGGACAACACTGAAGAAGACTGCAGGACCAATGATAGGGGCACTACTAGAAGAAGTGCATAGTGAGGAAAAGTATACTGTAGAGATACTGCAGAAATTAAACGGCGCTTGTGACAACGTCGCAGCAAATATCAGGGAAAAGTAGCTGAGTTACTCGAGACAAGTCACAAGTGAGTGTTATGGGCCTATTGGGCACAACCCAACTTGGAGTATATTTTGATGAAAACTTCACATTTTGGGGAGAGAAGCACAAAGTAGACATACCACACAGTGTTAAAGGGACTTTGAGTCGGTTTTAAGTCCTTCTTTTTTGTAAAGCATAATTTTGTAAAGGTTTTTGGGTCATAATTGCATGTTTTAGGGAGTCCATGGTATTTGGACCATGGTATTTTTCTGATGATGTAATGTTATGCTTATAAGTAACGAATAATGAATTTTGATGAAATGATAGATGGTTAAGGGCTAGTTGTGATCTATATTTTATAACGAAGGGAAGGTTCTATAACTTAGTGCGCAGAGACCTAAGAAGAGTCTGCTGCTTAGTGTGCATACCACCTACAGATTAGTGCCCAGGTTGAGGTTGATTGTATTGAGAGACTCATCATAACAAAGAAAAAAAATTATGAACAATATTTTTTTTTCTTACGTGCTTTCTGTATATACTTTATTAATATATGTGGTTGAATATTAGTTTTGACTCATAATGGTTTGTGGAATTATAAGATATGTTTTTGAGATTAATTAAATAATGTGAAGTGATTTATGAAGTTGTAAGAATATATAGTAAGAAAATACCACATCTCACAATCCCTCAAGGCTGTAGAAACCTAGTTCTGAATCCTCCCATAGTCACTTCAAGTGAGACTCTGATATGCTTGCAGGTTATTTTCAAAAGGGCTAGTGATTGAGAGTTTTTTTGGTGCGCAGTATACTTTGAACCTGGGTCAACCCAAATCAAGCAAACAATTTCTTCCCGAGGAAATATATCAATGTATTCCTCGATAAGTCATTTATAAATGAGACATAGTACACATACTTAGCAAGTGATGGAACCAACACAGGTCCAAACACATCATTCTGCACAAGCTATAATATCGCTTTTGCCCTCTTAGAACCAGAGGTGAAACTCACCCGATTTTTCTTCCCATATACACAATGTTCATATAAATTAAAATATATAGAGAAATTTGACATACCCTCTACCATACCATTACCATGGAGTATTCGAGGGCCCTTCCCTCCAATATGTCCAAGCCTTTGATGCCATAACATGTTCTTTTCTCGAGAGACTACTATATTTTTTTCTCCACTTTCAGGAACCACAAAAATGTTGCACCCATCAATAAAAGTGCTACCCAAAATCTTGTATGATATTCTAATCCTAAATCCTTTCATAAATACCAATTATCCCTTATGTTAGCCACCTATAATAATTTTTCAAATCAAACAGGTGGCTAAATATGTTTTTGAGCCTTCAGAAGAAACATTTCCTTTGTAAATCTATCATTCTTGAAGCCTCCATGTGTCCTTATCCTCCAAAGGAATCTTCACTGTTGTTTCCATTGATGAGCCCTACTGTTTTGTGAGAGAAACTTCTTTCAAAAGGCCTCCATTTTCTCCATCTCACTCCCACAAAATTCCCCATTTTCATCCTTATTCCCTTCACAAAAACTCCTAAAAACCCTTCATTAAACCTCTAAATCATCAAAACCCCCTTTTTAAACCTTATAGTTCCCTTTATTTGGTTTAAAAATGCTCCTTTGTACCTATCAGAACCCTTCATTTGGCCTCAAAATCCCTATTTTTGGCCTTTAAATTAACATTTTACACTATGAAGGTCTTAAGCCCCTAAGGGCTTATGGATTTTAGACCCCTGCCTCATATGATTATAGCCCCGCAACCGGGTGCTTAGAAACACAAACCTTCGCGTTAAAAACCTCACTTTTTTCCTTTTTGCCTTTTCCCAACATTAAGTTTTTCAACGAATGTGGACCGTTGAATCCACAAGAACCAACGACCTAGATTTTTTTGCACTCCGCCCATCCATCCATCCTTTCTTTCCCATTTAAAACACTTTCAATCCATCTTTAATCTCGACCGTCCATCTGAGAAATCCAACGGTTGGGATTTAACCCGATAGCCCAATGCCTCCCCATTGTGCGACAAGCCGTCACACGTCATCCGAGCCCTACCCACCTTTCTGCCTGTGCATCTTACCTCGCATCACACACAACCCACACTGTCCGATCAAAACCAAGAGACCCGACGGCCAACACACGATTTCGCAAAAATTTTGTGCCCAGGGATTAACGTTCTGGAATTATGCGAAATGGGCGGTTTTAGATTTCCACATGTCAAACGCTGAGTGGAATTGCATTGTTTTGGGAGATACCGCTTACCCCTCATTTTATTTTGCGAAAACCACTCCTGTTTCCGCCATACCACCCTCCGCAACATCATTTCCATTTTAATCGCCGTCATCGATTATTCTAATCCAACGGCCCACGTTATATCGCATCTTCACTCATCCACCATTTGTCTAATCCTCCAAAAAACTTCGTCGACGAATCTCCACCATAGATCACCATTGATTGTTCTAATCTAATGGTCCACAACCCACGACGCCACAAGCTCCCATCAAACCTGTTTTCACCTTCGGCCATGGTTTTTCAACCATTTTTCTGCTGCGTACACCTTTTCCATCACTTCTCTTTCATCTCCACGAGCCTCAGAAGTAGCCTACCCCACTCCCGATGGTTTTTATAATGATTTTTCCATTTTTTGTAGGTTTCAGAGCATGGTGAATCCATACAGTCTCCATGGTCACTGTCATGGTGATATATAGTGCTGAGAAACTGTCTCAGAGCCAAAGATAGCAGAAAAGAGGTCTCTGAGAAGGTTTAAAAGAATGTTTCATCAAATATCAAGGTTATTAACCCTGACATAAACCCTCTAGTGCCTCTGTAACCTGTATATTCACTCAAACAGGACATCAGAAGCTTAAAGAGTGCCAGAAAAGGATTAAAAGGATCAGTGCATTGTATTTAAGGCCTAATCCATAGTTACAGACATACAGGACATAGATGAAGACCCAAAGATGATCAAGGAGGCCTAATGAGGCCTAACGCACATAAACAAGTCATATTAGTGTTTCAAAGAATCCATATCAGTGATTTAATATTAGCAGAATGTTCTTTTCCTAAGAAGGAAAAGTTCCCATATCATTTTCTATTCCTCATCAAGCCCATAATAGTTATCATTCTGACCAAAATGTCCTAAAAGCTATCAGTGCATTAGTTACAATGTATGGAAGACCTGAAAGGCAAATCTTCACCCTTTCTTGTCACAGAGGATAAACATAGTACTACAGCCAGAGAGTACTTCAAGAACATACCCTTGGAGTTATTATCAATCTGACGAATATCCCTAAATCATCTAAAGAGTACTGAAAGTTAATGTAAAGATATTAAAAAAGAATGGGCTCCGAAGAAACTTCTCCCTCTATTTTAATGAATCATTTAAATCCTATCTACCACTACTATCACTCTTTCACCTATAAGAACTCATGAGAAATACATTGAAAATGTTGGTTGGTTGATCATTGAAAAAATACTGATCGTAAGCTATTTCACTGAGTTAGAGTTCTGTGAGTAGTAGTTGTAAATAGGCTGGGAGATGATTTCTGGATGATATCAAGCTATTGGACAAGGATGTATTTGACTGGTTTTTCTCTTCTAATATGACAAGCATGTTCATTGGATCCTGATCTAAATCAGTGGTGATGTGTTCTTTCTTTGTTATTATTTTCCCTCTGCTATACATCATGGTTCATTTTCTCTAATAAGAAACAATAATTTTAGCTTAGGATATACTGCTTTAAGTACCCTAATGCTTCCTGCACTTTCTTATCTTTATGTTTTCTACTAGTTGTGTATCAAGAACTAATTCAACATAATTTAACCAATATAGAAGTTGTTTTGTCCATTCTTACTGATGTACGAATTTAGATTTTGTTTCTTGGATGTTCTTGTTTGGTTTCAGCTGAAAGAATTAGGAAACGGGGAGATTTAGAGTTAGCCTTGTCCCCTAGGTTCCTTTTCTAATAGTTAGCCTTTCTAAGATCCCTTTGAGTTGAGTGCCAAAAGTAGATAAGGTTAGAATTCTTTCTCTAATATTAGGTTTCACTCTGTGTCAAACTTGAATTTTTTTTATTGTCTGAAAGTAGTCAGGAGGACTGCTGGATTGTTGTCTTCGGAGTTAGCCTCATTAGGATTTTAGATCATAGAGGTTAAGGCATGCCCTGTCCTTATACTTTCTTCGAAGTGGTCACCTTTGAAGGTTTTCCTTGTCATTCCCATTCATTTCCTTATTGTTTCATCCCATATTATCATCTTAAGAGATCCTCTGATATAGATTACTCTCCCTTTGAAAGCCTTGGATATTTGAATTGCAAGTAAACCCTTTCATGATCCCATTTCCCAATGGACTTGTGTTCTTTGAATTATCTCCCCATTGCCAAAAAATCCTTCTCTACCCATTCCTTTACCTTACATTGAACCCTTCTTTCATGTTTCCCAACCAAACAAACAAAACAAAAAACCCTTGTGCCCTATAACTAGCCTAATACCTCAAATTGAACTTCAAAGAATTATTATTCTTTGCTTTTATAGAGAGATCCCTCTCTGGGTCCAGGAGGGCTAGATCTTGAGATCCCAAAGTGGTTTCATGTTGTCTTGTCATTTGGTATTGCCAAATCTTCCAAAACACAGGAACCATAACACCTTAACCATATTGCAGGTATCTTTCTCGAACATTGTTTCTACACCTGCATCATCCATATTGCTTACAAAAATCAAATTTCTAGCCAAAGAAGGATTATGCAAAACAACAGGAAGCATTCTAATCCTTCTGCCTTGCAACTTCATCTTGAATTTTCCACGTCCAATGATTTTGTCCTTCCTTTCATCCCCTAAGAATAAATCACCACCATCATATTTATCATACTCGTAGAACCACTCCCTATGGTTAGTGAATTGAAAGGATGCACTTGATTCAATGAACCATGCCTCATGATCTACATGTGTACTTGAAGAAGAATCCAAGTACACATCCCCACCTTCATATGTAGTGGTTTTCTCCTCTGGAGAAGGAGAATCATCATTGTTAGTATGAATATTAATTACGAGTGTGCGAAAAAATACCACTTTAGTTGCGCATAACAAACAGGCCTAACAGCAAAATATGGTTGCCAATATATTCATATCTACAATTAGTTGATCAAGATAAACGCTGCAAAAATCTAGATCAATGCATCAAAAGACATTAAGCAGTATATAAAACAATATTTTCTCCATGCATCCAATACACAAGACAAGAATATGTTGAATGAATTTTGTATTAATGGCACCTGGGAGGA
>CM076577.1:1185341635-1185591871 GCA_034641835.2 Pinus albicaulis
CTTTCACTTTTTTGGCCATTTTATTATTTTCACCCTTTGATTTTTCTTTTAGGGTATACCCTCTTTACATTTTTTAAATTTTTTGATTTTTTTGACAATATGGAAAATCTTTGCAACAAGAAAAGGTATGAACATATTACATAGCTTATCAAGTCAATCATGATATATGACACCTATTGGTATAGGAGTCTAACACCATCCAATAAGGAGCTAACACCTTGATGTAAGGAACTAATCCCTTTGAAGGAGGATTCTATCCCTTCTTGTATGGAGTTGTAACCTCCTCTTCTCCACTATAAAAAGAGGCATAGGGCAGCCTCAAGGGGTTACCAATTGTTAAGCAATTGATGAGTTGAAGTTTAAGTACTGTTGGAGGCGAAGTGCTGTTGAAACTTAGACCCTTTTAGCTGATATTCCATGTGGGAAGGATTACATACCTATATGTATCTCGGTTGGAACAGTGCAAGGTTGATTTGAGTAAAGGAAACGCCTGCTCCGAACCACAGGAAGACCTATACAACATCAAGTTAGGCACGGTTGTAAGGATCTTCTCATTTAAGTTAATACAAATAAATCCGTTTTTCTCAATAAGCTGTCAATTGATTGTTTATTTTATGGATTCCTTGATCACCATAATGGATATGATTTATGAATATATACTATGAAGGTGCTATTTGATGTTTGTTTGTTTGTGATTACAGATCTATAAAGATAACTCTTTCGGGCGACTAAAGGACTACTACTACAAACAAGCATTGAATCAAAGGTAAGATCGTTAAAACCTTTATGGCATTTAATTATGAATCGCAATATATCTAGAGAAAGATAGTTTTGTTTGTCCGTTTGTTGCTAGCTATCCGTAGGACACTTGGGAGGTCTATCTTGTCCCTAAGAACGACTTATCCGTCCAAAAATAGGGATATTTATTTTTGAAATTTCACCCTCTATGCTGAAAGGTATCTGTGCTTTTGAAATGTTTAAATCATCCTTCTTAGTCACTGTTTTCTCAGCAAATTCAACTTGATGGTTTTTATTATGGACAATAGTTAAACTAGTTTTACTAGGAGCATTAGCTGAGTTGCTAGTGCTACTTTTGTCACCACCATGTTTGTCATTGATTTGGATATTTTTTCCTTTGTTTTTATCAGAGCTTTCAGCGACTGTTTTGTTGCTATCTGTTGTCTTTTTAGAAAAAATTTCAGAATTGTTTCTAGCAAAAATTTCAGAGGTTTTTTTTTTGGGAATGTGTTGACTCTTTTTACTCCTAAGGTCATATTGCCTATGTATTTCCATTATGGAATTTTCAAAGCCTTTTTTGTAGTCTTCAGACTCTGGGATTTCTTCATCATAGGGTGTATATATGCCTTGTTCTTCTTCAGTGAGGAAAATAGTATCCTCATTGTTTACTCCCAATAAGTTTATGTGATTTCCCTCTGTTCTTTAATCACTCCCTCATCTTCATCAGCATAATTCTATTGGAAAGGAGGTTTTTCTTGCTGATCAGGGCCTCCTTGTCTAATTTGAGGGGATTCCTTCTAAATTTTTGGTTCTAATTTTTATTTTTATTTTGAGGAGTTGTTTGGTTTTCTTTAGGATAAGTTCTCTCATTCATGTTAATTCTTTCCATCATCATCTCCATTGTTCTAACCAGACTATCAATTTTGGAGTATGACATGGATGGTCTAGCTTCATCCTTGTAGGTAACCTTTTTCTCCGCTTTCAATCTAGCCCTTCTGGCATTTAGGTTAGCCTCTACACTTACTATCCCTTTCTGCATATCTTCTAATGTGAGGGGTTCTCTCTCCCTTAATTGATAACACATGTCTGGGTCAAATCCTTCAGGAAAATTCATTAAGGCTAAGCCTTGTGGGGGTTTCATTTGTGGAGGGAGAGAATTATAAACACTATTGAATCTAGTGCAATAATCTTGGACACTCTCTCCAGCATTTCTTTTAAGGTCATTGTATTTTGACAGGATCTGAAGGGGATTTCTCTTGACTTCCCATTTGTTTAGGAATAGCTGATGAAAAGCAGGGAGATCATTGATACTATTAAGGGTTAAGCCTTTGAACCATTTTCTTGCTTCTCCCCCTAAGCTTTGATAAAACATTCTAATTTTAACAGTTTCACCATCTATTTCTTGTCTATCAAAGTAGTCATTCATTCTATCCACATGTTTTTGAGTTGTAGTAGAACTACTAGCATCATATAATGGAATTTTGGATTGATAGTCCTGTGGTAGAGCAACTAGAGGTAAAGGAAGGACTATGGGAGCACACCATGTTGCCATGATATGAGCTTGTGGAAACAATGGGTGGTTAACAAGTGGAGGAAAGTGATGAAGTGGAGTGGTTTGAACAGCGGATGTATGGGTGGGTGTAGCAGAAGTACTTGGACCAGCTACGTGATGTTGACTAGATTTAGGATGAGAGAAGCCAAATATTTAGAGAAAATGGAAATCAAGAGGAGTGGAAGGGGAGGCTTCCCTACTACTACTTTGTTGTGAGTCTACAAGCTCAAGGTTTGTCTTGTCTATACTACTTTGTGACTTGGTTCTAGATAAGCTTCTTGTATGAGGTAAGTCAACTTTGGTATTTTGCAAGTTTACAAGGTTTTCAAGAACAGAAATTGCTCTGTGAATTGGTCTGTCAATAGTTGGGCTTTTAGATGTAGGAGACTTCCTAAGGATGCTTTCAGGATTGTCAGCTATTGTAGGAGGGTTTGGGTCAGGATGGGATCTAGTATGGATTCTTCTAGAAGCCAGGATTTTGGACCCAACAAATCAGAAAGGCTTTTTCAGAGGTATAATAGTCTTAAGACACAAACCAAACTATAAAAAGAGATACTTGATCCACACAATATTCTTGACTTGGTTTTGTTTTAATGTTTTGATGATAGGGTAAGTTTCCCAGTGGAGTCAATGGAAAATCAGTGGAGTCAACAGGTGGAGTATTTTTACTTATTTTATAGGAATTTTTGTTGTCCACCATAAAAATTCAAGAACCATTCTTAAACAGTACTTGATTCATTTTTAGACTGATGAGGTTTTCTGAGTTTTGAGTGAATCTGAAATGTTTATTACTCAGTGTTTCCCAATATGGTCGCCACTATGTTTGCTCCTTGTTATTTGTAAGAGTGGCAAGAACAAACACTGCAGGGGCCACATCAGAACCACTTTGGAATCCAAGGACCTAGCCTTCCTGGATTCAGAGAGGGATCTCTCTATAAAAGTGTTTCCAAATAATATATCTTTGTTCTTTGTTTATAATTTTAGGCTAGTTATGAAGTTCTAAGGACTTGTTTTGTTTTTTGGTTGGATTAATTAATAGATTGAAGGATCAATGGTGTGACTGATTGAGGGAATGTTTCAACTGAACAAATACACTGTATGAAAACATCAATCCATTGGGCTATGGAGGCTTAAAAGGATTTAATTGTTCATCAACTTTGCAAGGGCATTGATAGGGAAAGCTAACTATATCAAATGGATTCTTTAGATTAGGTTTTGATATGAAACAATAATAAGTTGTGAAGTCAGCAAAGCTATAGTCAATTAAGAATATTCTAGATCTAGTTAGACAAGAAAATCCTTTTAAGATAACTGTTTGGAGAAAGCTAAAGGATATGGAAAACCATAAATATCTTTGGGAAAACCTTTAATAAGCAACCTTTCAGACAAAAATCCAACAATCAAAGACTACTTTCAGATAAGAAAACATATAAGATAACAGTAAGAGTGGTCTAAGTTCAAATAGAAATAATCTAATCTGATTTTGACAACTCTCAAAGACTCTTTAAAGCAACATTTCAAGGCAGGCCAGAGGGAAGGGAAAACCATAAACCTCTCTGGTTTAGAATTTAATAAGCATACTTTAAAGAAATATCCTAAAAACAATATCTCAAGTCCTACTCAAAGGAACATGGGCTTACCATAATTTCCTTGGTTTCACTCTATTGAATCATTTCCAAGACAACAAGTTAGATGTAACTAGAAGGAAATTAAGAATCTTCCAATCAGATCTTGCAGAAGAAAACATGAATATAAAGAAATACAGATAGAAATAGGGTGCTGAAATAGAAAATCCTAATCTAAAACTTTTGTTCCTTTATCAGAGAAAATGGACATAATGGAAAACATCAGCAGAAACAATAACAATTAGGAAAACTTCACCATTGATATAGCTCAAGGATCCTGTGAACATGCTTGTATTATTGATGATCAAACCAGTTACAATACTACAGGTACAATAGCTCTTTGCAACTCAGAGCTTTCTTCAATTCAGTCTAGCATTCCTCAACTAGCTTAGCAGCAAAAATCAGTCCAATAACCATCAAGGAACCAACATTTGAAGTGAAGCTCATATGCAATATTTATATGCAAAATGAGGAGGTGCTACCAATCTAGGGTGTTTAAATGTTATTTATTACAGAGTTAAGGATTTTTTACCTTTGAGACCATGCAAAAATATCTGAAAGAGTTACTCTGAAATAATAACTTTTGAGTTATTTTAGTTGAAATATTTGACTTTTAAGGCTTGGTAATAACTTTGTAGTAACTTTTGAGCAACTTCAAAATATGTTTGACTGTGCTATAACTGCGTGATGCCTTTATTGAAAGAAATAATGTTGTAGGTGGCAAAATATGTCTTTGGAGAAGTAATTTGGGCTTTTCATTGGAAGTTATTTGAGGTTGCCTTTAGGTTATTTTGCCTTAGTTTAATCACAAAACTCTTCATTATGCCTTTCATTTTTTATTAAACCTTCATAATCTTCTTCACTGTCTTTTTGTCTGTTTCTACTTTATGGCTGTTTTGTTTGTTTTATCGTTTATTTTAAACTTTTGGTCTTTATCCTTTAATCACTATTTTAAGAGCTAATTCTTTTTTTTATCCTTTAATCTATAATTATCCCTTTTGATCCTTTTGTTCTTCATTTCCTTCCTTTCTTCTCTAACTGTGGTTGTTCTTGGTGTGCAGGGAGAATCTCTTCACTGTGGCCATAGGGTTTATAACCCATTGATGATCATGAGTCATCGAGGGTTAACCTTTATGTAGGTTCTTGGTTCTTTTTATGCGAATTCACCTCTCGGATCATCATCCAGAGGTTAAATTGGTCACTTTTTGACTGTGGGAGGGCATTATGGGCCCTTGTCCTCCACTAAAACATGCACAAAGCACTACATAGCATTAATTTAAAACCTACGGGAGGAATTTAAACTGCATTTTTCGGGGTTTTTTGAGCATCGAGATGATCTGCAGAGGAGGAGGGAGTGCAAAGGGAGGGTTCTGTATGCGGAACTAGGTGGAAGGATGAAGAAAATTAAATTTTGGCGCGCGAGGAGGAAGGTGGTTTTGGGAAAACCGCAGTGGTTTATCGTGTAGGAGATGGGTGGTAAATGGTTTTAAGCGGAGGGCATGCGATACCACTCAGTGTTGCATGTGTGTCTAGGGCGAAACAAATTTTTTTGTGCAAGTTGAGGGCGTTAAACCTTAGCGCAAGAATCCACGCAATAAGAGTTTGAGCCGTCAGATCTCAAAGGATGAGATCGACAGTGTGGAAAGGCTGAGGGATCGGCGTGCAGGTTTATGGAGTGGGCCCAGAGACAGGTGGCAAGTGGCTACTGCAGCAGGATAAAGTGGAAGGTGGGGCCTGACTTGGTGACGTATGCAATTTTGTCGGGTAGCAAGGTTGAGTTAGGAGATGAGATGAAGGGTGGAAGTGTGGTGGTCGTTGGATCAGGGCCCAGGGCTCGGGATCAACGGTCCGAATGAGAGGATAGAGGGCGAGGATGAAGATGGGAAGAAAGGGAGAAAAGGGCCCACGTTGACCTTTTCAAAGGTTAAAAAAGGGGGTTTTAATAAGGTTTGGAGGTTATAAATAAAATGAAAGAGCGGGGGGGGTTAGTTATATCGCGGAAAGGGTTAGGAATGGGCAAAGAGTTATGGTCTTATGAGGAAAAAAATATTGAGGGCTTAGATGGACAAGGGCTTAAGGGAATAGCGGTAGGTCATGGTTTGGTGTCATATGGGTGAGGGGGCTGGGCTTAAGCCAAGAAGGGGCTTAGTTGCCCCATGCATGATTCATGATATGCATGAGGAGGAGTAGGTAGATACCAGTGCTGGTATAGTTGAAGAATAATATTCATCATCATTACCAGCATTTGGAGAGACCATTGCACCAGTTGGAGGAAATCTTGTAGATGTACAAGATCTTCCCGAGATTCAGATTATCCAAGGTTTGCATATACTTTCATCTCATATTATTTCAGTACCTTATATTGAGATTTGTGAGACCATGCCATCAGGGCAAGTGCATAACCAAGGATTATATCACCTTGCTGATTTGGAGCAGCAAATTATCACTACACAGAGGACCCCTGATTTGATCATGGAGAATATGTATAGATATCCAAAATTTTCATGGTTGAGCTACACCCAACACTTTGTGTTGAAGTGTGGTGTTTCAGAAGATGGGAGGAGCACAGTCCTATTTAACACAGTGTCAGAATATGAGTTCAGCATTGTATATGGTCAGGAGACAAGATATCTATTACTATGCAGATCTACATCGTTGTCACTTAGCAGAAGTGATGAGATCAGGGCCCCGTTATTCTTGGAGCATCCCGAAGACAGCTTCACTCATGAAGCACTAGAGGGAAAGATCATATATGGTATACATATTATTATGGAGAGTATTCTCCATTTTCAAGATGAAGTTTTCTTAATGAGTACCTCACATCTCAAAGAAGAATATCTACCTACAGCATGTATGGAGCCTTATGGGTTCTATCGGGCCATTGATGAGAGGATCCCATGGAGAGACCTCAAAGGATGTGCACTTCAACATATCATGGAGTTAAAATCTTATCATATGGAGGATATTAGTATTCTACCTTGGGTGGTTACCAAGATTGAGCTTGGCATGATTCATCATCCCCATTGGGATGAATGGATCCGGATGAGGAGCAAGAGGTTGCCTACCTTCTTGTAGATCTATGATACAAGGCAACAGGAAGCATGGTTGCGCTAGTTGCTTTTGGGTGAGTATGGGTACTACCCAACAACTCAAATTTGTGTTGTCCTTGCCATGTATATCACTGATGACATGTAGCATCATGAGGCATGGTTGTGCTGGTTATTGATGAGAGAGTTTGGACATCACATGATGTATCTTATGTCCATGTATTTTCTTTTGTTTGGGATATGTCTCATGTATATAAATGTACTTTTGTTTGGGATTTATGTTGGCTTGAGGGGTTCTGGCCCAGGTTTGGAGGTTAAGGTTTTCCAACAAACCCCTATACTACTGGCCCTTTCGGCAGTGACCTACTTCCCTAGGCCAAGGTCTGACCCGAAGCAGTATGGGAGGGTGCTTGAACCAGGTTTCCGCACCCTGAGAGAGAGTAGGTAATTCGAGGCAGATCTAGGTCGCAACTTATTAGGTTTGCACAGAGTGAGTCTATTTGCAGCTCTCTTCACAGTGTAATTAGCATATAACCATGAAAAATCTATCAGATCTAATTAGTACATTTGCATCCACGTGCGTAATACCAAATAACATCACAGAGCACTATAATCGCAGCTAATATTAGATCACAAGTATACTTATGCTAGTTTCAGAACACAGATACATTCGCATCTTAAATAGGCATCACAGATGCACTTCAACAGTAAACATAACCAATTTAGATAACACATAAATACTTTAACAATACTTCACATTCATTAACATTCAGATCCACTTACAACCAAAACACAACCCATGTACACAGACTAGCGGGGTCCGCACACAGCAGGACTGAGGATCTCCGCACACACAACTAGAAGGAGTCCTTACCCAAAACAACCCAAAATAGATCTAACAGTTCGCATGTAGCATCAATCTATCGACTTACTTACTTACTAGACCCAACTAACTAGCTATTTATAATATCGTAGCCTTCGCTATCCTATGGTCCGCAAACCGTGGTTTGTGGACCCTAGAGCTACCCTTTAACCCATCACAAACATTAGGGGCTTTGACCCACCCCAAAACCCCTACACAGGACTGAATTTAACAAAATTGTACCAAAAACACAGTTTAGGGAACCCCGTTCCAACAAGCCCCCAACACAATCTTGTGACTCATCCCGAGTCACTGTGGCCATCGGTTTTCTATCTTCTCCTGCAGCTGCTTGAACACCTCAACCATTGGGGGCAACACTCCTTCACTCTGCGCAGTAGCATTTTGTGCAATCTCCACCAAATTCTACGACGTTGGACCTTTTGTAGCAACAGTGATGCTCTCCAAAGTCTGGTTCAGCTGCTTAACTACGATATCGATGTCTTGAGAGTGCTTGAGGGCTTCATTTACCCAAGGCTTAAGATGGTCATTGAGGACCTTATTTTTCTGTCGAAGCTCTTCAATGTCATCTCCTAGCGTGTGGCTGGTATGTAGTCATGCCAGGAATTGAGCGAGGATCAGAGTAGGCATAATAGCTTCCAACTACTCAAACTCTTCTTCCTTCTGGCACAGCTCTTGAGTAAGTTCATGTAGGAGAGTATCACATTTCACCTTAGTCCACAGCTGCATAGTTGTCTCCAACAGTCATGTGCCCTGAGAAATCTGATTTGTGATGACATTAGTGGCCTCTGTGACCAGCGCACCTCACTGGGCCCTTACCTTAGGTGGCATTTCTAGTTGTAATTTGGCCTACAAGGCCACAATTTACTATTCCATCTCTGACTTGACCACCTGGATCTCGGTCCTCAAAGCCTTGAATGCTGCAACAAGCCCTTGAATCTTGGCCTGAGGGGTGGCAGAAGCCGGGATATCTTTAGTGACATCTGCACAAAGCCTACTGATTAGGCGTTCCAACTATGTATGTTGTTTTGCCTGCATTTTTGGTATCAATATTGGACAGTCTTCAATCATATGGTCTAGTTGTCAACAATATCGGCAATATTGTCTCGCAGGGTTTAGATATTCCCTCACAAAGTGCCCTATTTCTCCACAGTTGTAATAGATCAGTTGTCCTCTTCCCCGACTTGCGCCTCCACCCCTTCCCCTACCCATTCCTGGGGAGCCTCCTCTATTTGAGGGAGACAGTGGTGAAGACAGGTCAGCTTGTACCCTATATAGGTTTCCCCAATCTATCATCAAGTCATAGGTTTGACAGTTATGCTCATAATTCCCCACAGAGGAACAAAATCGACACCATTGTTGCTTCAATTATGGAACATAAGCACCAAGACGGGGATAGTGGTTTGTATCGTGTAGCCAAGCAACACGACAATCAGTGCACCACAACGTCGGGCCACTTGGCCCCACAACCTCCTTAGGGTGCAATGGGCTAGGTCCCCCAGCCTGCATGTGATCTGTCGGCGGAGGACATTGATCCTTGGTATGGCCTAACACCTTGCATATTATGCACCATATGTATGGGCTAGCCTCTTTCCCTCATTATTTTTGCAGGTTTTACATTTCAAGGTGCATTTATGCCAGTTGTCCTTGGATCTGCTACACCCTGAACTGGGCATCATATACAAGGCTTTCTCTTGTGTCTCAATTTCCTGTTGAAATATAGGTCCATGCAGGTGAGGTAGCAACATAGCGATAAACCATTCCTTGTGCTACCTATCATCATACAATAATTCTCCATCTCTGATAACCTTCTTTAGCCACTGATCAGCTTCCCATCCAGACTCACTAGGTCCTTGTCTAAAGTATTTTTGGTCAGTTACCAGTTGTGAGTAGTACTTAGGCTTTCAGAACTGATGTTTTAAATCTTTCTTACTCTCCTGAATATATGGATCCGCATTATACCTTACATATATCATATACCAGTCCAAGGCCCGTCCTTCAAATGCGAGGGATAGCTGCACTCTTTTTACAACATCGGTAGCCACATTCTACACATTCCATACTGATTCTGCTACAAACCAAAATCAGTCCATGTCTTCATCTCCTACACCCTTGAAGGTAGGTAGCTTCATGTGTATGGCCATATCGTCTTCTGGTGGCGGCGGAGGTGTGGGTGAATTCTTACCCTTACGCTGACTTGAAGGTGGTGGTGCTGGAGGACTATGCACAGCCGATTCTTTTAATGGAATGTAGATGGATATATCTCCTTCCTGATCAGTTTGATAGTACTTACCACTTCATGTTGTACTCTCTCTCATATTAGAGGTGATTCACTCAGTGTGGCTACACAGAACACCCTTTTTACACAGTAAAATTTTGATTAAAAATGGCAGTGTTTTTAAGAACTTACCCCATAACCCTTTAAAGAACCTCTACTCTGCTTCATAGTAGGATAAGAACTGATCAACTATGAATTTTTTCATAAATCCTCCCAGCACACTATCCACCCAATGATCTACCATATGAGTGATTGTATTGTCAGTCCTCTCCAGTTGTTGAATCAATTCTGGTGTCCACTGCATACCCTGATCATCCTTCTAACACGTTTGGAATTCTACGAGCCTTGCCAACCACTCTTGAAGCTCGTGCGCAAAGGTTACGAATAAAATTTCATAGACTTCGGTGAAGATGTACTTATTCTTCCACTTCTCAGTCGTCATATTTGTGCTACGATTATCCTTTACAACAAACTCTTGAATATGTCTTTCAAACCAATATTCAATTTCCACCCTCTCAAGTCTCCAAGGACCTCATGGCATTACTTGATCTCTCTCTCAAAATTCTCCCGGTTCTGGAAACAGAACCATTTGTTGGCTCGAGGGGTCCTGACCCAAGTTCAGAGGTTAAGGTTTTCCAAAAAACCCCTATAATACTGACCCTTTCGGCAATGACCTACTTTTGCAGGCCAAAGTCTCACTCGAAGCAGTATGGGAGGGTGCTAGAACCAGGTTTTTGCACCCTGAGAGAGAGTAGGTAATTCAAGGCAGATCTAGGTCATAGCTTATAAGGTTTGCACAAAATGAGTCTATTCGCAACTCTTTTCACAATGTAATTAGCATTTAACCATGACAAAGCTGTCAAATCTAATCAGTACATTCACATCCACATGTTTATTACCAAATACCATCACAGAGAACTATAATCGTAGACAATATAAGATCACAGCTATACATATGCTAGTTTCAAAACATAGATACATATGTAGCTTAAATAGGCATCACAGATGTGCTTCAATAGTAAACATAACCAATTCAGATAACACATAGATACTTTAATGATACTTCACATTCATTAACATTCATATCCACTTACAACCAAAACACAGCCTGTGCACACAACCTAGCAGGGCCCGCACACAGCAGGACTGAGGATCTCTGCGCACACAATGAGTAGGAGTCCTTACCCAAAACAACCCAAAACAAATCTAACAGTTCGCATGTAGCATCAATCTCTTCACTTACTTACTTACTAGATCCAACTAACTAGCTATATATAATATCGTAGCCTTCTCTATCCTATGGTCCACAAACTGTGGTTTGCAGAACCTAGAGCTACCCTTTAACCCATTACAAAAATTAGGGGCTTTGACCCACCCAAAAACCCCTATGCAGGACCGACTTTAACAAAATTGTACCAAAAATGCAAGTTATTGAACCCTATTCCAACCATGTATCTCATGATCATATATGTACTTGGGTTTGGGAAATGGCATAACTCTCACATGATGTGGCTGAGGGGAGCTTATATGTATTGTTTTGATGTCGCATACCACATGTCAATCAGTATGTTGTTTCTCCATGACTTGCATCATGATGATGTAATATGGCAGCAATAATCTTTGTTTCTTTGGTTACTTTTGGGAGAGTATGGGTTGATTTCTTCCTGTTAGGGTCATGTGACTTGGCTGATTGGCAAGCCAAATGATAGTGTAACATCAAACCAATCTTTAGAGCCCAAGGAACTAGCCTTCCTGGACTTAGAGAGGGCTCTCTCTATATGTGTAAGGGATATCTATGTGTTTGATTATTGTGTTCTGATTTTAGGCTAGTTATTAAGTAGGTTTTTTTGGTTTTGGTTTTTATGTTGTGAGGGATGAAACTAATCAAATATATAAGATAGGTAAAAATATGTTAGATAAACTAGGCTATGGGGTCGAAGAGGTCAAGCAAGCTATCAGATGGTGATACAAGGCTATTGAAGGGCCGATTTTATTCGAGGTAGAAAGGATCTTCGGGCAAAATGGAGTAAAATGGACATCAAGTTTGTGAACAACAAAGGAATTCAAGCATAACTAGTTTAATAGCTGACATAAAAATGGTAGGGAAAACCATTAATCATGAGAAATGTAACTATAACCTAATCAATACATAGAAATAAACATTCAAGCCATGCATAGAGATATATAACTACCTAACTTTGGGAAATGGCTATCAGACTTTGGGGAAATACACTTAATATAGACAAACAACTCAAATCACTATGCTAGAATGCCTAAACACAGTACTTCAAGCTATTGGGAACTTTGAAAACAAGATTGCATAGCCTTAGGCAAAGGGCAAGATTAGAAAAAGACCTCCTTGGTTCAACAAATGACAATCTAATCAGTCAAAGAGAAATTTCATGGATGGAGCTATGGCTAGCCATGAGTAAGCAAGGCATACCGTAAATCATACTTAGCATGCATAAAACCATGAATGAAACAAGCAACAATATCCTTAAGTTGTTAAAGAGCAATCAAGAATTCTTTAATGTGACTAAGAATGAAGAAAACATGGAAGCTATGAAGAAACAAGAAATTTGACGTGCCTCCAAGGGCATGTCTCAAATTTGTTCTCTATTGTCCTATAGCAGGCAATAACATGGATTTATAAATGGAAACTAGAAAACAAAACAAAACTATGAATGTTCTCTACTGTCCTTACCCTTCACTTTGATTTGGGTGGCTATTATAGTGCTCTTCCTTATAGGAAAATCAATCATGGGCTTCTTTGGCAATTTTCCTTTACTCGAGAGGGCCCTTGTCATATTTGGAGTCACAACCCTAGGCACTCTCTTCTTTGTTGTCCAAGGCTTGGCCTTTTTAGGAGAAGAGGGCATGGCCCCTTTACCTTCGTCACCTTGCCCTTTTTCTTCTTGAGGTTGTTCCTCTTGAAAAGGCTATTGTGTGTCATCTTTTGGCTGCCCTTGCTCATCACTATCATGCTACCCCTATTCAGTCTCTCTTAGCTACTCCTATTCATCATGATGCAGCTGTTGTGTGTCCTCTTTTGACTGTCCTTGCTCATCACTTTCATGCTGCCCTTGCTACTCTGTCTCACCCTCATCATAAGTCTGATGTGTATCATCAAAGGTCAGCTCACCCTCATCATGAATCGGTTGTTCTTCATGCTGCTGCCCTTCATCATCTTCATGCTGTTGTTATGTCTCACCCTCAATGTGTTGCTTTTCATCATTCCCTTACTGTTGTTCATCATCACTGTCATGCTGTTGTTCAGCACTTTCTTCCTCCTCCCCTTGCTGTTGTTCATCATTACTGTCATGTTGTTGTTCAACACTTTCTTCTTTATGCTCATGTCCTTCTTCCTCTTTTTGGTCACTCTCTTCTCCTTCTTCATGTTCCTTTTTTTGTTCTGTAGTAAACTTGAGCATTTTAGGAATAGGTCTGCTAGAATAAGGTGAGGGGTGATGAGTAGGAGGTGTAGGGGATGTATGGACTGGAGGGACAGTGGAGAAATCCGGATGAGTGATGAAAACATCCCAAGAGACCTCTCTCTTTTCAAGCTGATGAAGAATGATGATTTTGATGAGAGAGTGATGGAAGAGACAAGCTATTTTCTGTGAAGGAAGCTTCTTCTAGACAGTGGAGGCCATTTTCTCAATGCTCTTGTGTAAGAAGAAAGGAGGATTTAGAAATCTGGCCCTAGTGAAATGCATGAGCAGGCGAATGTGATATGCATAAATTTGGGAGAATCTGCCCTCACAAGTGAAGTACTTCATGATAATCTTCATGAGAGGGGCATAGCTGGCTAAAAGATATGAGAAAAGGAAAATAGAAGGACATGATTCTCTGTGCTCAGGCTTTAGGAAGGGCTTGTAATCATCTGAGTCCAAATGGCTTTGTTTAAACCATTTCTCACCAATATAGGGGATTTTAGTGGCCTTGGAGATGGATCTTGGGGAAAATTTGAAGTCAAGGCCTGCCAACTGGAAATGCTTGTCTCAAAACCTCAAAGCACAAAGGTGTGTCAAAGGAGAAAAACTCTTCACCTCTTGCACCCTTTGACAAAAATATAAACACCCGACCTCATGGAAATTGAACAAGATTGATGGGTGTGCATTTGCTTCTTCAGTGGAAATAGGCCCATATCTCTTATGCAATCCACTCCTACTATCCTGCCTGGGAGGCATCTTGTTCTGGATGCTCTCTGCAAAACCAAACTGCCTCAAAAAGAATTTCAAGAATGTGTTCTCAAACAAAACTCTGTCTTCTTTGTAAAACACTGTTTGATCAAGGAAAATTTGTTTCAGATGTTGTGTGAGATGCTTCTATGATATCAGGTCTCTACTCCTTTCAAAACACTTCGCTTTCTATTTGTATGCCACTCAACAACTAGTTTTAATAATAAACACATAGTCAATTAAAAAGCATACATTGTTAAGTGATTTTCTGTGCTTGGATAAGGTCACAGAGCTCTTGGTGTTTTGATAAGGCAACCTTGCATTTATAAAAAGGCAAAAACTCCACTCAATCAAAAACACCCTCCTTGTGTTTTTACTATTTCTCACACACAGTTAGATAGAAACACCTCCAAACTTGATTTAATAGTTTCACTCATTAAAGCGTGTCTCATGGACAAAGATGGCAGCACTGATTTTTCTCTTTACCACACCGAGGAAAACTTTGAAATGACAAAACACTTGTAGAATGATTATTGCTGTTTGAAATCAGGCCTACTGTTTTCACTTTTCAACACTTAGTTTCCCCTTCTAAAACTACTCCACCTTCTAACACTGTTTTTTAGGACAATTTATTAGGCTTTTGTCATCAATAAAAAACTCACCATTCTCACTATGTTCACCTTGAGCAATCATAAATCAAAGAAAATCTCGAGTTTTTAAGAAAAATAATCAACCCTCCTAAACACTATTTTCACTGATGCATATAGCTGACAGAGTACATGGTTCATCCCTGTTTTTTTTTTTTAGAAGGTAGCTTGAGGTTCTTTAAAACAAAAATGACCACTTCACTTTCAACCAACCACAGCAATATTCTTCAAACCCTTTAATCCCCAATGCACCTTGATTTACATCCAGAGTTTCATTCTTTTACCACCATTTAGTTTTTGAAAAATGCAGCATTGATCACCTTCTTAGAAATTTTGAATATACTAAGGGGGGACATGAATACCTTGAAAATCGATGGCAGTCATTGTTTGAGAGGTTTGAGCAACTTTCAAAGTATTTTGGAGGCGTTTTGGATCGTTAACATGTGCGTGACACGTTTTATATGAAGGCGCCATGCAAAGAGGAGTTGTCGGGTCACTGTCGGGCGGTCGTGACCGGCGCTCACAGGCGTGCCGCGCACCACTACAGACGCGCCACGCAGCAGTGCAACCTTGTGTAAAAATTCCACCTGAACGCGCCGCGCAACTCTACAGGCACGCTGCGCAGTCAAAAACCCTTGAAAACTCTGCAAGCTTGCTGGAAATCTTTTTCTTTGGTAGAGTGAACAGCAAAGGGGAGTTTTCTTGTGTTTTGGTAATTGCTATAGGGTAAACTGCTTGGGTGGTTGGTTTTCATATATCCCTCTCAGGGCTTTCCGGTGCCCGAGGCAGACAGTAAGATTAGATATGCTGTTCACAAAGATGGCATGAGCATGTTCATATTAGCTTGAAATAACTTGAAGGAATACAATAGAGAATTACCTCTTTGATGGTCTTGGAATATCTTGGAGAACGCAGAGCAGCAAAGTAAGAGTCCTTCTTCGCCGGCTCCAAATATGAGACCTGCAATCAGTCAAAGCACCCGTGTAACTTCTAATATAACAAGTATTCTATCAATTAAATCAACGATAAACATCTAGATTATACACATCTGAGCCATTCATATCATACTAAACCAATATTGAAACAAAAATATAACATTAAGCATCGAATGGACAAAACGAACATAGTTCTATTGATTTTGAAAGAAGGAGGATTACAACCATCGGTTGTACCAAGCCCTCCTCAGTCTCCCAATCTCTCTTCTCTATCAAGTGAAGAAGTCCAAGCCAACAAACTCCCAAGGAGCCTCTTTGACTCTTGGCCTTCACAATGTCACACTATTCTCTATTCCACAAGTATGTAAGAACTTTGAGCAATCCTTCGACCTTCAATTAAGAGCCTTCATCTCCTTCTTATAGGAGAGGGAGAAGGCCATTGTTGCCCTTCTCTTTCCACTAGTTTGGAATGGAAAAGGCTTAGATGTTTCCTTGATCTCCATGCTTTTGCCTCTCTTGGAGTTCAATCTTCTATGGCAATGACCAATAATGAACTGGTGCTTCTGCAGTTTCCTTTGTGCACTGACTCCTTTGTGAGGGAAAGTCGGAGATTCAAATCTTTCTCCGCGCTCTTTTCCCAATTCAAACTTAAAACACCGGTAACGCGTCCCTTCAGTGTAAATAGAGTGTTGCCCTAGCCACTAACACGGCCAATGTATTGCTTGACTGCGTTATAACGCTCTTGTTCTGTTCTATATATGCGTTACCCTGGCAGAAATAGGTTTAATTTAGGTCTTTTTACTTCTTCCATATTTGTCTTCCCCTCTGAGCTGATGAGGAGGTATTTTGACCTGTAACAGATGCCCCCTAAAGTGTGAGGTCAGAGACGAAGACGATGGCCGAAATACTTTATAATTTGTAGAGAGAGAGAGATTGAAAGACTGAGGAAAACCTGAAACAACAACATATGTCATAAAATATAGTATTTGCCTAGAGTCGGGCATGTCCCATGCTCAGTAGCTTTAAACAACATGATTTCTCTAGAATAGAGATATGAAGAATCTGTCCACCAATAGGCACAATGTGGAAGTGTCTATCATAACAGGATCAGGCTGAAGAAGCTGTCTCCATAAACAATATCGTAGCTTGGGGAAGGGAACACAACTTTAATGGTGTAGCCTTTTGCCCCAAGGTCTTGACCGCTGATTCACTTAAACTGCATATTTCTCAACATGTGAATGAGGGAGTTGTCGTCGAACATGTGAGAAATCGTCTGATTACCAGTCAATAATGAAAACTGTTAACAGACACGAAGGTGGCCACCGATAATGATGATGGTCCCTAAGATTCCCAGTACAATCTAGCAAGTGTGAATAAAAGGAGTTGAAGTCGAACACTCGTAGAATCATTCGACCAAGAGCCAATGATGAAGACCCTTGATCAAACACAAGACTACATGCCACTGATGTCTGCAAGTATCTGGGTACTGATGTGTTTCTGGATCAACTTCCTAGATAAGGTGTTGAAGTCGATAGGAAGTGATCTGTTAAAAGGTAGGCACTGAGGCGTCCTACATCAGTCAACACGAAACGGAAACCAACTGATTTTGTTTATGATTTGAGATAAGGAAGAGTAAATGGGAACGTCAGACGACAAATAATTTCTGGCATAATGAACGGTTTGGTTGATAACAGGAGCAGTAGATAACGAGATCTGCTTGAACAATAGAAGGCACTCTAGCAGGGTACTAGGCAGCTGAAGCGTGTTGAACACTAAAGAGTGTGTTAGGATTTTATCGGTGCAGGGACACTGGGAAATGAAGGCTAATACTCATAGATGGTAGGGTTCGGCTAACTGCGAAAGAGTTTTCTGGGAAGTGCCATGTTCAAGAATTTTGCTGCCAAATCGACCTTTTTGAAAATGTAACAGAGGTAGTATCCATTTTGTCCAAATTTTTCCTCGTCTGATTAAGTTTAACGAGTCCAGACGAGTAAACTCGGTGAATTTTTCATGTTTAGAGAGTCTGAAAAATGTCAGGAAAGACAACTCTGTGCCCCATATGATTAGGTTTAACGAGTCCAGATGAGCAAACTCGGTGAATTTTTCATTTTTAGAGAGTCTGAAAAATGTCATAAAAGACAACTCCATGTCCTGTCTGATTAGGTTTAACGAGTCCAGATGAGAAAACTCGGTGAATTTTTCATGTTTAGGGAGTCTGAAAAATGTCGTAAAAGACGGCTCCATTGGGGTACCTTTGTCATGTCTTGATAACCGAGCACGGCAAAGGGGTAATAGTAAGCCCGAAACAATTCATTTTCCGTTAGTTAGTCCATTGAATCCGGAAAAGTGAGAAATCTATGTTCAATGGACGTCTGCCTCATTTTGTTATGAGTACGAGGAGGCGAAGTAAACTCAATATTCTTTGTGAAATTTTAACGAGTCCAACAAAGAAAACTCGGTACCTCCGTGAAATTTTAACGAGTCACGTGGAGAAAACTCGATTTACTTTTTCTGTTTAAAGAGCTTTGAAAAAGAGGAAAAGAATGGCTCCTTGTTCTTTGTCTCAATAGTTTAACGAGCCTGACAAAGGTGACTTGGGATTTTTTCGGTTTTATGAGCGAGAAAAAGATTCCTAAAAAGAATGCTCAGTACTTCTCCATAGTTTTAACGAGCTTGAAGAAGAAAAATCTAGGTTTTTCGGATTAACGAGCAAGAAAAGACCACAAAAGAACGCTCGATGCCAACTTCGTGTAAGTTTTAACGAGCCCGAAGGATAGAACTCGAGGTTTTTCAGATTAACGAGCAAGAAAAATACCATAAAAAGAATGCTCGATAAAACATGAGTGTGTCTGCTCATAAATCTTGATCCCTTATTAGAATCATCAGTACCAAATCTCAAGAGTTGCGACATGTGTACAGCGAGGAATCACGACTTTTCCTGACTGACTAAAGAGAGTCATGCCCCAGAATTTGCTATAAGAAGGTCGGAAGACATTCATTTTCACTGTTTTGAGTGCTGTGAAGAAGCTCTGGAGTGCAAAAGGGGTGAAAATTTCAGCTGACGATTACGGTCAATCCAGGCAACAGTTTTCTATTCCGCGAGATCCAGGTAAGAGCTAGAACCTCCTGTTATCATTTAATTGCCAATTTTTTAGTTTTTGCTGGTTCAAAATTAGGAAATTTTGAGGCCCTAGAAAAATATTTGCACCTAACGCGGGTCAGGAGTACAACAGCCGCGTTAAACGCATAACCCATGAGGGAAGTACGCGTTAGAACGCTCTGTTTTGTATTATCTCCCGCGTTAGGCGCAACATGCTTTCTAACAATTCAATTTTTTCATTTTTGAAGTGGTCCAAGCAAATTTTAATCGGTTGGAAATGTTTCATTTGCAGGTGTTCAGCTGTTAATCATGAGTATCTGGTGAGAGAGAGAGCATGAGCGGGAAGAACGAGAGATGGTGATGGATGCGGCAAGTTTAATGGCTCTCCGGAGGTGCGGATTGCTTAAGTATGCCCGTTTAGAACTGATGAGGGGTCAAGAGGACCTCCTGAGGTGGCTGATCCAGCAGTGGGACGAGCGGCATCATGTCTTTCGGATTTGTGGCAACGAGCTCGCCATCGAAAAAGATGATGTTTACTTTTTGACCGGCTTGTCATGTCGTGGGGCGAGGCCCAATTTTACGGGGTCCAGAGCTGACCCTCGTTCCACTACTGATTTGATCCATGCACACTGCATACGTGGCACCCAGGCTGTGAGTAACCGGATACCTATTGCACACGTGACTTTGAGACCCTTGCGGTCTATTATATGGATGATTGTTCGCTTGGCAGGTGCCAAGAGTCAGCATGTGGCGACCAAGGCTCAGATGCTTTTAGCCTTGGATTGTATGCAGCCTCAGGTTTTCGACTGGTGTGACGGTGTGGTCCGTCAGGTCCGAGCAGAGCTTACTGCATGCAAGACCCGTACTCAAAGAGAGTTTGGGTACGGTACACTGATTGTTTCTTTCATACTGGAGCGGATACCACTGATGAGGCCCAGGATCCCTACAGCGCCATTGGGTCCACGCGAGCCGAGGCAGGCTCGGTGGGCCACTTTGCTTCTACGGACTGGAGAGGGTCCCGTCCGTCACTGTTTTGATGAGGGATTTTTTGATTGGCTGGACTCTCAGATCATCATGATTGAGGATTATCCCTATGCAGGGATGAACTTCACAGGCGATCCCAAGCTAGTCCTGCCCCCTGGCACCCAGTGGGGGCCCGATGGTAAGAAAAATGATCAGTGTTTTCAAAGAAGTTTTTGTTTTTAGCTTTTGAATGTTTATGTATTTTTTTTTTTATTTTTTTTTTTTTAATTTTTTTTTTTTTTTGTTGAAAGGGGTGAAAATTAAGTTTTGACATGAAACTTTTGCTTGCTTGACACAGATGTGGCACATGTCCGTCCAGCTGGGGCCCCTCGCTATGCACGGCGAGGATTGCAGCTACCCGCGGCTGGCGCGCCTGTAGAGGAGGCGGAAGCCGGCGACGACGATGATACCCAGATTTTACATGAACTCTCCAGGAACCTGGAGGGTCTGAGTATGGGTATACCACCGCTTCCTATGCGGGAGGTTCCAATTCGTCTACAGCGGCATACTGTAGGTGTGCCAGAGAGATACCTGGTTCCTCTGAGGAGGATGGCTAGAGCAGTTGTATGCTATTATGAGCATCAGGCTTAGCTGTTTGGAGTAGATGTATTAGTGTCAGAGCATGGCTTAGTGAGCCAAATTTTGTAAAACACCCCAAGTTTTGGGAGATTTTTTCTTTTTGATGTTTACTGTGTACTGGTCATGACACATATATCTATATATATATATTTTTGGTGATTTTGTGTTTTTAAATTTTTATGCATTTTTTGATGTGATAAAAATATATGTACTCATGAGTAAATCTTTTACAATAAATGTGACAAATGCCAATCTAACACATAATTTGCCAAAGAATCGGCTAATGCATTAAATTCCCTAGGAACGTGCTCAAATGTGATTGTTTGAAATTGACGTTCTAAAAGTCGCACTCGTAAAAAATAACGTAACAACACAGGGTGGCGGACACGGTAATGATTGTTTAACTGCATAATGATGAGTTGGGAATCTAACCTGACCACTAGATCGGAGATGTCACGAGATGCCGCTTCCGTGAGGAGTTGGATCACTTACATGTACTCGGCGACATTGTTGGTGGCGTTACCTAGGAAGATCCCCCCGGAACCAAGGAAGTCTGACTCAGGAGTATAGAGAACCCAAGCAGCTGAAGCAATGTGTCTAGTGTGACGACTAGCACCGTCCGCATACCCAACGTATGATAACGAGTGTGATGACATCTGTGCGAAAGAAAAGGATTACATGAGAAAAACACTTTAAACCAAACAAATAATCTAGAAGCATCAAAATAAAAATAGGCAAAACTTTTATACATAAAATTACAAAGCATATGCCTAGTGCAAAACTAGGCGAAATACTTCTTCAGATAGAGCCCGTTGCGGGGCTCCTCGAGTGGAATTCCATTACAGTCCTGTAGTTCGTAAGCTCCTTTTGAGAGGGCTTTAGTGACGATGTAAGGACCGAGCCACAATGGTTGGAGTGTTCCTGCCCCCAAGAGGTCGTGCTTTTGATCATAAAGTAGAACAAGATCGCCCTCTTGGAAAGAACGAGGCTTGACAGATTTGTCGTATTGAGTTTTAACTCGGCGCTGGTGAGCTTCGAGTGCTAGTGTAGCATCTCGACGAGTTTCGTCCAAATGATCGAGCGAGAGCAAGCGCTCTTCTGTGGCGGTGGTGCCAGGCAGGAGTTCAACGGCCAGTTTAAGCGATGGGATTTCGCACTCAATCGGAAGTACTGCCTCCAGGCCGAAAGCAAGTTGGAAAGGTATGGTATTTGAAAAACAATACGGAATATTTTCCATGATACCTGTCTTGACCGAGATATCAATGAGCAGTGTCTTGGAAATATTACCCATGTTCCCTTCTGAATCGATAGTGTGGACAGTCGTATAAGAGGAGGGAACTATCTCAGGTTGGTCAAAAGACGGGATTTCAGTTTTTATCGCCTCCGAATCAATCGTCGAAGCGCGATGGTGGAACTCTCCCCAAGGTCATTCTTCTAATGACATGATCTCTCGAATAGCTTCGTCTGTAGGCCAGACTTCATTGAGGAGATCCTTAGAGAGAACTGTTATGGGAGAGAGGGTTGTACCTGTGGTCGAAACCATATCAGTGGAGGGTTCAGATGTGACTTGGATGGCTTGGTAAGCCAACTCAACCGGCGAAAGCGGCATCTGATCTCCATAGGAATCAATTTCTGAAGGTGCCGGAATGATCCATGGGTCGATAGAGCCATCCGAGAAGGTGGATATCATTGCAACCGTGTTTGGGATCTGAGGCGGCGGTAGAGGAAAACAACCCAGTAGGGAAGATGCCTTCAAAAGACCGGTACCGATACTGACGTAAGAGTCAGGGACACCTCCTATTAAGGGTACAGAGCTACTTGGTAAAGTGGAATAATCAGGGGTGTAGAAGGATAGCTGATCGACCGTGACTATTTTCCCATCCAATGGAAATAGGATGAGTCGGAAGACCGAAGACACGATGGCGGTCATAGCATAAGACCAACTGCGACCGAGCAATAGATTATAGTCGAGATGACGCTCTATGACTTCAACGTCCACGTTTACCGTTTTCCCACCAAGAGTGACAGGAAAGCTAGCAAGGTATCCTTTGGGTAGGAACATGTGGCCATCGAAAGCTTTCAGGGAATTCGATGGCGGGGTTAGAGTAGGAGAACCTAAATTCAGCCAGCAAGCTTGTGACATAACGCAGGTCGAAGCACCTTCGTCTATGACAGTGCGATGGATGGGTCTCCCTTTCGACACAACCTACACCTAGAATGCGAGTTGATGCGAGAGGCGAGGTTTAGCCTTTTCCATATCAAAGACTACTAGCATGGAATCCTGGGGATCTATTCCACCAATGGCCGAAAGCAAGGCTTTCCTTTGTGCTGGACAGGTTTGTAATACTTCAAGTGCAGACATAGCTGATGGTGCCTGCGCCAAATCTTCTACAATATTGTAGTTTTGGGCTGCACGTGCAGAGGTATTATGAGTCATGCATTGAAGTGTCCCTTTAGGGGGACGAATTACAGGTTCAACAGTAGGCCTTTCGATATGAAAATCGTTGGGCGGCGGCGGATTGGAACTAGTTCCAGGTTCCTGAGCATCTATGGTAGGAGTTCCATAAAGCTTGGCGCGAGTTTGAAGGTCAATACTCTCGATGCCATAAATGGCAGATGGTCCTTCGCCGGAAGGATATGAACCACCATTGCCCCGTTGATGGGGTTGTGGCGGATTGTCAACCATATGTTGATGTTGCTGCTGTTGATTGGGGAAGGGATTGTGAAGAATGGCAGGTGTTCTCCCAGAATCCTTGTTAGCAATAAAATCGGTGCATTCCTGCAACCGAGGACATTTGTATGTCAAGTGGTCCTCCGCACAGATTTTACAAGGAAATTTCATGGGTTTATCCTTTCCTTTGTCATTTCTAGCAGCATTTTTCTGATTAGCGTTATTCCGATTATCAGACTGCTCTTCCAAAGAAGATGTTTTCTTCTTATTCTTCTTATTCTTTCCGCTAGGTCTTTGTGAGGTTTGCACTGAATTTACCTCAGCGGAAGGGAGAGGAGTCGTTTGATGGGGGGCGGTGGCAGCCGAGGATGGCTGGGAGGTTTGCCCCCGAGACTGATTGGTGGCTACACCAGAGATCGTGCCAACGATACCATCGGCATGAGCTCCGGTTTTCTGAGTAGCCGGAGGGTTTGGGTTACCAGGGGCATGGGGAAGCAAATCGTAAAGCGTGCCGGATTGTGAATAGATTAAATCCAGGTGCTGGGCACGACGAATACATTGATCTTCTGTCACCGCACCAGAAAGGCCAATGTCTTTAGAGATATGGGGTAAAAGAGACTTGCAAAACCAATTGGCTAAGAGATGGTCTGGTATTGGCGCTTTGACAAGCCTCCTCCTACATCTCCATTCATGAATATGGTCGGAGATGTGGGTGGCGGTGTCTTGGCGTAGTGATGTTAACAATTCTGTGCCAGTTTCCACTCTAATTGGTAGTTGAAAGTTCTTTAAGAACTCCGTCGCTAAAGCGCCAAACGTATTGATGGCGGCACGTGGTAATTCAATGTACCACTTGGCGGCATTGCCTGTAAGGGTGCGGGAAAATAGTCGGAGTCGGACACTATCATCTACCATGGAATTGGATATGGACCATAAATGGAAGGTAGTGATGTGTGCGGCGGGGTCGTCCCCATGCTTCCCGTCGAACTTCGGGATATCGGAAGGAATCTTATGCGGTATTGGAGGCCAAAGCGAGTTATGGTTGATGGGGTCGTTCGTCGGCTTATGGATGTCGGGTATGTCCAAAGCTGCCAAGAATGGAAATTGTGGATTTGCCCCCGAGTCTAACCAAGGCAGTATGGGCTGACTATTTGGACCATAGGGTCCCCCCATCCATGTGTTACCAGAAGGGTAAGTGGGACTTTGATAAAAACCTCCCATAGGTGGAGGAGTAGGAACATACGGTTGTTGTCCATAGGGAATAGTATATTGAGGGGAAAATGGTTGGTTGCCCCCAGTGTAAAAGTGCCCTCCCACTCCAGACGGAGGTTGGGGTTGGTTAGTCCAAATGGATGCAATAGAGTTTCCCAGAGGTATACTAGTATTTGCATAATTTGGAAACGGTATAGATCCTACACCTATGTTTGAACCACTTAAGGGGATAGTATTTACAATGGGTTGTCCCATTTTTCCTAAGGATTGCATAGGAAGAGAAATATTCCCTACTACCTGTGTACTGATAACACTTCCCCCTGGTATAGTGGCCAGGGGGTTTGAACTCAACAGAGGGTTCCAACCGAAAGGGTTGTTAAAGGGCACCGAAGTAGTCGTGCTCGTGGGAGGAGCTACCGTGGTCCCCAACGTGGTCACGGTAGGAGTAAATGCCGAAGGGTTTGGTAAACTACTGACAGTTGTGTTGACCATAGGGTTGGGGCTAGGCATATGTTGACTACTGGGGTTACCCAGTAATGACATAGAACTGACCACCGGCGGGGAGGATGATGGCGAACCAGGAATGGTTGCCATTGGTATCGACCCTGTGGATACCGGTGGAGAAATAGATGTTGGTGTTGCCGCAGACATATCTTGGCGCGGTGGAATCTGGATTATCACAGGTCCTAACGGATCAGTGAGCGGAGGATTGTAATTAGGTACAACGCCTTCAGTGAAAGGGTCCTCCGGGAGTTCCGGCTGATAAGGGTCTATGTGGTAATCCAGATTAGTCAGAGGAGACTGCTCTTCCGTAGAAGGCCCGGGTTCACCAAGGTTCAATCTTTCCTCTAGAGTGAGAGGAGGTAGACCTTTCTGTCGTCGAGACAGATGGCGTGGGTCAGAGGAAAATTCGGGACTCAACAGACGCCACGGTGACCGGTTTAATTTTAACAAATTTTATTTAAAATGTGATATGTTATGAAGTCTCAAGTGACAGTAACCACACACTTACTAAAAAAGAAAAGACTCTCTAAAATCAATTAGCAAGCAGCCAGAATAGGGTGCCCTGCCTGAGTACTACTGTTCACTGGTGATGAAATCCAGTCTCACAATAGCATGTATATGGTTTAAAGTACAATACTAAGCATTTCCAGAGTCACCAACTCCCACGCAGTGCTAGGTGGGCACTCTCGTGAAGGACGAAATTCTAAGACTCAAGACAGAGAGACCGTCTGCTGTGTACCGTGACGCGCTCCCGCCACCTTGTGTAAGTCCCTAAAAGTATGGCCACTAAGGATACCTCAAATCACAGACACTATCAGGGGGGTCCACGGTCAAGGATAGTGTGCTATATGGGCAGAATACCTAGATCCCTGATCTAGTTTCGACATCCCCGAAGGGAACACCAATATATAACACACCCAAAGGATGCAGTCGAAGGCGGGCTACCTTCTAGTGCACCCAAGTGTTGTCTCGCGCTGAGCTCCGGTAAAGGAACGGTCCCAATAATGTGAATGTAGCAGGATTTCACTCGTTAATGACTCTAGTTTTCAAGTTTTGAGATCTTGGGTAGTTTTCTCACTTTCCTAACCCAAGATCCTAGCCTGAACTACTGTTTGTGTGAGCTCAAAAAGAGTTATTAGATTGATTTTATTATCGCTTTGTTTTTAGTGTACTTTTTTATTAGTCTTGCGGAGGGGAAATGGACGTATGAAGTATAGTGAGACGCGGACTCAAGAAACCATGCAAAACATGCTCTAAATATTAACTTCAATGAATAGTGTTTCTACAAGGAGAGGTTTCTTTTTCAATCATCCATGCACCAACATGTAAATAACACAGCTCGACTTTCAAGATTCAGACTTCTATCTACCTCTTTAACAGTCTGTGAACTAAACTTTCAGAATAAACTCAACTAAATGCAGAAAAAAAAAAAAAAAAAAAAAAAATTCTCTTTAAAAAAAGTAAATGCTTTGCACACTAACTAAATAAGAGAAACAAATACTCAATGCCAGATTTAGCAGACAAGCACAGGGATTCAGTCTGTGAAAGGTACTGGTGGCCAAAAAACTCTACAGCTAAAACACAGTCACAGTAGTGAACAGTAGGGTTTTTGGCTGAGTAACGCTCTGTCTGTGAGAAAATACAGTGTTATAACGCACTGTATTTAAGCCTAGACCACATTATAATGCACTGGATGAACTGCATAGGTCGCGTTAACTAGGGAAAAGCTCTTCAGTTGGCCAGACAGGAACAGGATTGAACTCTGCAAGTGTTTGGTATGTCTACTGGGCATCAAAAAATGGTCGGAAGGATACTGAACAGAGGAGAGAAGAAATGAAGGAAGAAATAGTCCGGAAACTATGGGGAAACTCCCCAGTGGAGTCGCCAATTCTGCTTTAGGGTAAACTGCTTGGGTGGTTGGTTTTCGTATATCCCTCTCAGGGCTTTCCGGTGCCCGAGGCAGACAGTAAGATTAGCTATGCTGTTCACAAAGATGGCATGAGCATGTTCATATTAGCTTGAAATAACTTGAAGGAATACAATAGAGAATTACCTCTTTGATGGTCTTGGAATCTCTTGGAGAACGCTAAGCAGCAAAGTAAGAGTCCTTCTTCGCCGGCTCCAAATCTGAGACCTGCAATCAGTCAAAGCACCCGCGTAACTTCTAATATAACAAGTATTCTATCAATTAAATCAACAATAAACATATAGATTATACACATCTGAGCCATTCATATCATACTAAACAAATATTGAAACAAAAATATAACATTAAGCATCGAATGGACAAAACGAACATAGTTCTATTGATTTTGAAAGAAGGAGGATTACAACCATCGGTTGTACCAAGCCCTCCTCAGTCTCCCAATCTCTCTTCTCTACCAAGTGAAGAATTCCAAGCCAACAAGCTCTCTAGGAGCCTCTTTGACTCTTGGCCTTCACAATGTCACACTATTCTCTGTTCCACAAGTATGCAAGAAACTTGAGCAATCCTTCGACCTTCAATTAAGAGCCTTCAGCTCCTTCTTATAGGAGAGGGAGAAGGCCATTGT
Source organism: Pinus albicaulis (assembly GCA_034641835.2). Taxonomy (NCBI): domain Eukaryota; kingdom Viridiplantae; phylum Streptophyta; class Pinopsida; order Pinales; family Pinaceae; genus Pinus; species Pinus albicaulis. The sequence goes on from CM076577.1 coordinate 1,185,369,157, forward strand.
TGCCCTTCTCTTTCCACTAGTTTGGAATGGAAAAGGCTTAGATGTTTCCTTGATCTCCATGCTTTTTCCTCTCTTGGAGTTCAGTCTTCTATGGCAATGACCAATAATGAACTGGTGCTTCTGCAGTTTCCTTTGTGCACTGACTCCTTTGTGAGGGAAAGTCGGAGATTCAAATCTTTTTCCACGCTCTTTTCCCAATTCAAACTTAAAACACGGGTAACGCGTCTCTCCAGTGTAAACAGAGCGTTTCCATAGCCACTAACACGGCCAATGTATTGCTTGACTGCGTTATAACGCTCTTGTTTTGTTCTATATATGCGTTATCCTAGCAGAAATAGGTTTAATTTAGGTCTTTGTACTTCTTCCATATTTGTCTTCCCCTCTGAGCTGATGAGGAGGTATTTTGACCTGTAACACCTTTCCTTTACTAGGAGTTAAATATTTACAATCCTTTTTGTAGTGCCCTTCTTTTCCACATATCTAGCATACCTTTATAGGTTTTCCTCGAGAATTAGACCTCCCTATAGATTTTGATATCCCACTCGAGGACTTATTTCTCTTTCTGTTCTGAGATCATCCTCTTATAGAAAATGAATATATATTCTACCTCTCCATATTTTTCTGTCTCATCTCCTCCGACAACAAGGATGAGACTATTTCATCAAAATTTAAGGTATTTTTATTGCCACCTATAGAAACAACTAGAATATCCCACGAATTTGGTAGAGAACACAAAAAACTGATGCAATTATCTTCATCTCAAATTTTATATACACAAATAAAAATTGTCTTGCCATAGTATTAAAGGTGTTCAAATTATACGTTACCAACCGGAAGAGTTTTTTCACCGGAGACTTAGATTGGTACAAACTCCCTAACTAGTCCCACAAAGCCTTCACTGTAGCTTCCCTTGATACATTAAACAATAATGAATTTGAGATACATAACTATATTGTGCTCTTTTCCTTTTGATCCAACTTCACTGTAGCTTCCACTGATACATTCAAAAATAATTAATTTGAGATAAGCAATTGTATTGCATTCTTTTCATTTTTATCCAACAACTGAACAAGACTCTTTTGAAAAAGTAGTGGCATTTTGGCTTGCACACTTTTAGTATTACTATTTTTTGGGTATGGGGTTGTACCTTTTTTTCAATTTTGCCATCTTTTCTTTCTTTCTATATTTTGGTGCTTTTGTTTTACTGATTTTTCATCATGTAATGTGATGTACAATAAATGAAAGCTTGAAACTAGGACTCTTGACAAAAACAGTGCTTGAGCATCCTGCCATTAACAGGACCTCCAAATAATTCTTCCCCATTCAATCCTTGTGTTAGGTTCTCTGTAGTTTGAAAGATTGGAAAATAAAAAGCTGCAGAGCCTACATATGAACCACTTTGGGATTCTAGGATCTAGCCCTCCTGAATCCAGAGAGGGATCTCTCTATAAGTGAAAATCTTGATTTATATTTTAAGCTTTTGGTATGATATTAGGCTAGTTATGACGAACAAGTTTTTTTTTTGTTTGGTTTTGGTTGGGCAAGGATATGATGAAGGTGAAGGAAGTCTATATGAAGGGTGAAGGTGTAAATAAGTTGAAAGAAAGCTTCAGTCGATAGTATAAGTCATCAAAATTATCAATCCATTGGGCTATGGAGTAATAGAGGATTTAATTGAAACATCAAGTCTACAAAGGTTACCATGGGGAAAGTCATCTACATCTCAGGATCCTTTAATTTGAGTTTGTGGTATGAAACATTAAGAAGTGAGGTGAAAGAAAGAAACCAAAGTGCAGCCTAAGATCAGGTAAGGACTTTGAACCTATCTTGCTTTTGACATACTTTCAGAGGAAACTTTTAATAAGAAACAAAGGGTAGCCTAAGATCAGGTAAGGACTTGGAACCTAGCCTGCTTTTGGCATAATCTAGAGGGAAACTTCTAAGCAACTGTTTAAGACATAAACCAGGGCAGGGCTAACCATAAACATCTTGGTCAATATTCCTACTAAAGCCATCTTATCAGACAAACAATCCAGCAATCCTCTTGACTACCTTCAGAAAATAGAAAACATTAAAGACAAACAAAGGGTAGCTTAAGATTAGGTAAGGACTTTGAAACTATCCTACTTTCAGCATATTCTTGAGGAAAACTTTCAAACCACCTTTGGAGAAAGAACTAGAGGACAGGGAAAACCATAAACTTCCATTGTTTTTCTCTACTAAGCATGTAATGAAAATATCATTCAAGAACAATGTTTAAAGTTTGGACAGTAAGACATGGGCTCACCAACATTCCTTGACTGTTTGGACTGTATTAAATCATTCTTAAACACACAATTGGAGGAAAACATAAAGATAAAGCTTATCAGTGAGATTTAGGGTACTTCAAAGAGTATGTCCTAATCTATACTTGTTGTTCTTTATCAGATAAAATGGACAGTATGAAAAACATGAAAGAAGACAATTTACAGTAAGAAAAACATCACCATTAATGTAGACCAGTGTCCCATGAAATTTGACTCGTATATTAATGTTCAAACCAGTAAAATCTTCAAGTCCAAAAGGTCTTAACAACTCAAAAAAAAATCTCTTTTCAGCCTAATTTTCTCCCATTATTTATAGAGCTTCAACAGCTTCAGAAAACTATTTACATGCTACAGATCTCTAGAGACCAAAAAAAACTCATCTTCTTCAGAAGTATTTATAGAAGAAAGAGGAGGTGGGATGAAAGAAAAGATCTCTAGGTTCAATTAATACAAGTTAATGCTTCTCGACCTTTGAGGGGCTCAATAGAGAAGTTTTCTGATATTTCCTCTGTATTAATTGGTTTTCATTAAGTATTTAGCTACTTTTCATATTTGGTTGACTTTAAGCTCTTTAGGCAGGCTGGCAATAACTCTGGTTGTCTTTAGAAAAATATCACTGATTTAGGCAATAAATCTACCTTTATTTGATTTATTAAGACTGTAGGTGGCACTTTGGTAGCTGAAGAGGATATTTTGGCCTCTGATGTGGTAGTGGAGACCTTTTTACTGATATTTTTTCTGTTTTTCCTTAAAACACCTTTAATCTTCTTTTGGTCTTTGTTTAGGCTTAATTAAGCCTTGATCTGTGTCTTCGGGCCTTTGTTATTTGACACTGTCTTTAACTCTTTAAACTATGGATTAAAACTCTGATATTCGGGCTTCAGCTTTAATGACTCTTTAACCCTGATTTCTTCATTACTGATATACTTTGTTTGGCTTGTTACATAGGTGGCTTTCTGGTATTGGAGGGCTTCTGCTAAACCCTGGATCATGTTCCAGATGATTTAAACGTAGATTTCGAGCCCTGCAGATCCTTTCTTCCTTGATTTTAAGCCAAATAATCGTCATTCTGGGCTCATATGGTCACCTATCTATGACTGTGGAAAAACACAGATCAAACACTGTTTAAAACCCTGCAAAACACACAAACTCATTATAAAATCCTGCGGAATTTGGTTAAGACTGCTTCAGAGGTTCGTGAGGGTGGAGGAGCAGTGAGGAAGAATGTGGATACAACGGAACAAGGGAGGAAAACCCTGGTAGAACAGCTAACTAGGTGAAAATGGAGCTTGGGCGCGACAGCGAACAGGAACTGTTAGATTAGGATAATCAATGGCGGAGATCGCTCGATGGAATCGCTTGGAGAATAGATGGAGGAAAATGACTTGGGGTCGCGATATAATGTGGTTTGTTCGATCTCGGAGATGAATGAATAATAGATAAGTATGCCATACTGATGAAATAAATGCTCTGATAGTATTGGGGCTGTTTCAGGGTAGGAAATCTTTCTAGAACACGACATAGATTGAACACTGCATGGGCGCTCTGTCCTTTATGGAGGAAAAAAATTATGCTGCTATATAAACCCATGATATACATTTATTTCTGCGTGCTCTACCTTTTGCATGATCTATGGTATCGTTGATCTGGTGCTTTGCCTTTAAACTGTTGTATTAAAGCTCAAAACCTTCAATTCTGAATGCTAAAATCCTTGATCATAAGCTAGTCTTTCTCCATGGCTTCATAAATGTCTTGATCTACATAATCTGGCCTTTAATGGCGCCAAATAGATTTCTTGCGAAGATTAAACTATCCTTAGGTAATATTCATGACGCCACTACCATTTCCAGGCATTTCTATTGTGGTACCGGCTTCCAGATTTAATTTTTTCTGCACAGCACGTCGTTGAAGTGGTACATGAGAACCATGGAGTTTTCCCGCCTCTGATAACCCTGCAAAAACATGAAACCAGCTATAAAATCCATGGATGGGGGCAGATGATGTGGATGATAGTGGGACTGCGGAGAAATGGCAAAAAATGTCGTGGAATGGTGGAGAACAGAGATGGCGCAGGTTGGCAGAATGCGGAACAATTATACGTGAAAACCTTGTAAATGTCGACCTTTGAATGAATATTATACAATGGTATGGCAGAGGTATGGTGGGTACATGTGGAGGTGATGTGGCGAGACCGGGTGGCGACGGAAGATTCAACAGGGGGAAGACCAATCTGGACCGTCGGATCCGAGAGGAGATCGACGGTTGAACATGCGAAGGAGGACAACGATCGGTGGGCTAGGAGTACGAAGACTATGGTTTAAACCCTGTGCAGCTTCGCCGAGCGATGACCGTTGGATGAGGAAGGGCAGATCCAACGACTGACGTGAATATCGTTGCGCGTCCTGGACTGAAAGATAACGCATGATGGGAGGGTGGTTTTGCCGTTGTACAGGAGACAGGTGTTGAGCACTGTATGGAATCGCTGGGCAATGGGAAAATACCACCCGACTGCCATTAGCGGTGTGATGAAAATCGGGCTGTTTTGTGGTATGGTGCAAGGCGGGGACCACAATGGTGGATACACTCCAAACCATTGATCTGGCGGTCAATGGACAGTGATGGCGCGATCAATGGTTTTGAACGGGTGAATCATGAGCGCTGCGGGTTTAAATGATCACCGTCTGATCTATAAGGATCAGTAGTTGAGAGAGCGCCTGATAAACATATGGGACTAGCGCCTTCGGGGCTAGCGCTCGGTCACAGTGCTAGGTTCTACTGTAGGAAAAGGTGCAAGGGCTAGGCCGAAAGGGGCTAAGCCCGGACTATGAAGAAAATATGATATTTTGGCCCATTTTAATACATTTTGAAGCCAACCAAGGGTAACGATAGGGGAATGAGGGGGATTTAAGCATAGACGAAGGGAATAGGGATGTTTTAGAGGGGATTTCTGGGAAAGGAACAAATGGGTGAAGATGGAGGAATTTGCAAGGGCATAACGGGCATAACTAAAACCATTTAGAGTATAATTCTTTATCAGCAATGCTTATTTACTCAGGACAATGTAGGGAAACAATATCAAGGCAGAGAACCTGACAAGGCTGCAAGGATGATGTGTTTACAAGGGGATTGCATTCCTTGCAGACTTATAAAAAAAATTAGCCCCTTGCTTGCTTTGTCAAGGAAATTATAAGGGGCTAACAGTGGCTCCACATGGGGATGGCTTCTTCTTGAAGGAGTCAAGAATTCAAAGAGTAGATCTTTGGTGTAGGCCAGGTGCCTGCTGCTTTACACATCCCATATTTCTTTAGATTAGCTGCCACAATATGAAGACGTTACATTAGCAGAAAAACTTCCTCAATCAATCTACCTACCCACACTACAATCCTAGCATTTTTCTTCTTCTAGGGTGCATTTGAGCTAGCAGACCCTTTACATCATTTATTTTTTCAAACAGAAAATAAACCTATTCTATTTCTACCCTTATTGCTCCATGAGACCAGATTAGACTGTTGGTCTCATATGTTTCTCTACCTAATCTACTACCTGCTGGGATTAAACTGTCCAACAGATTTCTTCTCTATATTCTACGATGGAAATTGAAAAACAGTCAAGCCAGGATTAGACTGACTGACTTGTTGTGAGTCCAAGGCATAAAGGCAGTTACACATGGACAGAAAATTCAGAATATTGAAAACAAAACTATGAGGGCTTGAAATCTGAAACTTGAAGTATCCCTCTTCTCTTTGTGACTCAAGATTTGAGCATGTTAGAGTCACTCCTTGTCTTCATTTAAGCTCTGGTTTTGGGCATGTTAGAGCTGATTTTTCTTTCTTCTTTTCTAGTCCAGATTTTGGGCATGTTAGGACCACCCGCTTTACTTTCTTTGGCTCAGGTTTTGAGCTTATTAGAGCCAATATTTTTCACATCAGAGCTTCATGTTTTAAGCATGTCTGAACCTCTCCTCTTCCTCTGTTTTTTGAAACATTTTTCTCTTTTTTCTTTGAAAATAAAAACTGCAATGGTATGTACAATGGAAATGGAAACTGGAAATAGAAAATCAGCAGAAGTAGTGTTTGAGCATCCTGCCATTGATAGGAGCCCCAAACAGCTCTGTACCATCTAATTCTCTTAGGAAGAAGGCATTTGGACCCACAGTGGCCTGGATGATGTATGGACCTTGCCACAAACTGTAAAACTTGTCGTGCTTCCCTTTATCCTCTTTTCTTGAGTCCCATTTCAGAACTTTATCCCCAATTTTGAAATCAGCAGCTTTAGTTCTCTTGTCAAATAATTTCTTTATATTCTCCTGAACTTTCACTGTTATGTTGTAGACCTCTTCCCTTGTTTTCTGAATATGGATCGTTTGGTTTATCCTTCTCACCATACTGTCTTCTTCTGTCTAGATCTCCTGGACTAGTTTGATCACTGGTATCCCAAGGCTGGTAGGGAATACTGCTTCTGTACCATAGACAAGCTAAAATGGTGACATGCCAATGGACTTCTTTGTTGTAAGCTTGTCAGCCCACAAAGCATGCACTAACTTGTTATGCCATGAATTTTTGTTCTCTTCCAACAGCTTTTTGATGATGATCACTAGGCTCTTGTTTGATGATTCAGCTAATACATTACCTTGAGGGTAATAGGCAGTCGAATGACCGAGCGCTATTTGATACTTGTGACAAAAATCAACCATCTTTTTGGATCCAAAAACATTAGCATTATCAGTGATTATTTTCCTTGGGCAGCCAAACCGAGAGAGGATGTGACCTTCTAGGAAACTAATGATGACTGAATCTGTGGCATTCCTAGTGGGTATGGCCTTTATCCACTTAGTAAAGTAATCTGTGGTTGTTAGGATCCATTTATGTTGTGCAGAAGAAGCAGGGTGAATCTCCCCTATGAAATCTAGGCCCCATTGCAGAAAGGGACCTTCAACAGTGATGGGTTGTAGGGGTGAAGGGAGTAGCTTTCTTTTGCCTTCAAAGATCTAGCATTTGTGGCAGGTGATTATCATCTTATGGATATCATTGAAGAGTGTGGGCCAATAGTAGCCAGCTCTGAGTATTTTATTTACAGTGGCTTTCCAACTCAGGTGGCCTCCACATTCTCCAGCATGGAATTCTTGTTTAATCTTTTTTGCCTCGTTTTCAGGCAAACATTTAAGCAATAGGCCATTAGGATTCTTCCAGTATAAGTTTTCATTCAAAATGTAGTAGTTTCTGGCTTTTATTTTTAAGAATTTGGCCTTGGTCTTTGATAGTTCGGGTGGGGCATTGAGGTGTGTAAGCACATATAAAATGTCATAATACCAAGGAGAGCTCTGAAAATTTTCCTCAACAGTGGGATCAGGCAATTTTTGTTGCTTGTCCAAGGTATTTATCATGTTGATGTCTAGGGCTTGTAAGTTTGATTCAGCCATTAATTTAGCTAAGCCCTGACGTTTAATCAGTTTGGTGGGTTTTATCTCAAGGTCGTACTCTAAGATCACAAAAATCCATTTGCCCCTTTTCCCATCTGGGTCTTGGGACAGTATATCTGGGTCTTCGGTGTGAGAATGCAATATGTACACCCTGAAGTCTTTCAAGGCCTTAATAAGAGCATAGGCCTTTTTTTCCATGATGTTGTATCTCAAGGGTGTATCTCTGAGTGCTTTGCTGAAGAAGGCAATTGGTTGTTCCATTCCCTCCATGTTTTTCTGCAGCAAGACTACAGCCACTATATGCTCAGAAGCAAATGAAAAGATCAGGAAATATTTAGAGAAATATGGGCTGATCAGAACAGGAGCTTGGCTGAGGGCAAGTTTTACTGGTTCAAAATATTGTTTATCTCCAATAGTCCATTTAACTCCCACACCTTTCTTCCGCATGTTATTCATATTTTTGAGGTGTTCAGCTAGGTTTCGGATAAATCTCCTAAGGAAGTTGATCTTCCCAATGAAGGACTGTAATTCCTTGATGTTTCTTGGGTGTGTGATTTGTAGTATTCCCTCAACTCTTTGTGGGTCTATCCTGATTCCCTTTTCGGATATAATGTGGCCAAGAAGTTTTCCTTCTTGCAGCCCAAATACAGTATTTTTGGGATTCAGTGACAGACCAAACCTTCTACATTTTTCAAACACCTTTCTCATATGTTCCATATGTTCTTCTTTAGTCTTGGAATAGACTGTTATATCATCTAAGTTAATAACAATGAAGTGCCTTATCTCATCTGAGAAAGCTATGTCCATCGCTCTTTGGAAGGTGGCTCCAGCGTTCATCAGTCCAAAGGGCATATTCACATACATAAAGGTACCCCATGGAGTGGTAAAATCTGTTTTGAGTTGGTCTTCTGGTATTACTAAGACTTGGTTATAACCGGAGAAACCATCTAACAGGGAGATCCTTTTAGAGCCCACTACCCTCTGAAGAATACGTTCCATTTTTGGAAAAGGGTAATTGTACTTGAGTGAGGCTCTATTGAGATTCCTGAAATCTATACACAATTTGATTTCCCCTGTTTTCTTCCTTACAACCACTAAGTTTGATACCCAATCAGAGAACCTTACAGGCACAATTATACCTGCTTCATACATCTTCTTAATCACTTTCTCTACTGCAGGCAATTTTTTAAGATTGATTCTACGAAGTTTTTTCCTAAAGGGCTTCTGATTTTCTTTCAAGGGTATCTTATGCTATATGATGTTTGTGTCATAGGCCTTTAAGTCTTCGTAACTCTAGGCAAACACATCAATGAATCCCTTAAAAAGGTCGATGTGTTTTTTCTTCATGTCCGCCGGTAAAGACTTAGCCAGTTTAATCATTTTGGGCTTATCTTCAGTGCCTATGTTTCATTCTTCCACATCAGAGTCTACATGCTCTATAGTGGGATTTTTTGCTACATCATCAAAGTCAAAGAGGTCCTCTAAGGGTGCCATACCTCTAGGTATATTCTTATCTTTAGTTTGTAGCACCTCCACTTCTTCACTATCTACGTTTTCACGTTTTCCATTTGGATTTCCAGTTTGTTCATATAAAGATTTTATTTCTGTGTTACAGGGTGTTTCCTCCTCATCTGAGGATTATTCACTTAGGCAGCTACTGTCAGATTTGGAGTCTGAATCAGAAACTCAAACTCGTTTCTGCCTATCAGGAAATATTCAATCTGTTTATCACCCTCAAATACTTGCCAATAATTTTCGTTTTCTGGCACAACAGGTCTGAATTTGGTCTGAATGATTATCTGTTGGTCACTGGGAGTCTTGGAGTAAGAATTGGCTAGGAAAGCTAATCCGTTTGCAATGGCATTATGATCCCTAGGAACAAACACTAATTTGTATTCAACAAACGTTTTTAGTAGATCCATAGTGTCATTCCTATATGCTCTCAACCTAGGATGTTTCATTGCGTATTCACCATTCATCTGCTTAATAACCAGCTCAGAGTCACCACGCACGTTTATCTTATGGGCTCCTAATTTTCTCAACAGGTTCAAACCTAGGATGAGGGCCTCGTATTCTGCAATATTGTTTGTACATTTGAAGTGCAGATTGCAGGCATGGCTCTCTGTGTAATCACTTTCTGTGTTATGTATCCACACTCCTGCCCTAGCTGTTCTTCTTGTGCATGACCCATCAAAACTCATTTCCCACAGGGGTTCACTCTCGTTTTTTTTATCATTCTTTTCCCTACATCTGGGTTCACCATTATGTTGCGTTATAGGGTCTGCACTGGGCTATGGATCGCTTTGCTCATCATGAAATGTATGAGTTTCAAGGATCTAGCCAGATGGATGTTTACGCTCTATTTCTTGTTCACTCGGAGTTAGATCTCCACCGCATATCCTATAGGTTTCGTTGCGGTTTTCTTCTTCGTTGTCCACTAAATCCAGAGCAGCCATTATGTTAAATTCCATGGCCTATGCCTCTTCGCTTGTATCTCTGTTTTGGGACTCTGACCTTTCTAAGGATTCATCATTACACAGGATGAAGGAGTCTAGGTCTGTGCGTATAGAATAAACAGGTGAGTTTTCTGGTTTTTTGAGGCTACTGACTAGGAATTTCATCTGTGCCTCCCTATACAGTTTTCTAAGTTGGCCAAAGATTGGGATTGTGGCATATGAGTCGTCCATCTGCATTGTACCCTGTAGCTTGGCTCCCCATGATATTGATAATAACATGCCATACTTGGGTGGCACATATGCCACCACAACATCCATGACCATACATTTAGCTGGGATTTGAGTTAAGCTCACACATAAGTCCTTGATCAGGACTAGGCATTTTAATCTGCTAGATTCGAACGAGTATAAATCTTTGTAGGGACGAGTTATCTCTAGGCCTAACCTCTCCATGACTACTTTAGGCATTAGGTTGTGCGATTCTCCAGAATCATGCATTGCATTATGCAGGATCTTGTCATGAATGTTGAGACTGATATAGAAAGGTGGAACTACGCCTTCTTGAAACTTCCCCTCTATCTTAGGTCCAAACAGGAGGGCAGGCTGATCATCATTCAGATTTACAATGTCCCCACTCTCACTTAGGTTCAAAGCTTTGAAAATATGGCCTTTATATACATCTTGAGTGGCTAGCTTAGAAATTGAAACAAATATTTTAATTCTGGCAATCTCACTTTTCAAATTGAAAGTGGACTGACTCTTTGGGACGTTTAACTCTGTTGTGTTAGCCACTGCTTTAGTGGCTGAACCAGTGTGTTGATCCTTGTTATGTACAGTGTCTTTGACTATTTTATTAGGAGCACTAACTGCAGTGCTAGTGCTGCTAGCTGGTTTACCTTGTGTGACAGTGTTTTGGTTGTCCTTTTCTTTGTTCTTTCCAGAACTCTTAGTTGCTTATTTGTTAGTTTCAGTAATTGCTTTAGAAGCTTTCTCAGGCCTTTTCTTGATGGTGACCCCAGAAGCTTTTGGTTTGGGATTTTCTTGGCTCTTTTTGCTTCTAAGTTCATATTTTTCTCTGACCTGCATCATGGCATTTTCAAACCCTAACCTGTAACCTTCAGATTCCAACCATTCCTCCTCCCAACCGGAGGGTGAGGGTTGATATTCTTTTGAGTAACAGTTATGGATTGAATCCTCTATTTCAAACATTTTTATTGTGTTTCCCTCAGACTCTTCTATGATTCCCTCATCTTCATCAAGAAAATTCTCTTCGAATGGGGGAATAACTTGCTAATCTGATTCTCTTTGTCTATTGGGCGTGTTATTGTTTCTTCTAAAGTTTTGGTTCTGGTTTTGGTTTCTATTTTGATTACTGACTGTGACAACCATTTTTTCCATAATTTTTTGTATCCTCTCCACATTTTTAGACAACTTATCATAATTTTGGTTAGATGTGAAAGCTACATTGTCATCTCTATCTATTACCCTCTTCTCAGCTCTCAGTCTTTCTCTTTTCTCAATCAGATTTGCCTCTATGTTCATTGATCCTTTCTTCATGTCCTCCAATGTGTTGTATTCCTTATCCCTAAGCTCATAGGCCATGTCAGCATCAAAGCCTTCAGGGTATTTTTCTAGGGCCATGCCTTGTGGAGGTTTCATATGTGGAGGGAGGGCATTATAAATGTTGTTAAACCTCGTTGTGTAGTCATGGACACTCTCTCCTACGTTTGTTTTTAGGGTCGTGTATTCTGCTAGGAGTTGGAAAATATTTGCCCTAGTTTCCCATCTGTTTATGAAGGTATGATATAGAGCTGGGAGGTCATTTACACTACCTGGAGGTAGGACCTTAAACCATTTCTTCACATCACCCCCTAAGATTTGGGCAAAGATTCTCATTTTGATTGTATCATCATCTATTTCCATGTAGTCAAAAGAATCTTCCATCTTATCTACATGTTGCTGGGTTGTGATGGACTCTTTTGCAATGAAGTGTGGGATTTTTGACTGATAATCATTTGGTAAGGGTACTAGAGGCTGAGTAAAACTAGAGGTGCATACTAGGCTGCCATGATGATGTTTTGATGAGGTAAAGGGTTAACTTGGGTAGCTGGTATATGGATGATAGGGATATTATGACCAGCAGAAGACAGATGAGCAGATCTAGGGTGACTGAGCCCCAAGTTTTGTATGAAATGTTTATCAGGAGGTGTAGAGGGAGGGGTCTGTCTATTTCCAAGTTGTCTACCACTTTGGGGTGGTGAACCAAGAAGCTCAGGGTTTGGCTCGTCCAAGATGTTGAATGACCTAGTTCTAGGTAATCTGTCAGGTAGGCCTAGGTCAAGGTGAAAGTGTGATAGAGCTGTAAGATCTTCTGGTGCGGAGTTAGCTCTATGGAGGTGATTGGAAATAGTTGGTTGTTTATGTGTGTGAGATCCTTTGAGGATACTCTCAGGGTTGTCAACTATTTCAGGTGGGTCTGGGTTAGGGTAAGCTCTCGTATGAATGGTTCTAGTAGCCAGAATGTTGTTTTCTGACTAAGCAGCTTAACCCTACTTGTTACTCCTATTATGGTTGATGTTGTTGTGGAGGCTGGTCTTCCAGTGGAGTCTATTGTGAACCAAGATAATCAGCAGGCCTACTAATCACGAGTGGAGTCGCCATTATGTTTAGGGAATATGGAGTCGCTAGGTGGAAAGGTTTAGGACGTTTTGGAGGGTACACCATCCACCATAGTGCTTATGAGATGTCCCTTTTCATGGATATCTTCCAAACACAACAAAATCTAACTATAGATTGACTGGGAGGGCATTTACCAGATATGTCACCTCTGAAAGAGTGTGAGATCCAGAGGCTTCCTGGCCCTTTCCAGACTCTGTCCAAGAGTATGGGAGAACACAAAAAATGGTATAGAGGTTGATGTGTGGATAGGAGTGTTTAATTACCAACCTAACCAGAGATTGTAGGTTTTCTGAGGCTAATGATGGAGTAAGATGAGCAAGATTCAGAAGTTCCCCAGTGGAGTCGCCATTATGTTGGGGTTCCCATCTTTTGGCCAGATTGGCAAGACCAAAATATAATACAACATCAAACCACTTTCATACCTCAGGATCTAGCCCTCCTGGGTCCAAAGAGGGATCTCTCTATGTTGTATCAAAGGTGTATATGTCTTTGAAGCTCCTAATGTTAAGATGTTAGGGTAGTTATAGGCACAAGGTTTGTTTGTTTGATTTGTTTATTTTGGTTGCTGGTTATCAAGAAATAAGGGTTCAATGTAAGACAAGGATGGGTAAAGAGGGATAAGGCAGAGGTAAAATGTTCTAGGAAATATTCAAAACCATTGGGCAATGGGGTCAGGAAAGGATTTTCTTGCTAATCAATAGGTAGGCTTTCAATTGGGCTAGTCATCTGAAACATAGGATCTTCAAGATGATTGTGTGATATGGAACGTAGGAAGGGAGGAGATAACACAGATTCAGAGCACAAATTTACAGACCAGCTGGTTGCACAAGGATCCTAGTGAACAGGGCTAACTCTAATCCCCAGTGTTCGCAAATCTTCCAACTAAATCTATAACAAGAAACATCTAAGAACGGAATTCATTTAATTCATACATCAGAGAGCAGGCAATAACATCCACTACACTGGTTAAACCAACTAAAATCATTTCTTAGATAATACATTCAGAAGAGAAACATCAATGGCAAGGAGAGCAGAAACATAGGGTACCTAACAAGGGTAAATCCTATGCCAATATTCTGATGCAAGCCAGTAGAAATGAAATGAAACAAATGTAAAAAAAAAGATAGGAAAACATCACCGCTGCTTCAAATCAGGATCCAAAGGAATGTGCTTGTCATATTAAATAGCAATAACAGTCAAGCACAACATTTCCAATAGCTGAATACTCATTTTGAAAACATCTCCTTCAACCTATCTTATAACTTTACACAGAAAATGTGTCTCAAAAGAAACTACTTGCAGTTCTCTGATAACTGATCAACAACCTTTACAATGAGTTTCTTCCTGAATTTATAGATCCTAAGGAGTAGAGGAGGTAGGTGAAGAAATAAATGCAGCATTAAACTTCTGAAAAGAAAGAGGGCCGAAGCCCATTCTGTATAAATCCTGTGCATTAATCTCTGGTGTTCTTTGGGTGAACGAATGATCTTCTACAGTATTAGACTACTCTGGTATAACTCTGATGTACTCTGACTGCAGCACTGTGTGGTGCTATTGGTGAATAAACAAAGATGAATGAATAATAAATAATTCTTCCATACTGATGAAATAAATGCTCTGATAGTACTGGGGTTGTTTCAGGGTAGGAAATATTTCCAGAACACGGCATAGATTGAACACTTCATGGGCGCTCTGTCCTCTATGGAGGAAAAACATTCTTCTGCTATATAAACCCCTGATATGCATTGATTTCTGCATGCTGTACCTTTTTCATGATCTATGGGATCATTGATCTAGTTCTTTTCCTTTAAACTGTTGTATTAAAGCTCAAAACCTTCAATTCTGAATGCTGAAATCCTTGATCATAAGCTGGTCTTTCTCCACGACTTCATAAATTTCTTGATCTACAAAATATGGGCTTTAATGGCGCCAGATAGATTTCTTGCGAAGATTAAACTATCCTTAGGTAATATTCATGACGCCGCTACCATTTCCAGGCATTTCTATTGTGGTACTAGCTTCCAGATTTAATTCTGTCTGCACAGCACGTCGCTGAAGTGGTACATGAGAACCATGGCATTTTTTTGCCTCTGATAACCTTGCAAAAACACGAAACTAGTTATGAAATCCATGGATGGGGGTGGATGATGTGGATGATAGTGGGACTGTAGAGAAATGGCGGAAAATGCCGTGGAATGGTGGAGAACAGAGATGGCGCAGGTTGGCGGAATACAGAACAATTATACGTGAAAACCTTGTAAATGTCGACCTTTGATTGAATCTTATACAATGGGATGGCAGAGGTACGATGGGTACACATGGAGGTGATGTGGCGAGACCGGGTGGTGACGGAAGAGTCAACAATGGGAAGACCAATCTGGACCGTCGGATCCTAGAGGAGATCAACGGTTGAACATGCGGAGGAGGACGACGATCGGTGGGCTAGGAGTATGGAGGCTATGGTTTAAACCCTGCGCATCTTCGCCGAGGAATGACCGTTGGATGAGGAAGGGAAAATCTGACGGCTAACGTGAATATCGCTGCGCGTCTTGGACCGAAAGATAACGCACGATGGGAGGGCGGTTTTGCTGTCGTACAGGAGGCAGGTGTCCAGCACTGTATGGAATTGCTGGGCAATGGGAAAATACCACCCGACCCCCATTAGCGGTGCGATAAAAACCGGGTTGTTTTGTAGTATGGCGTGCAATGGGGACCACAGTGGCGGATAAACTCCAAACCATTGATTTGGTGGTGAATGGATGGTGATGGCGCGATCGGTGGTTTTGAACGGGTGAATCATGAGCGTCGCGGGTTTAAACGATCACCGTCCAATCTATAGGGATCAGCGGTTGAGAGAGTGCCCGATAAACATATGGGACTAGCACCTTCAGGGCTAGCACTCAGTCACAGTGCTGGGTTCTACAGGAGGAAAAGGTGCAGGGGCTAGGCCGAAAGGGGCTAAGCCCAGACTATGAAGAAAATATGATATTTTCGCCCATTTTAATATTTTTTGAAGCCATCCAAGGGTAACGATAGGGGAATGAGGGGGAATTAGGCATAGACAAAGGGAATAGTGATTTTTTAGAGGGGATTTTTGGGAAAGGAACAAAGGGGTGAAAATAGAGGAATTTTCAAGGGTATAACGGGCAGAACTAAAACCTTTTAGAGTATAATTATTTATCAGCAAGGCTTATTTACTCAGGACAGCAGAGGGAAACAGTCACAAGGCAGAGAACCTGACAAGGCTGCAAGGATGATGTGTTTACAAGGGGAATGCATTCCTTGAAGACTTATAAAACAAATTAGCCCCTTGCTTTGTCAAAGAAATTATAAGGGGCTAATAGTAAGCAGCAAGGTTCTTTAGGATTAACAGTGAAACAACAGTGAAGATTTATTCCAAGGATAAAGGACATCATAAGACTTCAAGAACTCACAATTTGGATATGAATTGTTTCTTGAAGGGTAAAAAAAGATTTAGCCACCATTTGGTATGACAAATTTTTATAGGTGGCTAACAGTGGCTCCACATGGGGATGGCATCTTCTTGAAGATGTCAAGAACTTTAGACAATTTTCTCTGGAAGCTAATCAGTTCCTTGCACTTTGATAATATTTTTATCAGCTGCTAAGAGAAATTATTAGAACTTGATATATCAGCAGAAAAGTGTTCTCCAAACATCTACCTAAACAAGCTACTTCCTAAAAAAATTTCTTCAAAAGGTGCATTTGGACTTGCAAACATTTTCATCAACATTTTATTCTTTTGAAAAATAGGAAACTAATATAATTCTAATATTATTTCTCCATGAGTTCAAATTAAACAGTTGAACTCATAAATTCACTACCTAACTATTATCTGTCAGGATTAGACTATCTGATAGAGCTTCATTCTCTAAATTCTAAAAAAGAAAAATTAAAAGCAGCCAAGCCAGGATTAAGCAGTCTAACTTGTTGCTGATCTATGGCATAAAAACAAGCAGCACATAGACTAAAACTTGGAGAAAAAATTAAAACAAAATTGTGAAGGCTTAAGATCTGGAAATCAAAAATATCCTTCATTATTCTACAACTCTGATTTTGATTTTGTTTGAGTTATCTTCTCTTTCTTTCCTAGTTCGAGTTTTGAGCTTTTTAGAACCAATTTGCTTTCTATCTTTGGCTCAGGATTTGATCTGGTTAGAGCCATTCTTATTTTGAAATTCATGGGTTCAAATTTGGAATTTGTTTAACCCTCTATTTTTCTATCCTAATCTACCTTACTGATAAGCCAAGATTGTGTTGTTTGGATAATCTAATTCACTAAATTGAAAAGCTAATTAGTCATGATTAGGATGTATGACTAACTAGAAGTGTGTTTTTAGGAGTGGAATTTGAGCTTGCACACTTTCAGATTTTGTTTCTCTTTTTTGGTATGGGGCTATACCTTTCTTGTTTTCATTCTACCCTCTTTTCTATTTTTATTTTTTTTGTATTTTTATTTTTTTAATTCTTCAAATCAGAAAACAACAACTAACTAAATGCTCAAAACTGAGCTTTATTGACATTCCTATCTAACCTACTCTAACTTGGAATATTTACATTTTTAACTTACAAACTCTCTTTTCCAATACATCCAGTCAATCAGATGGTTTCATGACTGGTCTTTTCTCATCTCTTTGAGAATGTAGGACAGATAGGGGCATTCCCATTTTCTTTGTTTCTCAGCAGCAGTTCTAAAAGATTTTGTTGTACTTGGTGATATACTATTGTTTGTAACCTTTATCCCTTCTTCAGATGTCTTCAGGAAATCAACATAGGGATTTTGAAATAATGCCTAGTTAAGAGTATTTGGAAGATGTGTTTCAACCAGGATCATCTCTTCCTTCTCCACTGGATCAAGGAAAAGATTCTTTTGAGGAATATAGTCTTCCTCATCTTAATTGTCATATAAACTGGAAAATTCATCATACACTGCAGTGTTGTCCTCTAGAAGTCCTGGTGTGTCCTATTTTAATGGACTGGGCTCTGTGAAGAGGTTATTATATTATTCAGCAGGGGTATGTTCACTTGCTTCCTCTTTTTCAAGGGAAGGCTCCTTGGTTTCAACCTATTCAACAATTTCTTCATTGCTTTCCTCCTCAACCTTTGAGCTGAAAGGCTGTTGATTCCCAATCACATGGAAATTATTACTGATGGTCTGAGATGAAGTAGAGTAAAGATCCAATGAATCTTAACTTACTTCCAAGCTTTCATAACTTTCTTCATCAGTATCATAAATAGTCTACACTGGCTTATTACTTCTTTGAAGGAACTGATCTTCATTCCATAAATCTGCTAATGATGGTCCTGCAAGGTTAACTTCTGTTTGGGGAGCATCATCACTAGATAGATCAAAGTTAGAAGAATCATAAATATAAGTAATACTACCAATAAAACATACTGGGTTATCAACAGTTCCTTCTTTATTCTGATCTACAAATGAACTTTCTAAATTTGTACAACAAAGTTATCTATGTGAATGGGCAAGAATATTCATTTTGAAAAAAGTTTCAGAGACTGGCTGTTTATTAATAGTCTGATCTATTTCTTTTTCTGTCAAAGGGGAAGATGTTTCTATGTTCCTTTGAACAGGAGTAAAGCAGTTCTATGTCTCTTGTGAAGACTGATTTTGAGGCTGGATGTCTTCTTGAGCCTCAGCTATAAGGGATGATGAATCATTATTTGGGTTTTCAGGGATATCTTGAGGAACGTCCTTTATTTCTTGGGTGATTTCTTCCTCAACTGATTCATCTATATTCTTATAATTTATCAATAAGATATTAAACTCATGAATGGTTGTTAAAATATCTTCAGGATGTTTTTCTTCCAAATCCTCATCATTATCTATAATGTATTGGGTGATGTTTTGTGATGGATCATAATGTATTCCACCCCATGATAACTATGTAGTGTTTCCTTTATAGTTCTCATAAAACACATATTCCAGGTCCTTTAAAGAAAACACACTACCAGATTTCAACCATTCATACCAATCCCTAGCTTTTCCTTCTAATGTTAACATGAACATTTTCATTAGGCAATCTTCATGCCATTCAACTTTCAACCTCCATACATGTATATGAAATTTGATGAGATGTAATAGAGGTTCATCAAACTTTTCACCTTGAAACACAAGTAGGTTTTCATCCAAATTCACTTGGGGCATCTTATGTGGAAACCCAGGGATATGATCTCTACTCATTGGGGCATATCTTCATTGTACCTTGGAATCATGTTTGTAAATCAAGAAAGAGGTCACTATGTCTATTCAATCAGTTCAGAGCCTTCTACCAGTGGATTCATTTGGTCTTCTGAGAGTTGTGGAGTCGCCAGGTGGAGGATTTTAAAGATTTGAGATGAGTTGTTGTCCACCATCAGAAATTGAATACCAATCTAAGGATATTATGGGTCTTTTGAGGTCTTAAGGGTATCTAAGATGAAATTCACTCAGAAAGTCCCCAACAAAGTCGCCAGAATGTTAGGGTCTCTGTAGTTTGCAAGATTGGAAAATACAAAGCTGCAGAGCCTACATATGAACCACTTTGGGATTCTAGGATCCAGCCCTCCTGAATCCAGAGAGGGATATCTCCATAAGTGCAAAAATTGATTTATCTTTTAAGGTTTGGTATGATATTAGGCTAGTTACGAGGAAAAAGGTTTTTTTTGTTTGGTTTTGGTTGGGCAAGGATATGATGAAGGTGAAGGAAGTCTATATGAATGGTGAAGGTGTAAATAAGTTGAAAGAAAGCTTTAGCCGATAGGATAAGTCATCAAAAGTATCAATCCATTGGGCTATGGAGTCATAGAGGATTTAATTGAAACAACAAGTCTACAAAGGTTACCATGGGGCAAGTCATCTACATCTTAGGATCCTTTAAGTTGATTTTGTGGTATGAAACATTAAGAAGTGAGGTGAAAGAAAGAAACCAAAGTGCAGCCTAAGATCAGGTAAGGACTTTGAACCTATCCTGCTTTTGACATACTTTCAGAGGAAACTTTTAATAAGAAAAAAAGGGTAGCCTAAGATCAGGTAAGGACTTTGAACCTAGCCTGCTTTTGGCATACTCTAGAGGGAAAATTCTAAGTAACTGTTTAAGACATAAACCAGGCCAGGGCTAACCATAAACCTCTTGGTCAATATTCCTACTAAAGCCAGCTTATCAGAAAAACAATCCAGCAATCCTCTTGACCACCTTCAGAAAATATAAAACATTAAAGACAAACAAAGGGTAGCTTAAGATCAGATAAGGACTTTGAACCTATCCTTCTTTCAGCATATTCTTGAGGAAAAACTTCAAACCACCTTTGGAGAAAGAACTAGAGGACAGGGCCAACCATAAACTTCCCTAGTTTATCTCTACTAAGCACGTAATGAAAATCTCATTCAAGAACAATGTTTAAAGTTTGGATAGTAATACATGGGCCCACCAACATTCCTTGACTATTTGCATTGTATTAAATCATTCTTAAACACACAATTGGAGGAAAACATAAAGATAAAGCTTATCAGTGAGATTTAGGGTACTTCAAAGAGTGTGTCCTAATCTATGCTTTTTGTTCTTTATCAGAGAAAATGGACAGTATGAAAAAGATGAAAGAAGACAATTTACAATAAGAAAAACATCACCATTAATGTAGACCAGGATCCCATGAAATTTGACTCAAATATTGATGTTCAAACCAGTACAATCTTCAAGTCCAAAAGGTCTTAACAACTCAAAAAACTTTCTCTTTTCAACCTAATTTTCTCCCATTATTTACAGAGCTTCAGTAGCTTCAGAATACTATTTACATGCTACAGATATTCAGATACCAACAAAAACTCATCTTCTTCAGAATTATTTATAGAAGAAAGAGGAGGTGGGATGAAAGAAAGGATCTCTAGGTTCAATTAATACAAGCTAATGCTTCTCAACCTTTGAGGGGCTCAATAGAGAAGTTTTCTAATATTTCCTCTATATTAATTGGTTTTCATTAAGTATTTAGCTAATTGGAAGATTTTGTTGACTTTAAGCTCTTTAGGCAGGCTGGCAATAACTCTGGTTGTCTTTAACAAAATATCACTAATTTAGGCAATAACTCTGCCTTTATTTGATTTATTAAGACTGTAGGTGGCACTTTGGTAGCTGAAGAGGATATTTTGGCCTCTGATGTGGCAGTAGAGACCTTTTTATTGATATTTTCTCTGTTTTTCCTTAAAAAACATTTAATCTTCTTTTGGTCTTTGTTTATGCTTAATTAAGCCTTTATCTTTGTCTTCGGGCCTTTGTTCTTTGACACTGTCTTTAACTCTTTAAACTGTGGATTAAAGCTTTGATCTTCGGGCTTCGGCTTTAATCACTCTTTAACCCTAATGTTTTCATTACTGATACACTTTGTTTGGCTTGTTACACAGGTGGCTTTCTGCTATTGGAGGGCTTCTGCTAAACCCTGGATCATGTTCCAGATGATTTAAACGTATATTTTGAGCCCTGTAGATCCTTTCTTCTTTGATTTTAAGCCATAGAATCGTCATTATGGGCTCATATGGTTTCCTATCTGTGATCTTGACACAGATCAAACACCGTTTAAAACCCTACAAAACACACAAAATCATTATAAAATCCTGCGGAATTTGGTTAATACTGCTTCAGAGGTTTGTGAGGGTGGAGGAGCAGTGAGGAAGAACATGGATGCAGTGGAACAAGGGAGGAAAACCCTGGCAGAACAGCTAACCAAGTGAAAATGGAGCTTGGGCACGACAGCGAATAGGAACCATTAGATTAGGATAATCAATGACAGAGATCGCTCGATGGAATCACTTAGAGAATAGATGGAGGTAAATGACTTGGGGTCGCGATATAACGTGGGCCGTTCAATCTCGAAGATCAACGGCTGAGATCAAAGCGTAAATGTTTGGGACAAAGTCAAGTGGAAAAATAATATGGGGGTGAGATTAAATCAGAACCGTGTGATCTTCAGAGATCGACGGCTAGGATCGAATCAAGAGTAACATTGCGGAGGGGGGAGCAGTATAGCGGAAAACTAGCAATAGTTTCGCGTGGGCTCTGGAGGGTAGGTGGTATTTTCTTTTGTAACACGATTCCATATAGTGTCTGACACGTGTATTTTGAAAACCGCCCATATCACGCAGAAGTAGCGCACTGGGAAGGGAGGCCAAAAATTACGCAAAATTGACCTTTGGCCATCAGATGATGGGCAACAAATCCAATGACACGCGTTGAGTGCGATCAATCCAAATATTTGTGGAGGATGAAGAAGTGGGGTCTACGGTGACGTGTTATTTTGTCGCGTAGTGGAAAACATAAAGTGGCGGGGTAAAATTTTAAGTGAAGGGTTGGTTTTTATCGGGTTAAATCCCGATCGTTTGATCGAATGATCAGACAGTTATGATTTGAATCAGGGATCAAAAATCGGAGGAGAAAAGGGGATGGAACTTGAGATTTGTGCGATGTGACAGAGAGTTGTTTGTCGGGTCTGGGAGTAAGATTGACGGTCGAGACGAGATCTTAGCCGTCAGTTCTTGTGGATTCGACGACTGAGATTAAATCGGGAGGATCGGCATTGGAGGAGGAAAAGGGAAATGACAAAGGGAAATTGCAATTGTCGATTGCAATTAAGCACTGAGACTTAGCACTCGGTGATGGCTCTAGGTAAAATAAGGAAAAGGGGCTAGGGATTAAGGCCTTAATGTTGAAAAACTGGGTTTTTAGGCCAAAATGAAGGTTTTTCAGAGGATTTTGAGGGTTTCGATAAGGGAGAAAAGGGTTTTTAAACCAAATGAAAGGGGGAAACAAGGTTTAAAAATGGTTTTAGAATGGTTTAGAATTCAAATGAAGGTCTTTATGGATGAACATGGAGAATGAAATGGAAAAGTGTAATGAGGGAAAAAGGAGCCTCATGAGCAGTTTTTTCTTTGGTAAGAAGCAAGGTTCTTTAGGATTAACAGTGAAACAGTAGTGAAGATTTATTCCAGGGATAAAGGAAATCATAAGACCTCAAGAACTCACAATTTGGATATGAATTGTTTCTTGAAGGCTAAAAAAATATTTAGCCACCATTTGGTATGACAAATTTCTATAGGTGGATAACACCTTGTAAAATGAAAGCATTATGACCTCTAACTAACTGAATGAGATAAGGACCTTTCCATAAATTCTCAAATTTACCATGTTTACCTTTGTCCTCTCTCCTGGAATCCCATTTCAGCACTGTGTCTCCAATGTGGAAATTGTTGGCTTTAGTTCTTCTGTCAAAGATTTTCTTTATGTTTTCTTGCACTGCTTAAGTCCTTTTGTAAACTTCCTCTCTTGTCTGTTGTAAATGAATGGTTTGGTTCAGCCTCCTTTGCATGTCATTTTCTTCTGATCACACTTCGTGGAGAATCTTTATCACCGAGACTCCCAAGGATGTTGGGACAATAATATCCATGCCATACACTAGTTGATAAGGAGACATACCGATTGATTTCCTATTGGTTAGTCTATCAGAGTATAGGGAAAGTTCTAGCTTGCCATGCCATGCTTTTTTATTATGTTCCAGAAGCTTCTTGATGATATTGACCAAGATTTTGTTAGAAGACTTAGCTAGCCCATTACCTTGAGGGTAATAAGCTGTGGAATGTCCCAATGTGATATGATATTTAAAACAAAAGTTAGCCATTCTTTTGGATGTAAAGGCATCAACATTATTTGTGATGATCTTTCCGAGGCAGCTAAATCCAAAGATAATGTTAGTCTCAAGAAATTTGATAATGACCGAGTTGGTGGCATTTCTAGAGGGGATGGCCTCTATCCACTTGGTGAAGTAGTCAGTAGCAGTGAGGATCCACTTATGTTGGGCAGATGAGGTGGGGTGAATCTCTCCAATGAAGTCTAAACCCCATTGTTGAAAAGGAGCTTCAACAGAAATGAGATGCAAAGGAAAAGGTAAGAGTTTTCTCTTGCCATAAAAAATTTAGCACTTATGGCAAGTCATGACCAATTTGTGTGTGTCAAAAAAAAGGGTGGGCAAATAATTGCCATCTCTAAGGATTTTGTTAGTTGTGGTTTTCCAGTAAAGGTGTCCTCCACATTCTCCCTCATGTAGCTCATGCATGATTTTATCTGCATCATCTTCAAGAAAACATTTAAGCAAAATGCCTACAGAATTCTTCCAATATAACACTCCATCTAAAATGTTGAATTTCAAAGCTTTTTTTTTTAGGAAACTAGCTTTTGTCTTTGATAATATAGGAGGAGTATTAAGATAGAAAAACACATATAGGATATCAGCATACCAATATGAATTCATAAATACTTATTCAACATGGGGAGTTGTGCATTCTTCTTGTTCTTCTAAAACATCAACCATATTCATATCTAATGCTTTGAAATTTGATTCAGCCATAAGTTTTGCAAGTCCTTGTCCTTTAATTAGTTTAGTGGGTCTAATTTCTAAGTCATATTCTAAAATAATAGAAATCCACTTTCTCCTTTTACCATCAGGGTCTTGATTCAAAATGTCTTTGACAACTGTGTGAGGAACAAAAGCAATGATATGAGAATGTAAGATATAAACTCTAAAGCCTTTCAATGCCTTAATCAAGGAAAAGGATTGTTTCTCCATGACGTTGTACTTTAGAGGAGAATCTCTAAGGGATTTTCTAAAGGAAGCTATGGGTTGTTCTTTCCCCATCATGTTCTTTTGCAATAATACTGCAGCAACTGTATGTTCAGATGCAAATGAGAAAATGTAGAAATCCTTGGTAAAATTAGGACTGATCAGAACTAGTGTTTGAGTGAGAGCTTGTTTTACCTGTTCAAATGATTGTTTAGCTTCCAAGGTCCACTTAACCCCTATCTCATTTTTTAGCATGTTTGTAATATTCCTTAAAATTTCAGCAAGGTTGTCGATGAATCTCCTCAAGAAATTGATCTTCCCAATGAACGATTGCAACTTCTTGATATTTCTAGGATGGATGATTTGCAATATGCCTTTAATTATTTTGGGATCTATTTTGATTCCTTATTTAGAGATGATGTGGCCTAGGATTTTTCCTTCCTGGAGACCAAACAGTGTTTTCTTGGGGCTCAAGGATAGGCCATACTTCCTACACTTTTCAAAAAAAATTCTCAAGTGGATTAAGTGCTCTTCATCAGTCTTAGAGTAAATAGTGATGTCATCAAGGTAAATGAATATGAAGTAGCCTATGTATTCTAAAAAAGCTATGTCCATGGCCCTTTGGAAAGTAGCCCCTACATTCATCAACCCAAATGGAATTTTCACATACATGAATGTACCCCAAGGCGTGGTGAAGGCAGTTTTATGTTGATCACTTGGGAGTACTGCACTTGGTTGTAACTGGAAAAGTCATCAAGTAGTGAGATTATCTTAGAGCGAACTACCTTTTGAATTATGTGATCCATTTTAGGCAAGGGGTAGTTATCTTTTAGGGAGGCTTTGCTCAAATTTCTAAAGTCAACGCAAAGCCTAATCTTCCCGGTCTTCTTCCTAATTGACACAAGGTTGGAAACCCACTCTGAGTATCTAAGGGGAGTATGATCCCGACATCATACATATTTTTAATCTCTTTCTCAACTAAAGGTAGTAAGACAGGGTTTATTCTCCTCAATTTTTGTTTGAAATGTTTCTGATTTTCATTAAGAGGAATTTTATGTTGAATAATAATTTTGTCATATAATTTGAAATCCTCATACCCCCATGCAAACACATCTTTGAACTCTTGAAAAAGCTCAATATATTTTTGTTTTATGTGAGTAAGAGTTTTAGAGAGTTTGATCATTTTGGGATCTCTGCCTATGTTATACTCCTCTACATCATTCTCAGTGGATTCTATCTTTGGTTTTTAGCCACATCATTAAAGTCGAACATCTCTTGTAATGGTGCAAGTCGCCTTGGTATTGTATCATATTTACATTGTAAAAACTCAAGGTCCCTTTGGTCTATATACTCAAATAGTTCTGCCTCACAAGGATGTGCAATAAGATTTATATTAGCAGTAGTGGAAAACTCTATTTTATGGGCTTGTTCTTCAGCAAAAACACCTTCATCATGCTCTTAGCTTGGTCTTGCTCTTGAAAATTCATTTCTATATTGCAGAAAGTCATCAATTTTTTCATCACCCTAAAACACTTGCCAATGGTTTATGTTATCTGACACATTTGGCCTGTTTTTTACTTTGACAGTGTATTTTTCAGTTGCATGGGGCATTTGGAAATTACTGGCAACAAAGGCAAGCTCATTGGCAAGGAAATTTTGGGCTCTAGGGATGAAAGTGAGCTGATATTTATCAAAGGTTTTGAGGAGATCTAGGGTAGCATTTCTCTACTCTCTCAATCTTGGATTATTTACTGAATACTCACCTTTGATTTGTTTAATGACTAGCTATGAGTCTCCTTGGGTAGATATTTTCTTAGCTCCTAAATCTTTGAACAAATGCAAGCCAAGGAGGAGAGCCTCATATTCTGCAATGTTATTAGTGCACTAAAAATATGTCTTGTATGAATGGCCTTCATTTTTGTTATATATCGAAACACTAGTTCTTGAACCTAATTTTCCACAAGATCCATCAAAGCTCATGTTCCAAAGTGTTTCTAGTTCATGTTTGCCACTATGTTGTTGTTCAGGGCTGCTAGAGTTTCAGATGATATGTTCTTCATTTAAGGATAGATTTTATTGTTCTGGTGGGCTTATATGTTTTTCATTTTCATTCACTTGTCCATCAATATCATTTTCATTATATAATATGAATCAGTCTAAGTCTGAATGAATGGAATAGATAGGGGTGTAGTTTGGCCTATCTAGGCTAATTACCATATACTTCATGTGGGAATCCCCATATAACCTCCTGGTTTGATTGAAGACAGGGATAGTGGCATATGACATGTCCATTTGAGGGTTGCCTTCGAGTTTGGCTCCCCATGATCTTGAAAAAATCATGCCATACTTCAGGGGGATGTCAACAACAACTATGTCCATGACTAGGCTCTTAGCAGGTATTTGTGCCAGATTGACACAAAGATCCTTGATTAGGCCCAAACACTTGACTCTACTCGAATTGAATGAGTACAAGTCTTTGTAAGGTTTATTTATTTCTAGGCCTAATCTTCCCATCACAACTTTAGGCATGAGGTTGTGTGAGGCACCAGAGTCTAACATGGCATTATGTAATATATTGTCATGTATGTTTAAGATGATATAGAAAGGAGGGACAACTCCTTGGTGTTTTACTTATACTTGAGGACCAAATAGCAGCTCTGGTTTCTCATCAGTCAAGTTTAAAGTGCCATTTTCATTTCCTATATTCAAAGCTTTCAAGACTTGATTCCTATATACACCTTGGGTTACTAGTTCAACAAGGGGCATGCTAATTTTGATCTTGGCAATCTCTCCCTCAAGACTGAACGGTGCTAGTGTTTTTGACATATTTACATCTATTTTGTCACACATAGTCTTTTCAACAATTCTGATTTGCTGAGTTTTATTAAGAATGTTATTTAGAATAAATTTTCCAGGGCCACTAGTAGAGGTACTAGGGTAGCTTGGTTCACCATTTTGCTGGCTTATTTTTTTTTTGTTTGGATCAGTTTTCTCATCCATAGTGTTTGTGTTGCTTGCTGTCTTTTTAGGATTGTTTTTAGATATTTTCCTAACAGCAGTGTCTAGATTGTTTTTCTTGGGGGATTCTTGGTTCTTTTTTCTCCTAAGGTCATATTTCCTATGAACCTCATTTATATAATTTTCAAATCCCAATTTGTAGTATTCAAAGTCCTCATAATTGGTTTCATTTTGGTTTGAGGAAAATAGATTTTGTTCCTCTGTAGTGAAAGAAACTGTTAGCCACCTATAAATTTTTGACAGAGCAAACAGGTGGCTAAATTTGTTTCTGAGTCTTCAAGAGATACATTTCCTCTGAAAACATATCACTCTTAAAGCCTCCTTTTTTCTTTTCCTTTGAAATATCTTCACTTTAGTTTCCACTGAAAAAGCCTCACTATTTGCGAAAAAATTGTGCTCAAGAAAGCCCCCTTCTGCTCCCTTTTATCCCTGCAAATTCCCCCATTTTAAACCCTTATTCCCTTCTCAAAATTTCCCCTTTAACCCTCAAAATCCCTTCCTAAGTCTTCTAAACCATCAAATTCCCCTCTAAACCTCTAAAAATCCCTTTTATTGATTTAAAAACCTCTTTTTCTACCTATCGGAACCCTTCTCTAAGCCTTAAAAACCTCATTTTGGCTTAAAAATCCCCTTTTTACATAATAGGCTTAAGCCCCTTTCGGCCAGCTCCTAGCCTCTTTTCACCACATAGAACCCAGTGTCGCAACCAAGCACTAAGGCCCTGGGTGCTTTTCCATGTGTGCATTTCCCTTTATTTCTTGAAATCTTCCGATGCGATTGTATTTTTCTCTGAAGACCCGTGCTGCAATCTCAGCCATTGATCCATACAGATCTAACAGCCAGCGTCGATCTCGCACCACGCCCCCATCAACAGCTTTCATCAACCCCCAATTGAGTATTGACCATTGATTTCCCTTGCAATCCGACGGTCAAGCGCTAATCGCACCATCGCCAATCGAAAGATCTTAATGCACCACCTTTTCTTTTCCCCGATTGGCCAACTCCTGATTGGATCCTGGCCATTGAATCCATAAGAACCAATGGCTAGGATTAGATCGCTCACTGCTCCTTCGCCCTCCATCATTTCCCCTCTGAAAAAATCTCCACCGTTGATCTTCTGCCAATCCAACGTTCCACATGTAATCGCAAGTTCAAAACCATCGGAGTTTTGGCCCCTGCCTTCTACGATTGCGATTGAATCACAACCATCCATCCCATTTGATCCGACGGCCCTCATTCGTTCCGCCCATTCACATACCCCTTTGCCTTCCCGCTCCCTCTTTTAATATCGACCGTCCATATCATAGATATGATGGTTGGGATCAAACCCTCTTTGACTGTTCACCACCTAACCTACCGTGCACCTTTCCATATCATGCACTATTCTACACCGTCAGATCTCCCTGCTTTAAATCCAATGGTTGTGGTGTGTATCGCATTATTTTGGTGTTTGAAGTTTAATGGTTCAAACTTACGCGATAAAAGTGGTTTTGAGGAGGACACGTGTCTGGCGGCGATGCATGTTACGTTACTTTGGAGAAATTTCAAAACTACTCTAAAGCAACGCGAAAACAATGATTTCCTTCTAAAAACCATCCCTCCCTTATGTTATCCCACATTCAATCCCAACCGTTGATGGGATCCAGATAAACGACCTACATCCCATCGCTTCTCCATCCATATTGTGCTCATCGGGCTTCCAAAGGATTCGATTGGAAAATCTCTGCCGTTGATCTCCTCCTGAGATCCAATGGCCCACAATCAATTGTCGTCTGCCTACCAGTCCCACCATTCAAACCCCTGATTTCATTTGATTTTCATCGACTCCCTTTGTATTTCACCCAAAGGTTTAACTTTGTGTTTTACACTAACATTATAATTTCTCCGCCTAACTCCTCTAAAGCATCTCCACCAGTAAATCTTTTCCGTCGATCATCATCCCACTATCTAATCAGACAGTTCAAAATCATTTCTCCACTAGACCTTCTTCAAATATTTCCCCCACCATTATACAACAATTTTCACCATTTTCTCCACTACAGCTGATGTTTCCACTACTGCGCTACCATCTCCTCGGCCCTCCACAGCATCCACCTCCACTCCCGCATGGATTCTTAATATGTTTGTGTGTTTTTCAGGGTTACATAGGGTGACAACTGCTATTTCTCACAGTCACTGTCACAGTGACACAGAGTGCCGAGGAAGCTTTTTCAGAGCCAGAGATCGCATGGAAAGACTCTTGAGGGGGTTTTAAATGCATGCTTCATTTCAATCAGAGTTATTAACTCTGTTGAAAACCTCCAGCACCATTAAACCTATGCATTCACAAACAGAGACAGTCACGGAAGCGGCAAAGAGTATCAGTGAAGGTTTAAAGTGATTTAAGGCCCATTATTGAATATTTTGAGCTTTAATTCAGTGTTTGAAGGGCGAATGTACAAGATTGAAAACTTTATTATTGACACAGAAGGCCTAATGAGGCCTAAAGGCATAGAAACAATCCTTGTCAGTGTTTCACATCAGAAAAAAAGTTTATTTCTTGAGAAAGAACAGAGTTCCCATAACGTTTTTTACTCTTCATCAATGTTCTCGAGAAGATCACCACCCTAACAGAAGTCCTAAGATAGCTAGAGCATTCGTTGCACAATATGGTAGGCCTAACATCATTTATCTATTTTTTCTTACCCCAGAGTACTATAGAGTAAAAACAGCCGAAAATTACATCGAAGAACATACCTCTGAAGTTATTATCAACCCGTCGAAGACCACTCTTTCATCCAAAGAGTATTGAAGTCAATGCAGAGATATTAAAACAGAATGGGTCTCGAGCTCACTTCTTCCTCTGTTTTAATGCTTCATTTAAAGTTCTATCTACCTCCTCTGCCTCTCTTTCAGGTATAAAACTCATGAAAAATACATTGTAAAGGTTGGTGATCGGATAACCGTGTATTGTAAGCTATTTCTCTTGAGATATAGTTATGTGTGCATAATTGTAAAATAGGCTAAGGAAATGATTTCAGACTGAATATCAAGCTATTGGAAAATGTTGTATATGACTGGTGTTTCTCTTTAATATGACAATCATTTTCATTGGATCCTGATTTAAAGCAGCAATGATGTGTTCTACCTTTGTCTCTGTTTTCCTTCTGTAATTCATCATATTTCATTTCTCTGGTAAGAATTAGTAAAGTGGTTTATGATATACCCTTGCATGGTACCCTAATTCTTCCTGCTCTTATTATCTTTTATGTTTTCTACTAATTGTACTATTTGAGAACTATTTCAAGGTAATTTAGCCAGTATAATAGTTGGTTATGCCCTGCTTACTGATGCATGAATTTAGAATCTGTTCTTAGATGTTATTGTCAGGTTTTAATTGAAATAATTGGGATGTTGGGAGATTAGAATTGATTCTGTCTCACTAGGGTCCTTTTCTAATAGTTAAACCTTTCTAAGTTCCCTTAAGTTGAATTTCAAAGTGTTGAAAGTTCAAATTATTTCTCTGATCCCAGGCTTCACCTTTGTGTTAAATATTTAATGTTTTCTTATTGTCTGAAGAGCCAGCCTCTTAGGAGTTTGATCATAGGTGTTTAAGGCATGCCCTGTCCCTGGATTAGCTCTTAAGGTGGTCAGCTTGAAATTTTTCCTTGTCATTCACCTTCATTCCTTATCATTTCATCCCATACTATCATCTTTAAAAGATCCTCTGTTTTATATGACTAGCCCATTTGAAAGCCTTGGATATTGAATAGCAAGTAAACCCTTTTATGACTCCATTTCCAAATGGCCTCGAGTATTCTTTGAATTATCTTCCCATTGCCTAAAATCCTTATTTTCTCACCTCTTTGTCTTACATTGAACCCTTCTTTCATGTTTCCAAACAACCAAACAAACAAACAAAACCACAACCCTTGTACCCTATAACTAGCTTAATATCTTAAGATTGAACGTCAAAGATACATATTTCTTTTCCTTTATAGAGAGATCCCTCTCTGGACCCAGGATGGCTAGATCCTGAGGTCCCAAAGTGGTTTGATTTTGTCTTATATTTTGGTATTTCCAAACCTGCCAAAACATAGGAACCCCAACATAATCGCGACTCCACTGGGGAATATTTGAGTAAAACACACCTTTAAACATTTCTAAGACTCAAAGAAGACCATAATAGCATTGGTTTGGTAGTTAATCACTGTGGTGGATGGTAAATATCCTTCAGAACATTCTAAAACCTTCCACGTAGTGACTCCAGAATTCCTTAATGAATAAAGACTCCACTGGTGATCAGTAGGCCTGCTGATTATCTTGGTTATCCAAAGACTCCACTGGGAAACCAATTTTCATTACAACATCAGCCATATTAGAATAAAAACATAGGATTAAGCTTATTTGTTTGAATACTAACGTACTGGCTTCAAGAACCATTCATACTAGAGCTTATCCTAACCCAAACCCACCTGAAATAATGTAATATTCCCAATTAGCAATGGCTAATTGGAATATTCTATTTTGATCAATTTTTCTTTAAGTAGTTAACTTATGAATAAACGTGAGTAAAGGAACCATGACTCACTCTAAAATAAGACACACGTGGTAATTAAAGGGGCCGAATTGGGCACGCAGAAAATGGGGTATTACCATGGTATCATGGGTGGAGACGGTCATAGGTTTCGGGAGTGGCCAACGCTATATAAAGAAGATAGTTTCCTCATTCTGGGATCATGGAGAATTTATGCATTTGAATCTGGTCATTGCAACTATTAAGCATGCTGGCTGTTTAGCCTGTCTGTAGCACTGTTTAGCGCATTGAGTGTCTCCGTTCAGAGATCTCACCCTCAGCCCCAGGGGACTTCGAGTGCCTGCTCGGGTGAGGTAGTCCCGTCAGTGTCTTTATAGAAAGATCGATCCACAGTATTTGTGGAGGATCAGCACGTTTATTCTGGAGGATCGTGGACAGGAGATTAAGCACAGAAATAGCAGCGCGTCTATTGGGGGGAATTTCTAGATCGGCGATTGATCGTATTATTGCAGATCCCAGATAGTGGAGCCGTTATCAATTGGAGGAAAGCACAGATCTGTAAGGAGATATGTTTGGGCAGCAACACAGCTGTTTTCAATTAGCTGGAATGCATATCTAAGACACAACCATCCCATGAAACGCAGATCTAAAATGCATTCATTCCATGCAGCATTATGAGAATAAATCTTGACTTGCCTTGTGCAAGATTTAGATGCTATCACTCGATCACCGATTGTACTCCTCTGTATTTATCAGATTAATAAAATGGCTCAACATTCTCTTATTTCTTAAGTATATTTGCATGCTTTATATATACGCTACTGTATGAGTGCAATTTTTTATTTCTTCCCTTTTGCATCTAGATTTCTATACCACTTGCTGTGTTTTCCCACACTCTTAGACAGAGCCTAGAAAGGGCCAGATAGCCTCCCGATCTCATCCTCTTTTTAGAGGTGAAATATCTGGTAAATGCCCTCCTAGTCCATCTTTAGTTAGAGTTACCTGTGTTTTAGAGATATCCCTGAAAGGGAATATTACAGTGGTATCAAAGCATAGATCTGGCTCAGCCTGTGGAGCTAGTAGTATATTTCATCGAAAGAAAAACCCTACATCTACCATAGAGGTAGGAAGTACAAAGATATTGAGCGTAGGTTGAAGAACACCTACGGAGAAGGAGACGGCGTTCGGGTGGTAGACACAGAATAGGAGGAGCCTACGGTAGAAGAAGAACAGAGAGAGCCAATGGTGGATGATAGCAATTCAAAATAGTTTGGGGAATCACTCCTCAAATCAGTGCAGGATCTGGAAAGGCAGATAGAAGTGATGGTCCAAATATTCACAACTGTGGAGGCTAGACAGCGTGAAATCCCAAAGGGTTTCCATGTTGATGAAGGGTCGGACACATCCCACCATTTGTAGGAGAAGGTTGCCGCTCCACACCAGGCATCACATGCTCCCACTCATGCCACTATGCCCACTTTATTGAGTACAGATACATGGACAGGAGAACAAGAAGAACCAGACCGCATAAGTGATTATTTTGCTGAGTACGAGGCAGCTGGGCAAGAGTTCAGGGATGCCATTTTATTTAAAGACTTTATTCAGATCAAGCGAGATAGCAGACCCCGCAACCATCATAAAGGGCACATACATTATCATGATGGAGATACCCAGCGAATAGCAAGCCAATTCCATTTTCCTACGTTTGATGGTTCATCAAATAGTTCGGAAAAGTATTGGGTGGAGAAGCTGGATGTATATTTCCAGCTCAACCAGATGGCAGAAACAGAGGCCATCAAGGTGGCCACACTGCATTTGGAGGGTGAGGCTCAGGATTGGTGGTTCCATGGAAGGGTGACACTTGGGCATTCCTTCATGACTACCTATTCCGAGTTCACTAGGAGACTGATTGAGAGATTCGATCGGAAGGAACCGGAGGAGCACTTTGTTGAACTGACAAGGCTCAAATAGACCGGGAGTCCTGAGAAGTATATTGCAGATTTCCTGAGGATTTCAGTAATGGTGCCAGATCTATCCACAACACAGATGATCTATATGTTTGTGGAAGGGTTGACAGAGCCACTTTGAGGTCTACTCAGATCCACTAGACTAGCCACACTCTAGGATGCCATTGGCAGGTCTAGGGATTTGCAGGATGCCTTACCCCGGGCCAATACATATTACCCCCAGAAACTAGCTTTCCATCCAAAGGGGAAGGATGTGAGGGTTTTGCCTCCAAAGGGGAATCAGCGTAGCGTACATCTCGATGATGATTCTCGGAGGGAGTTCAAGAAGAAGAGGTTGTGCTTTACCTGTCAGGAACCATGGGCACCAGGTCACAAATGTGCTGCGGGCAAAGCACATTTTATTGAGGTCTTCTCTAAGAGTAGTGGGGAAGAGGATGAGTATGAGGATGGGGAGGTAGGAGATAGTCAAACGGAGCAAGATCATTTGCCACCCCCACCTTCAGGGGCAGGAGGTGCAAATTTTTCACCCACACAGGGGACCCTTGTAGCATTGTACTGCATATCTTGGAGGAGAAACAGTTCTATGCTAAGCTCTCCAAGTGTGAGTTTAGGATGATAAATATCTTGTATTTGGGACACATCACAGGAGTGGACGAAGTAAGGGTCCACGAGGAGAAGATCAGGGCCATCAGAGACTGGCCAGAGCCGAGAAACGTGATGGAGCTTCCAGAATTTATTGACATCTTCACCTATTATAGGAAGTTTGTCAAGATTTTCTCTCAGCTTGTGGTACCCCTTACGGATTTGAAAAACAAGGGGGCATTTAGTTGGTTGGATATAGTGCAGTGGCTTTTGACAGGCTCAAGGAGGTTATGAGCAGTTTTCCAGTGCTTGCATTGCCAGATTTTATGTAGCCTTTTGTTTTGGAGTGTGATGTGTCAGGAGAGGGGATCGGCACAATATTGATTCAGGGAAGCCACCCTATAGCCTTTGAGAGCAAAAAGCTCCTTCCTCATGAGTGGTTGTACCCTATATACGACAAGGAGATGTTGGCCATTATGCATGCATTGGCCAAATTCTGGCAGTACTTAGTGGGAAATAGTTTCTGGGTAAGGACTGATCACAACAGTATTAGGTTCTTTTTGGAGCAGAAAAAACTACAGGAGAGGCAGCAGAAGTGGATCAACAAGATCTAGACTTATGACTTTGACATTGCACATGTCAAAGGGAAGAATAACATGGTAGCCGATTCACTTTCATGTAGGCCAGTCACGTTGTCTCTGATGAGCTTGGATACAGATTGGAAGGCTTGACTCTTGGTGGAGTACTCCAAGGATATATTTTCCTGTGAGGTTTTGGATGGTCAGGTGACAAACAACAGATATAGGGTGATAGATGCAATCATCTACTACAGAGATAGGATCTTCTTAACAGAGGTCTCCCAGCTCAAGGAGAAGATACTTTAGGCATCTCATGACTCACCATTATCTGAATATTAGGGGTTTAACAAAACCTACCGGGCCATCAGAGAGAGGTTCTCATGGAAAGGCTTCAAGGAGGATGTGCTCCGGCATATCAGGGAGTGTGAAGTTTACCAAAGAAACAAGGGGGAGATGAACCATCCCATAGGCTTGTTGTAGCCTCTTCCCATTTTGGAGGGGAAATGGGAGAGCATTTCGATGGATTTCATCACAGGGTTGCCCACGGTGCAGGGCAAGGACTGCATATACGTCGTCGTTGACCGGCTGACAAAGTATGCACACTTTTTTTCCATATCCGCACACTATATAGCAGCACAAGTGGTGGAGCTGTTCTTTAAAGAGATTTTCAGGTTGCATGGTCTTCCCAAGACCATCATTAGTGACAGGGACAGTCGCTTTATGGGTGGATTTTGGCAGGAGCTTTTTCGGCTGGTAGGAACGGAGCTGACACCAGGTGCCAGCTATCACCCATAGACAAATGGGCAAACGGAAATAGTTAACAAGTGGTTGGATGGCTACTTGCATAACTATGTTAGTGGGCAGCAGAGAGCGTGGCTGAAGTGGCTGCATCTGGGGGAGTATTGTTACAATAACACATATCATATGTCCATCGGTATGACACCATTCTATGCTTTGTATGGGTACCATTATTTATCTTTTTTTGATATGATGTTGGGTGCTAGCAAGGCTCCGAGAGCCAAAGATTGGATCCATGAGAGTCAAGACATTCTCTGCGCTCTCAAGGATAACATGGCTACAGCGCAGAACCAGTAGAAGCGGTATGCCGACAAGGGTAAGATGGTAAGAAATTTTGAGGATGGAGACCTGGTCTACCTACGTTTACAGCCACACCAACAGTCATCACTAAAATAGAAGGGAGCTGAGAAGCTCAAGCCTCGTTTTTATGGACCATACAGGGTGATACGCAAAATTTGACATATTGCATATGAGTTGGCGCTACCCCAAGGCAGAAAGATTCATAAAATTTTCCACATGTCATGTCTGAAGAAGGCATTAGGGCAGAAGGTGACAGTGACAAAGGAGCTGCCACCTACAAATGATGAAGGGAATTTGGTATTACAGCCCGAGGCAATTATTGATACCAGGGAAAGGCAGCTGCGGAAAAGAGCAAGATTTCCTGGTGAGGTGGAAGAATTTTCCAGATGAGGATGTGACTTGGGAGAATGAGAAAATATTGCAGCATCCATTACTACAGTTTCTTGGGGACAAGCAACATTCTGCCGGGGGAGATTGTAATATTCCCAATTAGCAATGGCTAATTGGAATATTCGATTTTGGTCAATTTTTCTTTAAGTATTTAGCTTATGAATAAATGTGAGTAAAGGAACCACAACTCACTCTAAAATAAGACACACGTGGTAATTAATGGGGCCAAATTGGGCACGCAGCAAAGGGGGTATTACCATGGTATTGTGGGTAGAGGCGGTCGTAGGTTTCGGGAGCGACCAATGCTATATAAAGAAGATAGTTTCCTCATTTTCGGATCATGGAGAATTTATGCATTTTGAATCTGGTCATTGCGACTATTGAGCATGCTGGCTATTTAGCCTTTCTATAGTGTTTTTTAGCGCATTGAGTGTCTCCATTCAGAGATCTCACCCTCAGCCCCAGGGGACTTCGAGTGCCTGCTTGGGTGAGGTAGTCCCGTTAGCGTCTTTATAGAAAGATCGATCCACTGTATCTGTGGAGGATCAGCGCATTTATTAGCTGTACATAAGGACTCAACGCATATTTTGGAAGCTCCGGTTGTATTCTGGAGGATCGTGGATAAGAGATTAAGCGCATAAATAGCAGCGTGTTTATTGGGGGGAATTTCTAGATAGGAGGGTGATCGTATTATTGCAGATCCCAGATAGTGGAGCCGTGATCAATTGGAGGAAAGCACAGATCCACAAGGAGATATTTCTGGGTAGCAACACAACCATTTTCCATTAGCTAGAATGCAAATCTAAGACACATCCGTCCCATGCAACGCAGATCTGAAATGCAGTCATTCCATGCAACATTCTGAGAATAAATCTTGACTTGCCTTGTGCAAGATTTAGATGTTATCACTCGATCACCGATTGTACTCCTCTGTATTTATCAGATTAATGAAATGGCTCAGCGTTCTCTTATTTCTTAAGTATCTGTGCATGCTTTATATATATGCTGTATGACTGCAATCTGTTATTTCTTCACTTTTGCATCTAGATTTCTATACCACTTTTTGTGTTTTCCCACACTCTTAGACAGAGCCTAGAAAGGGCCAGATAGCCTCTCAATCTCATCCTCTTTTCAGAGGTGAAATATCTAGTAAACTCCCTCCCAGTCCATCTCTGGTTAGAGTTGCCTGTGTTTTAGAGATATCCCTGAAAGGGAATATTACAAATAGTTGACAATCCTGAGAGAATTCTTAGGAAATCACCCACCCCTAAAAATCCAACTACTTTCAGACCCATCCATAGAGCTGATTCAGCACCATATGACTTTACAGCTCTTTTAGACTCTCACTTTGACTTAGACTCACAAAACAGTTTACCAAGAACTAAGTTATTCAGTGCTCTAGATCAGACAGACTTTGAGCCTCCAAGTTCACCATCTCACAATGGTCAACATATTAGGGATAGAGATACCCCTCCATCTACACCTCCTGACATTCATTTCATTTAAAACTTGGGCCTCTATCACCCTAAATCAGCTCAGTAGTGTGTTGTTGTTCCTAGCATTTATGTCATCCATATACCTGCTGCTCAAGCCAATCCTTTACCTCCACAAAACATCATCATGGCAGCATGGTATGCACCATTGGTGTTACCACAGCCTTTGGCTCCACTACCAAATGATTATCAATCAAAAATCCCTCATTTCACTGCAAAAGAATCTACCACAGCTCAACATCATGTATATAGGATGGAAGATGCCTTTGACTATATGGAAATCGATGATGAAACCATTAAGATGAGGATCTTTGCTTAGAGCCTAGGAGGAGAAGTGAAGAAGTGGTTTAAAGGCCTACCTCCTAATAGTATCCATGATCTTCCCTCTTTAAATAAACAAATGGGAAGTCAAGAGTAACCCTCTCCAAATCTTAGCAGAATACAAGAATCTTAAGAGAAATGTAGGAGAGAGTG
Source organism: Pinus albicaulis (assembly GCA_034641835.2). Taxonomy (NCBI): domain Eukaryota; kingdom Viridiplantae; phylum Streptophyta; class Pinopsida; order Pinales; family Pinaceae; genus Pinus; species Pinus albicaulis. The sequence goes on from CM076577.1 coordinate 1,185,407,751, forward strand.
TCCATGACTATTCTACTAGATTCAATAGTGTCTACAATTCTCTTCCACCACATATAAAACCTCCCTAAGGAATGGCCTTAGTGAAGCACCCTGAAGGATTTGATGCTGACATGGCCTATCAGCTTAGGGAGAGAGATTATAACACATTGGAAGACATGCAAAAAGGAGCAGTGAGTGTAGAAGCAAACCTGATTGAAAAAAGGGCCAAAGTGAGGGCTGAGAAGAAGGTAAACTATAGGGATGACACATCAGCTTTCGCATTTGATCCCAAGTATGACAGTCTAACCAAAAACATGGAAGGGCTAGATAAAATGATGGAGAAAATGGTTGTCACAGTCAATAATAAAAATAGAAACCAAAATCAAAACCAGAACCAGAACTTTAGGAGAAACATTCCCCCAAACAGATAGAGAGACTATGATCAACAAGTCATACCCCAATTTCAAGAGAATTTCCTTGATGAGGATGAGGGGATAATAGAAGAGTCTGAGGGTACCACAATAAACATGGTGTAAGTAGACAACTCGATCCACACCTATTCCACAGAAGATAATCAGACCTCATACTCACATTGGAATGAGGAAAGGTTAGAATTTGAGGATTATAGGTTAGGATTTGAAAATTCCATCATGCAGGTCAGAGAATAGTATGAAATTAGAAGAAGGAAAAGCTTAGACACTTCTAAACCCAAAGCCTCTGAGATTACCATTAAGAAAAGACCTAAGAAAACTCCTAAAGTGACTACTGAAAGTAATAAATCAGTAGCTGAAAGTTCTCAGAAAAAGAAAGAAAAGGACAACTAGAGTACTGATAAACAAAGTCAAGAACCTAGCAGCACTAGAATTGCAGCTAATTCTCCTGATAAAATAGCTTCAAACATTGTACATAATGAGAATCAGCAAGCTGATTCTGCCACTAAAATAGTGGCCAAAAAAACAGAGTTGAGCCTTACAAAGAGTCAATCTTCTTTCAATTTGGAGAGTGAGATTGCTAAAATTAAAATTTCAGTGCCTCTCACTGAGTTGGCCACCCAAGATGCATACAAGGGCCAAATTTTGAAAGCTTTAAATTTAGGAGAAAACAGTGACACTTTCAATTTAAGTGATGATCAACCAGCCCTTCTGTTTGGTCCAAAGATAGAAGGGAAATTTCAGGAAGGGGTAGTGCCTCCTTTTTATATCAGCCTCAATATCCATGATAAAATCCTTCACAATGCAATGCATGACTTTGGGGCTTCACACAACCTTATGCCTAAGGTAGTTATGGAGATTTTAGGCCTAGAGATAAGCAGACCCTATAAGAATTTATATTCATTTGACTCTAGCAGAGTGAAGTGCCTTGGCCTAATCAAAGATCTATGTGTAAATCTGACCCAAATACCAGCCAAATGCATGGTTATGGATGTTGTGGTGGAATATGTGCCACTAAGTATGGCATGTTGTTTTCAAGGTCATGGGGTGCCAAGCTGCAAGTTACAATGCAGATGGATGGGTCATACACCACCATCCATGTCTTTAGCCAGCTTAGGAGACTGTATAGAGAGGAACAGACGAAATTTATGGTTAGCAGCCCTAAAAAACCTAAAAATTCACCTCTGTACTCCATCCATACCAATCTGGAATCTTTTATCCTTTTCAATGATGAATCCATAGATGAGCCAGAGTTAGAAGGCATAGATGCAAAAAATAGAGTCGAGCCCACAGATCTGAGCATAATGGCCACTCTAGATATAGAGGGAAATGAGAAAGAAATGTTATAATAGTGCACTAAATTAGAAACTCAGAGTGAACAAAACCAAGACTGCAAACCACAGGTTACTCACCACTCTGAACTCCATACACATCATGAGGAACAAAACACTCCATACCACAGTGCAGAGTCCATAATACAACATAATGGCGAACACAACTCTAGGGGTGAAAATAATGATGAACCTGAAAAAAACCCCTTATGGAGAATGAACTTTGATGGGTCTTGCACTAGGAAGAATGCAGGGGCTGGAGTGTGGTTGCAGAATACTGAGAATGACTATGCTGAAATTCATGCTTTCAAGCTAGATTTTAAATGTACAAACAACATCACAGAGTATAAGGCTCTCATCCTAAGCTTGAATCTGTTGAAAAAACTAGGAGCCCGAAGGATAGATGTACACAAAGACTCTGCTTTAGTCATCAAACAAGTGAACGAAGAATATACAGCAAAACATCATAGATTGAGAGCATACAGAAATGATGCTATGTATTTACTAAAGGCCTTTGTAGAATACGAACTTGTGTTTGTTCCTAGGAGTCAGAACATCATTGCGAATGGATTAGCCTGTGTTGCTAGTTCATATCATAAATCACCTAGTGACAAACAAATCATCATTCAGAAAAAATACAGACCTATAGTGCCAGATAATGAGAAATACTGGCAGGTCTTTGAGGGTGACAAGCAGATAGAGGATTTCCTACTTGGCAGGAATGAGTTTGAATTCTCTGATTCAGACTCTACATCTGACGAAAACTACTTGAGTAAAAAGCCCCCCGATGAAGAAAAATCGCCCCATAACATAGAAATAAATGTGTTAACTGAACAACTTGGAACTCAAACCGAAGAGTATAAGAATTCAGAAAAAGAGGAAATAGAGGTGTTGCAGTCAAAAGATGAGAATATACCCAGAGGACTGGCACCTTTAGAGGACCTTTTTTATTTTAACGACGTAGCGAAGAAACCCACTATAGAGCACTTAGACTTTGATGTCGAGGAATGCAACATAGTCACCGAGGATAAGCCTAAGATGATTAAATTGGCTAAGTCCTTGCTAGCAGACATGAAAAGGAAATATATTGACTTATTTAAATATTTCATCAATGTGTTTGCTTGGAGCTATGAGGACTTAAAAGCCTATGATACGAAGATCATCCAGCACAAGATCCCACTGAAAGAAAACCAAAAACCCTTCAGACAGAAACTGCGTAGAATAAACCCGAAACAGCTACCTCTAGTTGAAAAGGAAATCAAGAAAATGTATGACGCAGGAATCATAGTGCCTGTGAGGTTTTCCAATTGGGTTTCCAACATTGTAGCTATGAGTAAAAAGACAGGTGAGATCAGACTGTGCATTTATTTTAGAAACCTCAATAGAGCTTCACTTAAGGACAATTACCCCTTACCCAAGATGGAACACATCCTACAGAGGGTAGTTGGCTCAAAATGGATCTCCCTGTTAATGGCTTTTCAGGTTATAACCAAGTTTTAGTACTCCCATAAGACTAGCTTAAGACTGCTTTCACCACTCCATGGGGCACTTTCATGTACGTGAAAATGCCTTTTGGACTAATGAACGTTGGTGCAACCTTCCAACGAGCTATGTGTCTGCTCAACTTAGTGTTCCTAAATTGATGTCATAAATTGTCATAAATTGTCAACCAGGGTTAGTAAACTGTTGAAGTGAAGTGAACTATATGTGCCTAGGTATCTGTTTCTCACTACGTTGTGTTTAGTGTTTTTCCAATGTTTTTGGTTTTGTGTTTTTATTCTAAGAGGAAAATAACTAAGTGTTGGTAAAGAGAAGTTGTTGGTCACACTAAAATAGAGAAAAACCTATTCTAAACTATGTATGGCACTTGAGAACATAAAATGAAAAACTTTAACAATAAAAATAGCTCATAACATGAATTCAATAACTCATAACATAAACTCATTCCAATTCATTCATTAGAAATATGTTGGAATAACTTGAGAAAAGGATAAGTTTAATGCAATGAGGTTCTTCTAAGTAAACAACAATCTACAATATCACAGAGAAAATCCCATCCATGGCTAGAAATTTGTTGGAACACATTCGGAAAATATAGTCTGCAATATAGTGAGTGACTCTATTCTAAATTATCCTATGACACTGAAATTAATCCATTCTACAACTCAAATTGTCACTACTAAGCCTCATTCAAAAGTTAGAAATCTTTGGAATAGTTTCGGAAAAAGGCTATTTGTAAAATTATAAGAGATTGCAGAACAATCAAGGCCTTGAAATGATATCACTAATTCATGTCCATATGATGATGTGTTGGAAGAGATTAATAACAAGAGTAGTTTGTAAATAATGAAGGCTTTGAAGTCTAATGGAACAGAACTAGCATACAACTAACTAATGAAACTGGAAATACATTAAACAGAACTGAACAAGAATGCAATCAATCAAACTTGAAATACAGTGAACAGAATTGAACTAGAGTGCCATTAACCTCTGGAGTTTTACAACTAAACTAAAGTGCAACTAATCACTGAAATACTACAGCTCTATCTCATTCGGTGTTAGTGATATTTTGGAACAACTTATAAGAGCAAGACTGGCTGTAACAATTGATGTCAGTGACCATAAAAATATGAAGTTCAGAAAAAAATGCAACTAGACTCTAAAACACCACAGCTATGTCTCATTCATTGTTAGTGATATTTTGGAACAATTCATAAGAACAAGACTAGCTGTAACATTTGATGTGAATGAGCATAAAAACATAAAGTTTAGAAAACTACTTGAATTAGGAATGAAACAAGGCTAAAGTTACTTATCTGAACAATATGCACAAAGCTTCTTGGGCAGTAAGGGCCCTCTACCATTGGATTAGCATACATATCTCCTCAATATTGCCTTAGATCATGCAATGAAGTGAATTTCTTTCATTAAAGAGAAAATTCTTCAGAAACAGAGTATTACGGACTTTTGAGATCTAACAACAAAACATCAATCTAGCTAACTGTCTCTCGGTTTCCCAAGTCATTCTTATAAAATAAATACATAACTACCCTTGAGAGGAAATAGAGATAAGTGTCTTTCCCAATTAAAATCAAATTAGAACTCTTGTGGAAGCCTCGTACTCTTGCTGGAGACATCTATAGAGTCCCTATCCTAGTAGGAATCTGCTTCTTAGTTTTGATCTCTTCCACGTGCATAACCACCTATAGATTCTTGCTCAGACTTTGTAGAGAGCAAGAAATGATGGGAGAGTGTTGTGGAATTTAACCATATGCACTTTCCTTTGAAGTGACACCTGTAACCTATGAGAACATTAAGATAGTTGCGGAATAGGCGACTAGCTACAGAATGGCTACATTTTGTAGCTAAGTCTAGTAAAAAATTACTACAACAACAAAACCATGAAAATATAGCAATTCAGTCATTGTATACATTCCTAAAGTGACTTTAATTAATCCTATTGATCATTTAAGCCTGTAATTGATAAGGGACAAAGGAAATGAAGTGAAATTGGGTGAAAGAAAAGGACATCTTTGGGGCTCAACACTATAGACATAGCCTTTTCGGAGGAAATAGGGAACTTCATTGTCATCTATATTGATGACATAACAGTCTATTCCAAGACTGATGAAGAGCACCTTAAACATCTAAGAAAAGTGTTTGAGAAATGTAGAAGGTTCGGTCTATCTTTAAATTCCAAGAGGACTGTATTCGGGCTTCAAGAAGGTAAGCTTTTTGGCCATATTATATCAGAAAAGGGGATTAAAATAGACCTGAAACAAGTTGAGGGAACACTACAGATTAGTCACCCGAGAAACATAAAAGAACTGTAGTCCTTTATCGGGAAAATTAACTTTTTGCGGAGATTTATTCCCAACTTGGCGAAACTCCTAAGAAATATGAATGAAATGCTTAAGAAAGGAGCAGGAGTCAAGTGGACTGTAGAAGCCAAAAAATATTTTGAATTAGTCAAACATGCACTCACCTGGGCACCAATCTTAATCGGCCTTGATTTTTCAAAAGACTTCCTTATATTCTCCTTTGCCTCCGAGCATACAGTGGCTACAGTCCTGCTGTAGAAAAATCAAGAGGGACAAGAACAACCTATTACTTCTTCAGCAAGGCACTAAGGGATGTGCCCTTGAAATATAACATAATGGAAAAACAGGCCCATGCCTTGGTAAAGGCCTTGAAAGACTTTAGGGTGTATATTCTGCATTCTCACATCATTGCCTACATGCCAAACATAGTGGTAAAATACATTTTGTCCCAAGATCCTGATGGAAAGAGGGAAAAATGGATTGTTGTAATATGAGTATGACCTGGAAATAAAACCCACAAAACTTATCAAAGGTCAAGGCTTAGCTCAACTAATGGTTGAATCTAACTTACAAGCCCTTGACATAAACATGGTAGATGCCATGGATGAACACAAAGGATTGCTTGATCCTACTGTTGAAGAACAACTTCAAAACTCTCCTTGGTACTCTAACATCTTGTATGTCCTTACAAATCTGAATGCTCCTCCTGATTTATCAAAGACTAAGGCTAGGTTTATGAAGTTAAAGGCCAGAAACTATTGCATTTTAAATGAATGTTTATACTAGAAAAATGAAAATGGTTTACTACTTAAATGTCTACCTGAAACTGAAGCAGAGAGGGTTAAACATGAGTTCCATGCAAGAGAGTGTGGAGGCCATTTAAAATGGAAATCCAGTGCTAACAAAATACTCAGGGCTGACTATTACTAGCCTACACTTTTCAATGACATCCACAAAATGATAATTGCCTGCCATTAGTGTCATATCTTTGAGGTAAAAAGAAATCTCCTCCCTTTACCATTGCAACCTATTACTGTTGAGGCTCCCTTTCAATAGTGGGGCCTAGATTTCATAGCAGAGATCCATCCTGCTTCCTCAACCCAACACAAATGGATTTTCACAACCATAGAATATTTCACAAAATGGATAGAAGCCATCCCTTCTAGGAATGCCACAGATTCTGTTATCATTAAATTCCTTGAAGATCACATCCTCTCTAGATTTGGCTGCCCTAGGAAGATAATCATTGATGATGCTGCTGCTTTTGGATCCACGAAGATGATTTATTTTTGTCACAGGTATCAGATTGCACTTGGTCATTCAACTGCTTATTACCCACAAGGTAATGGGTTAACTGAATCATCAAATAAAATCTTGGTGACCATCATCAAAAAGCTTCCTGAAGAGAATAAGAAATCATGTCATAACAAGTTAGTGCATGCTTTATGGGCTGATAGGTTAACTACAAAGAAATCCATTAGAATGTCACCATATCAGCTAGTCTATGGAACATAGGCAGTGTTTCCTACTAGCCTAGCGGTACCGGTGATTAAATTAGTCCAAGAAATACAGACAGAAGAGGACAGCATGGTAATAAGGATAAATCAAACCATACATCTCAACAGACAAGAGAGGAGGTCTACAACAGAGCTCTGAAAGTGCAAGAAAATATAAAAAGTTGTTTGATAAGAGAACAAAATCTTGTGACTTCAAAATTGGAGATAAGCTTCTAAAGTGGGACTCTAGGAGAGAAGATAAAGGAAAGCATGGAAAATTTGACAGTTTGTGGCAAGGTCCTTACATCATCCAATCCACCATTGGTCCAAATGCATTTTTTCTGCAAAAACTAGATGGTACAGATCTGTTTGGGGGTCCTGTCAATGGCAGGATGCTCAAGCATTACTACTGCTGATTTCAATTTTACAGTTTTCATTTCAATTAATACCATTGTTGTGTTTTGTTTTCAAGAAAAAGGGAAAAAAGTTTCAAAAAGAGGAAAAGAGAGGTTCAGACATGCTCAAAACATGAACCCCTGAAGTTTGAAATATTCTCTCAAACAAGCTTAAAACCTGAGCCAAAGAAAGGAAAGAAGCTGGTTCTAATATTCTTGAAACCTGAACCAGCAAAGAAGAAAGAATAATCAACTCTAACAAGCCCAAAACCAGAGCTGAAATGAAGAAGAAAGTGATTCTAACAAGCTCAAAACTTGAGTCACAAAGAGAAATAAGGATGCTTCAAAGTTTCACAACTTCAAGCCTTCAAATTTTGTTTTCAAGTTACTACAAAGTTTAGTTCATGTGTTGCTATCTTTAGGCCATGGACCCATAGCAAACCCGACTATCTAATCCTGGTTTGACTATTTTTAAATTTCTGTTGTAGAATGTAGAGAAACAAATCTGCTAGACAGTTTAATCCTAGCAGATATTAGTGTAGGAAGAGAAGCTATAAGGCCAAATGTCTAATCTGGTCTCATGGAGGAATAAGGGTAGAATTAGGATAGTTTGTTTTCTGCTTTCAATAATAATAAAAAAAGATGAAGAAGGTTTGCAAATTTAAATGCACCTTGAAGAAAAAATGTTAGGACTGTAGGATGGGTAGGTAGATTGATTGGGGAATATTTTCTGCTGACTTAATATCCATCATGTTTGTAGCAGCTGAATCAAGAAGGAAAGGATGGTTAAAGAATCAAGCATCTGGCCTACTCCAAAGATTATTTTCTGAGATTCTTGACACCTTCAAGAAGATACCATCCCCATGTGGAGCCACTGTTAGCCACATATAAATTTTTGACAGAGAAAACAGGTGGCTAAATTTTTTTCTGAGTATTCAAGAGATACATTTCCTCTGAAAACATATAACTCTTGAAGCTTCCTTGTGTCTTTTCCTTTAAAATATCTTCACTAATGTTTCCACTGAAAAAGCCTCACTGTTTGTGAAAAAATTGTGCTCAAGAAAGCCCCCTTTTGCTCCCTTTTATCATTGAACGTGCCCCCTTTTTAACCCCTTATTCCCTTCTCACAATTTCCCCTTTAACCCTCAAAATCACTTCCTAAGTCTTCTAAACCATCAAATTCCCCTCTAAACCTCTAAAAATCTCTTTTATTGGTTTAAAAACCTCTTTTTCTGCTTACCAGAACCCTTCTGTCAGCCTCAAAAATCCTCATTTTGGCTTAAAAATCCCCTTTTTACATAACAGGCTTAAGCCCCTTTCGGCCAGCCCCTAGCCCCTTTTCACCACATAGAACCCAGTGCCGGAACCAAGCGCTAAGGCCCCGAGCACTTATCACAATTAGAGCTTTCCGTGTGTGCATTTCCCTTTATTTCTTGAAATCTTCCAATGCGATTGTATTTTTCTTTGAAGACCCGCATTGCAATCTCAACCGTTGATCCATACAGATCTAACGTCCAGTGCCAGTCTCGCACTGCGCCCCCATCAACACCTTTCATCGACCCCCGATTGAGTATTGACCATTGATTTCCCTTGCAATCTGATGGTCGAGCGCTAATTGCACCATCGCCAATCGGAAGATCTTAATGCACCACCTTTTCATTTCCCCAATTGGCCAACTCCTGATTGGATCCTGGCCATTGAATCCACAAGAACCAACGGCCAGGATTGGATCGCTCACCGCTCCTTCGCCCTCCATCAGTTCCCCTCTGAAACAATCTCCATTGTTGATCTTCCGCCATTCCAATAGTCCACATGTAATCGCAAGTTCAAAACCATTGGATTTTCAGCCCCTGCCTTCTACGATTGTGATTGGATCATAGTCATCCATCCCATTTGATCCGACGACCCTCATTCATTCCGCCCATTCACATACCCCTTTTCCTTCCTTCTCCCTCTTTTAATCTTTACCGTCCATACCATAGATATGACGGTTGGAATCAAACCTGCCTTTGATTGTCCACCACCTAACCTATCGTGCACCTTTCCATATCGGGAACTATTTCGCACCGTCAGATCTCCCTGCTTTAAATCCAACGGTTGTGGTGTGTATCACATTATTTTGGTGTCCGAAGTTTAATGCTTCAAACTTATGCGATAAAAGTATTTTTTAGGAGGACACGTGTCTGGCAGTGACGCATATCGCGTTACTTTGGAGAAATTTCAAAACTACTCTAAAGCAAGGCAAAAATAGCGGTTTCCTTCTAAAAATTGTCCCTCCCTTATGTTATCCCACATTCAATCTCGACCGTTGATCGGATCTAGATCAATGACCCACATCCCATCGCTTCTCCATCCATATTGTGTTCATCGAGCTTCCAAAGGATTCGATTGGAAAATCTTCGCCGTTGATCTCCTCCCGAGATCCAACGGCCCACAATCAATTGCCCTCCACCCGTCGGTCCCACCATTCAAAGCCTTGATTTTATTTGATTTTCATCGACTCCCTTTGTATTTTGCCGAAAGGTTTAACTTTTGTTTTACATTAAAGTTATAATTTCTCCGCCTAAATCCTCTAAAGCATCTCCACCAGTAAATCTCCGTCGTCGATCATCATCCCACTATCTAATCGGATGGTTCAAAAGAATTTCTCCACCATACCTTCTTCAGATCTTTCCCCCAACATTATACAGCAATTTTCACCATTTTCTCCACTACAGTCACTGTTTCCATTGTTGCGCTACCATATCCTCAGCCCTCCATAGCAACCACCTCCACTCCCTCATGGATTTATTAACATGTTTGCTTGTTTTGTAAGGTTACAGACAATAAGAACCGCTATTTCTCACAGTCACTGTCACAGTGACACAGAGCACCGAGGAAGCTTTTTCAGAGCCAGAGATCATAGGGAAAGACTCCTGAGGGGGTTTTAAACGCTTGTTTCATTCCAATCAGAGTTATTAACTCTTTGAAAACCTACAACACCATTAAACCTGTGCATTCACAGATAGAGACAGTCATGGATGTGACAGAGAGTATCAGTGAAGATTTAAAGTGATTTAAGGCCCATTATTGAAGATTTTGAGCTTCAATTCAGTGTTTGAAGGGCGAATGTACAAGATTGAAAACTTTATGATTGACACATAAGGCCTAATGAGGCCTAAAGGGACAGAAAAAACCTTGTCAATGTTTCACATCAGCAGAAGTTTCTTTCCTGAGAAATAACAGAGTTCCCATAACATTTTTTACTCTTCATCAATGTTCCCGAGAAGATCACCACCCTGACAGAAGTCATAAGGTAGCTAGAGCATTTGTTGCACAGTATGGCAAGCCTAATGTCATTTATCTGCCTTTTCTTGTCCCATAGTACTACAAAGTACAAACAGCCAAAAATTACATCAAAGAGCATACCTCTGAAGTTATTATCAACCTGTCAAATACCACTCTTTCATCCAAAGAGTACTGAAGTCAATGCAGAGATATTAAAACAGAATGGGTCTCGAGCTCACTTCTTCCTCTGTTTTAATTCTTCATTTAAAGTTCTATCTACCTCCTCTGCCTCTCTTTCAGCTATAAAACTCATGAAAAATACATTGTAAAGGTTGTTGATCAGATAACTGTGGATTGTAAGCTATTTCTCTTGAGATATAGTTCCGTGTGCATTATTGTAAAATAGGCTGAGGAGATGATTTCAGACTGAATATCAAGTTGTTGTAAAATTTTGTATATTACCGGTGTTCCTCTTTAATATGACAAGAATTTTCATTGGATCCTGATTTAAAGCAGCGATGATGTGTTCTACCTTTGTCTCTGTTTTCCTTCTGTAATTCATCATATTTCATTTCTCTAGTAAGAATCAGTAAACTGGTTTAGGATATACCCTTGCATGGTACCCCAATGCTTCCTACTCTTCTTATCTTTGATTTTTTCTACTAATTGTGCTATCTGAGAACTAGTTCAAGGTAATTTAGCAAGTATAGTAGTTGGTTATGCCCTGCTTACTAATGCATGAATTTAGAATCTGTTCATAGATTTTCTTGTCTGGTTTTAATTGAAAGAATTGGGATGTTGGGAGATTAGAATTGATTTTGTCTCACTAGGGTCCTTTTCTAACAGTTAAACCTTTCTAAGTTCCCTTAAGTTGAATGTCAAAGCATTGAAAGTTCAAAGTCTTTCTCTAATCTCGGGCTTCACCTTTGTGTTAAATCTTTAATGTTTTCTTATTTTTTGAAGAGTCAGCCTCTTAGGAGTTTGACCATAGCTGTTTAAGGCATGCCCTGTCCCTGGATTAGCTCTTAAGGTGGTCACCTTGGAAGGTTTCCTTGTCATTAACCTTCATTCCTTATCATTTCATCCCATACTATCATCTTTAAAAGATCCTATGTTTTAGATGACTAGCCCATTTGAAAGCCTTGGATATTGAATAGCAAGTAAACCCTTTTATGTCTCCATTGCCAAATGGTCTCGAGTATTATTTGAATTATCTTCCCATTTCCTAAAATCCTTCTTTTCTCACCTCTTTGTCTCACATTGAACCCTTCTTTCATGTTTCCCAACAACCAAACAAAAAAACAAAACCACAACCCTTGTGCCCTATAACTAGCCTAATATCTTAAGATTGAATGTCAAAGATACATATTTCTTTGCCTTTATAGAGAGATCCATCTCTGGACCTAGGAGGGCTAGATCCTGAGTTCCTAAAGTGGTTTGATGTTGTCTTATCTTTTGATATTTCCAAACCTGCCAAAACACAGGAACCCCAACAGAAACATCACCCTCATTGTTAGAGTCTAGCAGATTGATGTGATTTTCTTCCAACCCCTCAGTCTCTCTTTCTTCCTCATCTACATAATTGTCTTAGAAAGGGGTCTGATTTGTTGTTCATTGTCTCTCTGTCTGATTTGGGGAGGGTCCCTTCTAAATTTTTGATTCGTGTTTCTATTTTGGGGATTAGCTTGGTTTTACCTAGAAGGTATTCTTTCATTTAATCTTATCCTTTCCATCATTCTCTCCATTGTTCTAACTATGTTTTCAATCTTAGCATCAGATGAAGAGATGGAGGGCATGGTTTCATATTTATAGGTTACTCTCCTTTCTGATTTCATCCTAGCCCTTTTATCAATGAGGTTGGCTTCTGCACTCACAACACCTCTTTTCATTTCTTCTAAATTTCTGGGGTCTCTCTCGCTCAATTGGAACGTCATGTCTGGATCAAATCCTTCTGGAAATTTTACTAGTGCTAGGCCTTGTGGGGGTTTCATATGAGGTGGGAGGGAATTCTAGACACTGTTAAATCTAGTGCAATAATATTGTACACATCCCTCTTAAGATTGTTATATTCTGAAAGGCTTTGGAGGGGGTTTTTCTTAATTTCCCACTTGTTTATGAAAGTTTGGTAGAGGGAAGGGAGATCATTGATGCTATTGGGAGTTAAGTTTTTAAACCATTTTTTAGCTTCCACTCCTAGAAATTGGGAAAACATCCTCATTTTCATGGTCTCTTCTTATATTTCCATGTAGTCGAAAGCATCATTCATTCTGTCTACATGTTTTTGGGCAGTGGTACAACCAGCTCCTGTGAAATGAGGGATTTTGGATTGGTAGACATTTGGAAAATGTAATAGAGGTTGTGGTAAAACCAGGGGGCATACCAAGCTGCCATGATGGGAGTGAATGGGATCCTAGGTTGATTTACAAGGGGAGGATTTGTGAAAGGAGGTGGAAGATAAAGTGAAGTGGCTTGCACAGTGCTAATATGAATGGGTGTGGTGGAAGTACTTGGACCAGCAAACTGACTCTAAGCAGACTTGGGATGAAAAGAGCTAAAGTGATGGAGAAGCTAAAATTCAGGAGGAGTGGAAGGAGAGGCTTCTCTACTGGAACTCTACTACAAATCTATGGGCTCAAAGTCAGTATGGTCAATCCTACTTTGTGACTTGGTTCTAAAAAGGTTCCTTGTATGGTGCAAGTCAAACTGGGTGTCTTGCAAGGTTGTAATATGTTCATGGACATATCTTGCTCTATGAATGGTCCTCTCAGTAGTTGAATGTTTAGATTTAGAATTTTTCCACAAAATCCTTTTCGGGTCATCAACTACGGTGGGAGGGTTTGGGTCCAAGTGAGATCTGGTGCTAATTCTCTAACAAGCCAAATTTCACATTCAAAAATGTAGAGAGGCTGAAATTTTATGATTGTTTTCAGAAGGTTGAGCTCTCTTAGTGTTTTATAAACTCATATAGTGTATAACTGGGCTTCTAAACTTCTTGAGGATTATTTGACACAATCCCAAGGAGTCTAACGAGAACTAGTAGGGTTAATAGGCCTACTGGGGCTAGTGGAGTCACCAGGTGAATGTTTTTAGTTGTTTTTAGGATATGTGTGTATGGTCCACCACCAATACTGACAAAAACTGCTCTAGGGATGTTTTTCGGGTTTTCTGATTTCCTTTAGGGATACTAAGATTTTCAGTGACTCAAAGGTCCCATCATGATCACCATTATGTTAGTGATAGTGATGAGGTGGCTATAAATCAATGGATACTCTTTAACAAGAGTTTCTGAAGTCCTAAGGGGTACTTATATTTTCACTGACTTGGAAGGTCCCACCATGATCGACATTATGTTAGGGTCCCATGATTTAGAAGATTGGTAGACCAAATTCACAGGGTAACATCAGACCAGTCTTTGGAGTCCTAGGACCTAGCCTTCCTGGACTTAGATAGGGCTCTCTCTGTTGTATGCAAAGGATGTGAACTTGTTTGCTTTAGATAGTTGATTTTAGGCTAGTTGTTAAGTGTAGGGTTGGTTGTTTTTTTTTGGTTGGGAAAGATGACCAGGTAGAATAGCTAGAGTGAGAGGTCTTGAAATCATTCGGCTATGGAGTCAATGAAATTCATGGATATCTCAACAATGAAACAATATGCATAATAGGAAAAATCTGGCATAGTCAAATGGATCATTAAAGGTATGTGTGAAATGAAAATAACATTAAGTTGATGAGCATAATAGATGTGTAAGGGCAGTAAAGAATCCTTAAAAAAATACTTTTAAACAAGATAGTCTCAAATAATTATTAACATAGGGACATAATCATAAGATAGGGAGAACCAATAGCTCTTAGATTACACTTTAAGAAAAGAAGTATTTCAAGATGAACAATTCCAATGAAATATAGAAGGTGAGAAACTCATTTAACTTCTAGTGATTTCACCTTCAAGGTTAGAAAACATACAAATAACTTTAATCAATGAAGAGGGAATGCCTAAACATCAATGATCAAGCTAAAAATAACTTTAATGAAACTTCTCAAGCATGGACAAAGGGCACGATCAAAACATGACCTCTTTGGCTAAAACCTAACAAGTAATACATCAAAGAGAGATTCCAAAACAGAGTTTAAATAGCATCAAATAGGCAGGGCTAACCATATAACATATTTGAAAACTACTATATTGAACCATTCATGGAATAAAAAACCATGGGCAGAGCTAAGGAGCAACTAAGAATTCCTTAAACAAACCCAGCAAACGAAAACATTAAGGCAACAGAAAGCAGGAAGGACTAAGGTGCCTCAAACAACATTTCTTATCCTATACTTTTCTGTTCTACTAAAACATAGAAAGATGAACATAATGATAAACATGAAAATAAGAAGTAAACAGAGACACTTCACCATTAACCATGCTCAAGGATCCTGCAAGCTATCCTCCTTCATCATCAATCAAAGCAAGGCCATTCAAAAACTCCACAACATCAATTTCTTCTTCAAACTCAAAAAAACCATGCATTTCTCTCAAAATCATCAAATTCCCACCAGATAATGAACTCAAATGCAGTATTTATATGCAAATTAGGAGGTGAAGATAATTTAGGGTTTGGGTGTCATTTATTACAGAGTTAATGAGTCTTTTACCTTGAAGACCATGCAAGGTCTAGGGCAAAAAATATCTGAAGATACTTCTCTGAAATAATAACTCCTATCTTAACTTCTGAGAGAATATATGCGAAATGTTTGACTTTAAGGCCTATAAATAACTTTACAATAACTATTGGTAGATAGAAAATATCTCTGACTGAGTGTAATAACTTTTTGATGCTTTATTGAAGGAAACAATGATGTAGGTGGAAAAATATCTTTGAAAGAAGTAACTTCCTGTAGGTGTAGTTTATTAGAATGTGCTTTTGGCTTAATATGTCTTTGTTTTGTCTTTAATCTATGTTTTATGACTCATCTCCTTTATTAACCTTCTGATCTTTTGTCTTTATCCTTCTTAGTCCTTTAAATTTTATCTGTTTGCCTTTGATTTCTTTAAAATCTACTTTGCTCGCTAATCATTCTGATTTGTCTTTGTTCTGTGATAGGCCATTCTAACCTTGTTCTTTTCTTTGTTTACAGTCTTGTGATTTTTTTTCTTCTTTCTTTGTTTACTGACTGTGTGTATTTTTGGTGCAGGGACACGTTTCTTCTATTCCAGAGGGTAATTTAACCATAGATGATCATTTTTCATCGATGAATAAGCTTGACAGAGGACCTTTGGTCCCTTTAAATTTAAATCAGACCTCTGGATCGTCACCCAGAAATTTATTTAGGAATTTTTTGGATAGTAGGGATGATTTATAGGCATTCCGCCATTAAACCTACACACAAAAACAAATCATTAGCCTTTTAAAACCTACGGGAGGGTTTAATGATTTATTAGGGGGTTTTGGATTGTCGAAGGGTGTTTATAGAGGAGAAAATGGTGACAGGGGCATGGTTCCGTAGGCGGAACTAGTAGGAATTTGAATGGAAAGCGGGAGCATTTGAATTTTGGCGAAGAGGGATGAGTAGTTTTGGAAAATCAAAAGTGGTTTATCGTGTAGCAGAAAGGTGGTAAATAGATTTTGGGGGAAGGGATGTGATATGCTTAGTCGGATGACGCGTGGTAGGGTGAAACTGCACATTTCGCAAGGGTCAAAGACCTTTAACCCCAACGCTATTTAATTTTCGATATCTTGTGGGGCCATCGAATCTTGAAAGTGGAGATCGACAATGATCGCATAGTGGAGGAGTGGTGGGCAGGTTCGGAGGTGGATCCTGGGGACAGGTGGTGCGTTTTGACTATGGCGTGGAGTCCGAAGGGGAGCATGCTCGGGGTTCTTATAATATAAGGTAAATGAGCCTTTTTATAAGGTTTTTGGAGACGGTTGATAATAGAAAGGGCATAGGTGGGATTTATTCAGATCGAGGGCTTATAGGATAAGTGAGGTCGGGGTTGTATGGGTGTGAGGGAGGCTGGGGCTTAAGATAAAAGGGTCTTGGATTGAAAGCATAAGGTCAGGTTTTTAATATAAAACATGGTTTTATAAGTAAAGTGAAAAGGACTTGATAGGTTTAATTTTTTTACTTTAAACAATGTAAAAGAGGAGCTTTTACATTGTTTAATATATACAAAAAAAAATGAGGAATGGAGGGTTCCTTTATGAAGGGTTTTGAAGGGAAAGATGGGTTTTTCAGAGAGGGAAAAATGAATGAGAATGTGGGTAGGGAGTAGAGTGAAAATGAGGTGAACTAGCCCAAAATGAATTTCTTTTAAGAGCATCAAGGTAAAGTGAGAAGGCAGAGATGAAATATAGTGAAATAGGTTTGTTTGGGAAAATGAACATAGTGAGATTTCTAAAACTCACAATATTCATAAATCTTGTTTTTAGAAATCTAGGACAAGTACTTAGTCATATTTAAAACAAAAAAAATTATTAATGACTAACACTACCCGAATCAATCAATGCTATTACCTTTTTATTATTGATATGTCCTTCTATCTGTTAGAAAATTAAATATTACAGAGCAATGAAACACATAAAATATGTGGAAAACACAAGCACACAAAACACATAAAACCAAAGAGACACAGATATACGTGGTTCACCAAGTTTGGGCTACATCCACCTCGAACAGCTAGTCCTTCCTTTCTATTATCCAACAAAAATTAGGAGACACAACCTACAACAAATCTGCTGTAATATCCTCTATTCTCTCTCACAGCCTCCCTATCTGTTTCTCACTCCAAGAATACACATACAATACACAGCCGCAATACAATACCCTCATACAAAGCGAGGGGTTTCCTTCTAGGGAAAAAAACCCTAAACTAAATATAACTTCTACCGTCAGATCATCCACCTAATGAACAACCCAGATTGACTAGAAATTACTACACTTTTACAAGGAAATTTTACATATGTTTTTAGCTTCAGGGGCGTTGCCCCCGAAACCCCCCGCCAGGGGGGGCTCCATAAAGTCGCAATCGCCCCCCCTAGACCCCCCAGGTAGCATTTAATTTTGGGCAGCGTTGCCGCCCCTTAAGGTACAGGGGTCCAATGCTGTGATACAAAATAAGCAAGATAATCAGGCTCCACACCTAGCAATCTCCCACTTGGAGACTGATTGTAGCAACTCCATTGCTGCTTCATTTGATGGACAATGAATCCTCTTTGGACCTGGCTATTTCTCATCTCCATCGTCATCCTTTAATACCAATTGAAACTGAGCATATTCTTAGTTTCTCCCTGGTTACAAATTTTGTTAGCATATTTTCAGGATTCTGGCTATGTCTATCTTTTCCAGCTTCAACTATCCATCTTCCAATACTGACCGTATGAAATGGCACTTGAGATATATGTGTTTAGTCCTGGAATGAAAATTTGAGTTCTTTGCAAGATGAATGGCACTTTAGCTATCACTGTATATGCCCATATCACACTTCTTACCCAATTCATTTATAAACCTTTGTAACCAAATCATTTCTTTACTAGCCTCTGTAGCAGCAACATATTCTCCTTCTATTGTTTAAAGTGCAACAACACTTTGGATTTTTGAAACCCAACTAATAGCTATTCCACCTACAGTAAATACATATCCTGTAGTGCTCCTCCTATTATCTCTGTCACCTGCCATATCTGCATCAACATATCCCTGTAGAGCAATGTTTGAACCACCAAAGAATAATGCTTGATTTGTGGTACCTCTCAAATATTTGAGAATCCATTTTACTGCCATCCAATGTTCTTTTCCTGGATTGTTCATGTACCTTCTTACAACTCCCACTGCATGTGCAATATCAAGCCTTGTGTAGACCATTGCATACATTAAGCTTCCAACTGATGATGCATATGGAACTTTAGACATATATTCCATTTATTCTTGGGCCTTGGGGCACATCTCCTTACTAATTTTGAAATGGATAGAAAAAGGTGTACTAACTGGTTTTTCTTTCTTCATATTAAATCTTTTCAACACCTTTTGTATGTACTCATTCTGAGACAATGTTAATTTGTGATTTTTCCTATCTCTATTTATTATCATATCAAGGATTTGTTTTGCGGCTCCCAAATCCTTCATTGCAAATAAATTTTCCAATTTTATTTTGAGCACATTTATTTCCTAAATGTTAGACCCTGCAACAAGCATGTCATCTACATACAATAACAATATAATATAGTTTCCATCAGTTTTCCTTTTCAGTTAAACACAATGATTAGAGTGACATCTAGTATAACCTTGTTCAGACATAAACTTGTCAAATTTTAGATGCCACTCCCTTGGAGCCTGTTTTAAGCCATACAAGCTCTTCTTCAACCTGAACACTAATTTTTCTTTCCCTTTGACCTCATATCCTTCTGGTTGCTGCATATAGATATCTTCCTCCAAATCTCCATGGAGAAATGTTGTCTTTACATCTAACTATTCAAGATGTGAATCTTTTGCTACTATAAGATTTAAAATAGTTCTGATTGAAGTCATCTTAACAACAGAGAAAAATATTTAATCAAAATCAATACATTTCTTTTGTGCAAACCCCTTCACCACAAGTCTAGATGTGTACCTTTGTTTTCCTCCATCTTCTTCCTTCAGCCTATAAACCCATTTATTCTGCAATGTAGTTTTACCTGCAAGCAACCTGACTAAGTCCCAAGTCTGGTTATGCATTAAGGATTCCATATCTTCTTCCATTGCTAGCTCCCACTTCTTCCTACTTTCAACCTGTTAGCCATCAGTATTTTTTACATGTTAGTGATGACTATATCTACAGCTGAGTTTTCTAGAAACTGATTTCCTTATGTCAATATGTCATCCAGAAAACCCTCCTAAAACTTTTTTCACCTTTCTACCTTTCCAGTTCGCCCATGTCGAATATCAAAACCTCATATCACAATCCTATCTAGCTTCAGCCTTATTGACCTGCCCATCAGCTTTAAAAGGCAAATCCACATCTGTTTCAAAAGTCTCCCCTATGTTAGGAAGTGGCGCTTTAAGACATTTCACCCTTGGCAATCATAAAAAAGCCAAAAAGCCTTCATCTGCAACAGACCTACCATGACTGACCTCTTACTTTACAAATGAAATTGACAAACAGCCCTAAGTCGCGCCACTCATATCCCCTAGATCTCAGCACTGCATAAACCCCAATCTCAAGCTGACTATTAGGTTTTTCACAGTGTTCTATGGTTTCTACAAAGGCAGGAAATATAATTTCATCTCATGGAGTAAATGTTTGAGTTTACAGTTAGAGGAACAACTGCTTCTAAATGTAACTTGAGCCTGAGATATGTCTGCAAAACAGAAAGCTACTCATCTGGACTTTACAGCTCTTTCCAGCATGAAAATCACAGTAAGAAAGGGACACCACTGTCTCAGCAAACTGGTAAATTTTCAAGGCCCATAACCTCCTTCATTTACAAGCAGAGGGTTAGGGTGCCTCCTTCATCCATAAGAAGAGGGCGCGGGCCAATATTGACTTAGATGATTGCAAAGGTCCAGGTTTGACTTGAACTGAAACAAATGAAACAGGGACTCCAGGTTTTATGAATGTGACTGATGATCATAACAGGAATATAGTGGAAATATGCTAGCTCAAAGGAAAGGGGAGTTTGGTCTGATAAAGGAGCTCATTTCAAACTTGCAAATCATGTGAATTGTTGAAGCTTTAGAAGGCCTGTCATCAGTAAACATCCCAATCATAAGAAGCCTGTTTTGTCCAAGATCAAATGGAATAGATGCTGTTAACCAATGCCATTACACAGGCAGAAGGAAAGCCCTTGGTTTTTCAAAAAGCAATGACTTTCATAGTCACAAAGATTTTTTGTCAAGTAACAGGTCATGAGATGAACAAGCCAAATGATAAATATCTCAGTCACCCTTAGAACAGTGTCACTGTGGCTAGGGTTTCTTCTAAAACACAGTGATGCTTGCAAGTAAAGATGCTAAGATTGGTGTTTTTTCAAGTAGTTTACTTACCACCACATTCAGAGAAAGGCTGTGTCAAACATAGTAGTCAAAAAGCCTTCGGATACCTTACCTGATGAAGAGCCTCCTCCATGCATGAGTAGAGGGCCAAAGCCATTGCAAGTTGCTGAAGCTGATTGATATAAAATATAATGGAAGGATACCAAAAAACTGAATAGGAGTCATTGCACAGGTAAGTGTTACTGTTTATGGTGCAAAGGTATTGATTTCCCTCTTCAAAAAGCTATCTGTCAGACTGTACCTATAGTGGAAAGAAGGAAATGTTATGAATAATGTATGCTATTGATACCAAAAGGAGCAGTTGCTTTAGAGAAATGGTTAAAAGCATCTCACTATCACCTGCCCAGAAGCCTAAAGAAGATCCTTTTGAGTAAACAGTGAACCATAGCGTGAAAGCAAGCCATCAAAAGAGCACACTTACAGTCCCAAGGGAAGCTTGTGAATCACCTGGAAGCAGCAATCATCAAACACTTTGAAAGAACACAGGCCATCTCATGCTGAATAAACAGTCGCCAGGGTATACAATCTTATGAATAGGCAGAAGAAGTTGGTTTTGATGAGTTGACACTGTTTATATGTCTTATAACAAACACAGTTGTCATTATTCCAAAGGGCAGATGTAGCACAGAACTGCATGGAAAAAGGACCTGCAGACAAGGCCTTTTAAAATTTTGTCACCAAGAAGATTTCCCCTTTAAAGTTATTATTCACTATGTTCCAAAGGTCTTTCAGCCTGTGATCATTGTTGGATAGTTTAAAAATAAGAAGCACAACCTTTATTTTGAGGGGAAAAGGGTACTGTATACTACACCTACAAGCAGAGATTTGAAAACCCACTATAGGTAAAAGATGAAGAAGTTGCCGAAGACCAAGAGTTGTCAAAGAAAAGTGAAAAATCACCTGTGTTATTAAAACACCGTAGCAGAAGTGGTGGAGTTGGTCGACTTAATTGGTCAAAGTTCAGAGCTCGGGGTCAGAATCAAGGTGCGGGTATATATATTCAAATAACAAACCCACTGTTTTAAAAAACAAACAGAGTTAAAGATCAATGTTAATTCCGAAAGGTTAAAAGACCGTTGGAGAGTTATGGTGACATAGCATCAAAGGGTAAGTATGGTGTAAAGTTTTCATTTTCAAAAAACTGAAGAAGAGCCCGCGCCTCTCTAGCACCAAGGCGAGAAAATCCGGTCGAAAATTCACAAGTATACACTGTGCAGAGGCAGCGCGACGTGCCTGGGTTTTGGCGCGACGTGCCTGGGCGGAATTTTGCATAGGGCTCTTTGTCGACGCGACGTGCCTGTACGTTGGCGCGACGTGCCTGTACAAGGCCACCCGACCACACGACAGGCCGACCCGACAAGCACTTGCTGCGCGACGAGTTTTCTTCAAAGGTTGTCGCGCAGCTGTCCAGAGTCCCCAGCACTGTTTGAGCTTTCAAAAGCGGATGTTCATCAAAGTTCGAGGTATTTTATATGCTCCCCCATCAAATTTCAAGGTTTTGATAAAGGAAAATAAGGTTTAAAACCCCGGACCTTGCCATTATTGTTAAAAAAAAAAGCAACCTTTCTACACAGTGAACTGAATTATTGCAATATGATAAAGGCCGAATTTGTCATTCAAAGAGCACATATAGAGATACGGGGTTTTGAAGTTGTCTTGTAAAGATTTGTGCTTTGATTAGAAGAAAGCTTTGTTATGAAAAGACAGGGTTTGGTCTTAAAGGAGAAAACTGTCTTCACAGTCCTCCAGACCTTGCCACATTGTCAAAACAGTGAAGTGCACTCAGCAAGGGAGTTTTGACATTCTTGTTGTTTGAAAAAGAAAACTCATAAAATCTCTGTCTAAGAGCTTGATAATCTTCTAAAAACTCTATCATTATCACCCCAAACCTGTGTATTGGCACTCTTAGCATATGTGTGGTGTTTTTCTTGATATGCAAACAGTGCAAAGAAGGCACACTTGCACAGGACAGAATTGCTGAATGTTTGAAAACCTCCTCCGAGCTAGGTGTTGGTTGACATCAAAAGAGTTGTCAAAAACGAGTGATTATTTGGCATTCTCTCACGGGCACACCTTTTAGCAAACTCACCAAGAGGAATGATTGTAATACTACATACGGGAGATTTACTCGGCATATTGTCTCATCTTTATTGATGGTTTCTATTGAGAAGTTTACATAGCTGAAGTGTATCCAGAGTTGAAGGACTGTTTTTAATGAGTGCAGAGGTGGCTTATTCCAAGAAACTTTGTTGCATTTTATTCAAAACCACAGGGTCCATATCTGTCCAAACAGTGTAGTGGCCAGTTTCAATCCAGCAGAACATTTTTCATACAGTGAAGGCAGTTTGCCTCTTCCAAAGTTTGGTCAAAGTCAGAATGCCTCCAAAGCGAGATCACAAGAGCGGTCCACATAAGAGATATGAGCCTATCTCCATAGAATAAATCAATGCTCACCCATCAGTGCTTTTCAATTTCCATGAAGTAGGCTGTCTTGATTTCTGTCAGAGGATAGAAGAATTCAAGAGTTTCTCGCCACTTACACATTTGTGCGCTTTGAGATTCAAGGACAAACACTTCCAGTTAGCAGGTCTTGACTTCAAAATCTCTCCAAGGTATGTATCCAAAGCTACCAAGATCTCGTATCATGGTGAAAAGTGGTTTAAACAAGCGCATCTTGATCTGGAGGATTATAAACCTTTCATCAAACCTGAACATAGGGAAACCATCACTGCTATTTTTCCTTTCTCCTATCTTCTTGACAGTTATGCTCCGCTGATGAAAGCCATAATGAGATATTTCACTTGTGAAGGGAGGTTTAGCCAAATTTTTGCCTATCATGTCCGCTTGTTGATGCATTTTACCAGAAGCAGGAAATTAAACCTTCCATACTTTTTGTCCAAAAGCATAGAGAAAATGGCAGCTATTGTCCAAAAGAAGGCTCCACCTCAGCAAATCCCTTCTCTCTTTCATCATTCCTTGATCAAGATTATCTTCTTACACCAGCTGGAGAAAAAAGGGGTTTCATGGGATTCATTCATTAGCCATGCAGATTTCGCCACTGTCCCTCTGTTCATGTGTCTCCTACTCAGCCTGTCCATCGCCCAGTGCCTTTGTCTAGTAGGCCTACCTAAAGCCAAGATGACCATTTAGGCGACTTCAAGTGAATACTAGGAGAAGGAGAGGGAGACATTGAACCACGGGGGGGGGGAGAAAAAGAAGACGGTAGACGGCAGCGACGGATTTTTGAGGGACATTCCGATTGGAGGTGCGTGGCTTCCCTGACAGCCCAGGTTTTGAGGGACGGCCGGTTGGAGATTAGTGAGCGGCAGCAGCCAGATTTTGAGGGACAGCGACGATTTGGAGATTAGTGAGCAGCGTGACAATTTTGAGGGACAGCGGCGGTTGGATATCATTGGCGGCAACGACGAGTTTGAAGATCCGCCGAGTAGACGAGAAACAACTTGGCGAGGTTGAGCAAACAATTGAAGCGCCTTTTGAGCCACAAGCTGGACAAGATGTTGAGGAAGGACAGCAAGCTGAAGCTGCCTCCTTGACAGTGACCAAAACTGTTCCTAGAAAGAGGAAATTGCCCAAAAATACAACTTTTAGCTTGCCAAGGAGAAAAAGCGCTAGATTGGCATTCAAAGGCAAAAGCACAGTTGGAGAAAGTGCCAAGCATGGAGGTAAATCAGCTGTCATCCCTATCCCAAGCGATGACAGTGATAACGAGGCCCGCCTCCTTGAAAACCTCCTCATTCACAAAGAAGGGCAAATTGAGGTGTTACAAGAAGATCTTCAAAGGGCGAGGAATTTCAACCACTTCTTGGAGGTTGAAAACAAACAAATGAAGTTTCATGCAGCTATCCATGAAGCAAGAGCAATCAAGTATAAGAAAGAGGCAGAAAAAGCACAAGTAAGAATTGAAGAGCTCATTGGTGAGTTTGATGATGAAGAGGAAGAAGATCAGCCTAGGCGGAAGAGGCCTAGGACCATCGGGCTTAGAAGAGCCTTGGAGAAACAGAGAGCAGAAGAAAAAGCTCATTTCGAAGCTTTTCCTCTCACTGCCCTCCTTGAGCAGGAAATTGAGGAAAACAAAGAAGCATGGCTTGAGAGAGCTAACCAGCATTTGGAGACAAAGCTTGAGAGGGAAAATAGGGATCTTGAGCTACAGAGAAAGAGGACTCTTCACTTTCAG
This sequence comes from Pinus albicaulis, assembly GCA_034641835.2. Taxonomy (NCBI): domain Eukaryota; kingdom Viridiplantae; phylum Streptophyta; class Pinopsida; order Pinales; family Pinaceae; genus Pinus; species Pinus albicaulis. The sequence goes on from CM076577.1 coordinate 1,185,432,679, forward strand.
AAGCTAAATCAGTTTGCCAGGCGAAAATTAAAGGTAGCACAAGAGAAATTGAAGAAATTGAAGGATAGGCGCCTAGCACGGAAGAAAGCAAAAAGCATATCAGCCCTTGATATTTTGGCTTCAGCTTCGGAGCATGTTTCTATGGACCCTTGAGGGTCATGCATGCCAATTTTGGGCCTGTTTCGGCAACTTTTTGTTTTTTGGCATTTTTTGGGTTTTGGCCAAAAACTCATAAATTCGCCATTTCAGTTTGATGAGTCGTCAAGGGAGGAGGATGATACCGATGGATGCCATAATTCCATGAGCAGCTCTCCAGCGATTTTCAGGGCATTTGAAGATCATTCGCCCCCTCAAATTGGCGAAAAACAGCCTCATTTTGCACATTCTGCCCGCCATATCAGCAGCCTGCTATTTTCTGGGTTTTTGCACACAGGTACAGTTTTGAGGAACTTTCAGAGATCAGATTGAGGTGATTCCACTTGCGTTGGAAAGAAGACACAGAAAGATTTCCAACGAGCCATCATGAGCCGCATTTCGACATCGGGAAGGCTGCCTATTGCATCCAGCAAGTCAGGGGACCTTTTTCAGGCATAAATATGAAGTATTTTTGTAATTTTTGAACTTCAAAAATCTGCTTTTCCCAAATGTGCGTTAAGCTATTTTTATCATTGGGAAATGATGTAAAGTCAATATAATTTCCGTTTTTAGCAGTGTTTTAGATATTTTATGGGATATTTTGTGCCTTGGGCTTTGCAAAGCCTCAAGGACAAGTTTAGATATTTTGACTTGGCCAATGGGATAGCTAGTTGCTCCATGAGGTTTCCTCCCTCAAGCCTATTTATTCCATGGGTTTCATTGTAAATAAGAGGCTGAACTTGAGAGAAGAATTAATACATTGGTCATATGAGCTTTGAAGAATACACTTGAGTTATGATTTTTGGACTGCCTCTTGGATGCTTTTGAGGAATGGTGAAGGCTTGTTGATGGATTCCTTGTCATGGTAGAATGGTATAGTGCTTCTTAATGTGTTTTGTCCTCTAGTTCTCATTCATATTACATATTTCTTGCTGCTATAGATCAGTAAAGATTGATTTTGAGATATGCCCATGGAGGCACCTCAAAATCCCTGAATCTTCATAGCTTGATGTTTTCTTCTCCCTTAGTTATGCTAAAGAATTCTTAGCTACTCTTTAGTAACCTAAGGTATTGTTGCTAAGTTTTATTCATCAGTTCTATGTATGTTAAGTAGGATGTATGGTTTGCCCTACCTACCTACAAGCTGCCCATAGTTCTGTCCGTAAAACTTTCTCTTTGACTGATTTGTTGATCATCTTGTTGAACCAAGGAGGCCTAGTCCCGATCTAGCCCTTTGCCTAAAACTATGAAAACTTATTTGTCCAAGTGCCCAATGACTTAGAGACTATGTTTAGGCGTTCCGTCATAGTTTATGAGTTGTTAGTTTGTCTTATATGTTTTCCCCAAAGTCTGATAGCCATTTCCCGAAGTTAGAGGGTCTTATACCTATATGTATGGCTGGAATGTTTGATTTCTATGTGTTAATTAGCTTATAGTTATACTTAGCATGATTAATGGCTTGCTATTACATGTTTATTGTCTGCTATTAACTAGTTACACTTGAAATCCCTTGTCTTTCACCAACTTATTGTCCACTTAATCCATTTTTCCCAAAGATCCCTTCTACCGTGAATCAAATCGGCCCTACAGCAGCTTTACATCATCACCTCATAGCTTCCTTGACCTGTTTGACCCCATAGCCCAATTTATCTACATATTGTTATCCAGTTTATGTATTTGATCAGTTTCATCCCTCACAAACTTAAAAACCAAAAAAACCAAAAACATACTTCATAACTAGCCTAATATCAGAACATCGCAAGTAAACACACAGACATCTTTTACACTTATAGAGAGAGCCCTCTCTGAGTCCAGGAAGGCTAGGTCCTTGGGCTCCAAAGCTTGGTTTGATGTTACATCGTCATTTGGCTAGCCAATCGGCCAAATCACGGGACCCTAACATAATGGCGATCACGGTGGGACCTTGAGTCAAAACATCCTAGGTATCCCTTAGGAACTCTCAAAATCTCATTCAAACTTAGAAGAGTAGAATTTGGTTGTCTCACCATCCTAGAAAAATGATGACTCAGCTGTAGGACACTCTTCCAAACCTCAGGACAACATAAAACTCAGAAAAACCCCAAAAAACTCCCTTAAGATTGGTTTTTGTCAGTATTGGTGGTGGACCATACACATATACCTCAAAACAACTAAAAATCCACCTGGCGACTCCACTAGCCTCCAGTAGGCCTTACTACCTTGCTAAATTTTAGAATACCATCTGATTTTGCCACCTCATCGCCACACTAACATAATGGCGATCACGGTGGGACTCTGAGTAATAAACAAACTTAGTTTCCCTCATCTTTAGAGACTTTTTGAGAATACTGTTTGATTGACTTATCCCACCGCTCACTAACATAATGGTGATCACGGTGGGACTTTGAGTCAAAACATCCTAGGTATCCCTTAGGAACTCTCAAAATCTCAGTCAAACTTAGAAGAGTAGAATCTGGTTGTCTCACCATCCTAGCAAAATGATGACTCAGCTATAGGACACTTTTCCAAACCTCAGGACTACATAAAACTCAGAAAAGACCCCAAAAAACTCCCTTAGATTGGTTTTTGTCAGTATTGGTGGTGGACCATACACATATACCTCAAAAAAACTAAAAATCCACCTGGCGACTCCACTAGCCTCCAGTAGGCCTTACTACTTTGCTAAATTTTAGAATACCATCTGATTTAGCCACCTCATCGCCACCCTAACATAATGGCGATCACGGTGGGACTCTGAGTGATTTAAAAACTTAGCTTCCCTCATCTTTAGAGACTTTTTGAGATTACTAGCTGATTGACTTATCCCACCGCTCACTAACATAATGGCGATCACGGTGGGACTTTGAGTTAGTGACAATCTAAGGACACCTTAGAACTCTATAAGTCCCTTATTTTTAAGAATACTGTTTGATTGACTTATCCCACCGCTCACTAACATAATGGCGATCACGGTGGGACATTGAGTTAGTGACAATCTAAGGACACCTTAGAACTCTATAAGTCCCTTATTTTTAAGAATACTGTTTGATTGACTTATCCCACCGCTCACTAACATAATGGCGATCACGGTGGGACCTATTGAGTACATAATAGTCTAGCAAACTTTTATAGGATCCTTAGTCCTTCAACTTTTAACTTAAACCATCAGCCTCTAGAATCATTTAGTGTAAACTCTCTGTTTCACCATATTAGCAAAGTGATGAATCAGATTTATAACACTCTTACATCCTAGGCTGCACATAAAACTCAGAAAAAACCACAAAAAACTCCCTTAGATTGGTTTTTGTCAAGTACTGGTGGTGGACCATACAAGTATATCTCAAACAACTGACAATCCACCTGGCAACTCCACTAAACTTCTAGTAAGCCTTACTACTTTTCAAAACGCTAGGCTACTATCCGACAGACCTATCCCATCACTCACTAACATAGCGGGAGATGGTAAGACACTGAGTACATAATAGTCCAGCAAACTCTTATAAGACTCTTTGTTCCTTTAGGTACCATAAACAAGCAAGCAGTCCCTAGACCCATTTTTTAGAGTAAACTCTTTTTTTTCTCATCACCCTAGCAAAGTGTTGAAACAAGTCTAGGATACTTTAAAAAACCATAGGCTGCACATAAAACTCAGAAAATCCAAAAACATTCTCAGTTTAGTTACTGGTGGTGGACCATAGCTATCTTCACAACAGCAACCCAGTTCCACCTGGCGACTCCACTAATCCATCCCTTTTATTTTGACCATCCTTCACCTTAGTAAAACTTAGAAAAAAAAAAAAAAAACCATTCATCCAGAACATTCACCAATACCATTCTCTTTAAACTCTGGATCTAAAATCTGGCTTCCCGAAGAATTAATACCAGATCCCATCCAGACCCAAATCCCCCTATCATAGTAGATGACCCAGAGAAGATTCTGTGGCAAGCTTCTGAAAATGATCATCTAGCTTCTGGTAGATTCACCCGTAGAACAAGATCTATACCAAAACATCGCACTATCCTACTAGATTCACCTTTTGAATTAGAGTCATCACAAACTCTTCCCAGAAGCAAATCATATAGTAAGATAAACTTCGATGATCTTGAACCCCTAAACCCACCACAGAGTCCTATTAGAGAAGCTTCACCCACCACTCCTCCTGATTTCCAGCTTCTTTATCAATTTGGCTCCTATCATCCCAGATTTGCTCAAAACCAGATCACTAGTCCAAGTTCATCCGCTACACCTGGTCAAACCACCACTGTTCAAACCACTTCATTTCAGCCTACTAGTCCTCATCTTGTACATCATCCATTAGCTCCAGTCATGGCAGCCTGGTACGCACCTTTGGTGTTGCCACCGCCTTTAGCTCCTCTCCCAAACAAATATCAAGACAAGATCCCACACTTTACCGGAGAAGACACCACCACACCTCAACAGCATATAAGTAGAATGACTGATGCTTATGAATACCTAGAGGTACAAGACGAGACTGTCAGAATGAGAATATTTGCCCAAAGTCTTGGTGGTGAGCCCAAAGCATGGTTCAAAAGCTTAGCTCCAAACAGCATCCATGATATCCCCGAACTACATCAAGTTTTCAGAAATAGGTGGGAAATCCGAAGAAACCCCATTCAAATCCTGTCAGAATATAACAATCTAAAACGGGAAAATGGGGAAAGTGTCCAAGCTTACTGTACTAGGTTCAACAGTGTATATAACTCCCTTCCACCTCATTTCAAACCTCCACTTGGTTTAGCCTTGGAAAAATTTCCTGAGGGTTTTGATCCGGACATGACATATCATCTGAGAGATAAGGATCCCCCTACCTTGGAGGAAATGCAACAAATAGCCATAAAAGCAGATGCCAACTTAGCTGAAAAAAGAGCTAGAACTAGATCAGAAAGAAAAGTCACATATAGAGATGAGGTCTTCACTTCATCACCTTCCCTAGATCCCAGAATAGATGACTTAGTCAAATCCATGGCTAAAATGTGGGAAAAGATCAATGAAAAAGCTCTTGTTAGGGACAACCAGCCAAACCCTCCAATCAGAAACCGAAACCAAAACTTTAGGAGGGAGCAGCCCCAAAACAGACCAAGGGATAATGACCAACAGATCAGGCCACCATTCAATGAAAACTATGTGGAAGAGGATGATAGGGACTCAGAACCTCTTGATGAACATCATTTAAACCTCATAGGGTCTGACAATGAAGGTGAGGTGTACCTCACTGAAGAAGAACAAGCCTTCTTTTCGCATGATCAAGATGAGACCAATTATGAAGATCTTGATGACCCTGCCATAGAGTTTCAAAATGCTATTGTAGAAGCCCACAGGCAATATGACCTTAGGAGCAAAAGAAACCAAGATAATGTCAAGAAAGGTAACTCTGATACTGCTACAGCTCCAGATACCATCCTCAAAAAAGCATCAAGCAGTGACAAAATCAAAATTGAAAAGACTGATCAAAGCCAAGCTAAAGTTACCCAAACTAGTCCTCTCTCATATACTCCTGATACTTCTACAAAGGTCACCAAAACAACTATGGCAAACAAAACCCCTAAACAAGGTCAACAAACTCAGAACATAGACAAGGTCTTAACTGAAAAAGATGAAACAAACATATCTAAACTTCAAATGCCTTTTAGCTTCGAAGGCGAGATCGCTAAGATCAAAATCACCATGCCTCTTACTGAACTCATTGCCCAAAACTCTTATAAATCCCAAGTACTAAAAGTCTTAAATTTAGGGAATGATGCGAACACTGTTAATCTCACTGATGACATTCCTGAAGTATTGTTTGGTCCAAAGGTAGAAGGAAAATTTTAAGAGGGAGTCACTCTTCCATTTTACATTAGCCTAAACATCCACGACCAAATCCTCCATAATGCCATGCTAGACTCCGGCGCCTCGCATAATCTTATGTCGAAGGTAGTAATGGAAAGATTAGGCTTGGAAATCACAAGACCATACAAAGACTTGTATTCATTTGATTCAAGCAGAGTCCAATGCCTGGGTTTGATCAAAGACCTTTGTTTTAGTCTGGCCCAAATACCAGCGAAACATCTTATCATGGATATAGTAGTGGCAGACATTCCTCCCAAGTACGGGATGCTCCTATCCCGATCTTGGGGAGCCAAACTCCAAGGGAACATCCAACTAGACATGTCATATGCCACCATTCCTGTGTTTGGTCAGACCAGAATACTGTACCGCGAATCACACGTGAAATACATGATCAGCAGTCAAGATAGGCCAGATAACATTCCAATGTGTTCTTTGCGGTCCGACCTAAACTCTTTCATTATGCATATTGATGTAAACATGGAAGAAGAGTCAGAAGAAACTGATAAAGACTTAGATCCACCACATCAGTTGTCCCTGGTACCTTATGATGAACTGGACACTCAAAACTACCATGATCATGAACAACTGTCTCTTGAGGAAAGTAAGTTTACCCTCTCCAAAGTAGGATTAGAGCAAGAAGCACAAACCCTCATGTACTATCAAGAAAATTGCTCTAGCTTTAGTCAAACACCAGCAGTAACTTGTGGAAATTTCTTCCGGTTAAAAGCTTTAGAAGACCTACACATCATAAACCTATTCGGAACCCGAGAGAAAGGAAGTTTAATGTTTCTACCATACCTCAAAGATTTACCATCATGTGACCCTCCTACTGCAAATAAAACTTTGACCATAACCTCAGTAGCTCAACATCTTGAGAAAATGCCAAATGAACTTCTTATGAGCAAGAATGATAGTTATGATCCCAGCATACCTGAACTATTGAAATTAGCTCAGATTTTATCCTTTCATGAAGAACTTAGAAATGCTAAAATCGGGAATCTCATGCAAAATACTAATTTCTACAGAAAAAACAAGGGAAAACATTGTATCACTACCTTTTCCTCAAAGAACAACTTTAACAAAAGCAAACACAACAAACTAAAACAAACTGAAATGATCAAAAATAAAACTAGTGGCCATAGAATCTGCTTTGATTTTAGAAATAATACTGCATCTCCATATAACAAAAATCATGTTTTTTCTACTCAAGATCATGATTCACCAATTGAAAATGCTTCTAATCATGTATTCTTGCAAGACCATATTTCAGATCATAATCATCAAATTCCTTTGCAAAGTAGACAACTTAAAGATTTTTTCCAGTTTGCGGGAGGTAAATCTGATTTCAAGTTCAAAATCGCTAAACCACCCAATATCAGAAATCTGTTCATGAAGGTCATGTTCCCAGTTTTAAATTTCTGTGTTTTTGCATACCTTGATGATGTCACTATCTATTTCAAGAACTACCAAGAGTACATACATTACCTGAAGAAAGCATACAGTAAGGAAAGGAGTGGAAATCAGATATTCAGAGAGGTACAAAGGGAGGATACTGGGTTGTTTAGAGATTCTTGCATGAATCCCTATGTTATATTAGAGAGAGAAAATTTCCCAAATTTTTCTTTTCAAGAGTTAAGTGGGCCAAGGGTGAGAGGAGATCCTTACGAGGATAAGATGCTGAAATTCCGTCATTTCCAAGATTTTTGAGTTTGAAACACTTACAGTCATTGTACATGCCATTGTTTGAAAATATTGAAAAAATAGAAAAGTAAAAAACAGTAAAAGATAGAAAAGTCAAAAACAGTAAAAAACAGAAAAGAGGGCCAGCGAAGATAGAACAAAGGCCCCATGTTCCAAAAAATAGTCTTTCGGAAAGCGAGCAAGTCTAAATGCCGCTACTAGTACTTCAATGTCTTGTTCAGCTATCTAGCCTAATCATAGCTGAGCATGTTTAAATTTTTTTTCTGATAAGTTAGTGAGTGCCAAGATAGTCAACATTGTGTAAGATTGACTTATCACAGAGCTTAGATTAGGGAGAGATTCTGGTTCCACATGCCTAAAACAGAACCAAAGAGAGAAGCGAGGGATGAAAAACACATTTGTGTGCAGCTTGTCTTTTATGCCGCAAATGCATGACAAATCAGACTGCCTAATCCTGATTTGATCATTTTTGAATTTCATGTTGTAGATTAGAGAATGAAATCCTGTCAAACTGCTTAATCTTGACAGTTGATCTAGCATAGGTAGAGGAATGAAGGATTTCATCAGCTTAATCTGAACTCCCGGCAGATATAAGAGTAGAAGTAGATAGGTTCATTTTGCAAAAAGAAAAATATGCATTGTCAAAAGGCTGCTAGTTCAAATGCGCCAAAGAGGAGAAAAAAATGTTAGAAAAGATAGTGGGGTAGGTAGAAGTATCTTTGATGTTAACCATGCTGTCATTTTTCAGAAATAACATCAAGAGAAGGGTAAATTTTGTGCCAATGGATAAGGCACTGGTCTTCATAAGCCAAAAAATCTGAATTCTGGACACCTCCTGACAAGGAGCTGCCCTCCCCAAATGGAGCCACTGTTAGCCATCTGTATTTTTTACATGTTAGTGATGACTATATCTACAGCTGAGTTTTCTAGAAACTGATTTCCTTATGTCAATATGTCATCCAGAAAACCCTCCTAAAACTTTTTTCACCTTTCTACCTTTCCAGTTCGCCCATGTCGAATATCAAAACCTCATATCACAATCCTATCCAGCTTCAGTTTTATTGGTCTGCCCATCAACTTTAAAAGGAAAATCGACATCTGTTTCAAAAGTCTCCCCTATGTTAGGAAGTGGCGCTCTAAGACATTTCACCTTTGGCAATCATTAAAAGGCCAAAAAACCTCCATCTGCAACAGACCTACCATGACTGATCCCTTACTTTGCAAACGAAATTGACAAACAGCCTTAAGTCGCGCCACTCATATTCCCTAGGTCTCAGCACTGCATAAAGCCCAATCTCAAGCTGACTAGTAGGTTTTTCACAGTGTTCTATGGTTTCTACAAAGGCAGGAAATATAACTTCATCTCAGGAGGAAATGCTTGATCTACAGTTAGAGGAACAGCTGCTTCTAAATGTATTGTGAGCCTGAGATGAAGCTGCAAAACAAAAGTCACTCATCAGGACCTTACAGCTCTTTCCAGCATGAAAATCACAGGAAGAAAGGGTCGCCACTGTCTCAGCAAACTGGTAAATTTTCAAGGCCCAGAACCTCCTTCATTTACAAGCAGAGGGTTAGGGCGCCTCCTTCATCCATAAGCAGAGGGCGCAGGCCAGTATTGACTCAGAAGGTTGCAAAAGTCCAGGTTTGCCTTTACTAAAACAATGAAACAATATCTTCAGGTTTTATGAATGTAATTGATGATCATAACAGGAATGGAGCTTGAAATATGCTAGCTCAAAAGAAAGGAGAGTCTGATTTGATAAAAGAGATCATCTGAAACTTTCAAGTCATGTGAATTGTTGAAGCTTTAGAAGGCCTGTCATCAGTAAACATCCCAATCATAAGAAGCCTGTTTTGTCCAAGATCAAATGGAATAGATGCTGTTAACCAATGCCATTACACAAGCAGAAGGAAAGCCCTTGGTTTTTCAAAAAGCACTGACCTTCATAGTCACAAAAGTTATTTGTCAAGTAAATCTATCATGAGTTGAACAAGCCAAATGATAAATATCTCAGTCACCCTTAGAACAGTGCAGAGGAACAGTGTCACTGTGGCTAGGGTTTCTTCTAAAACACAGTGATGCTTGCAAGTAAAGATGCTAAGATTGGTGTTTTTCAAGTAGTTTACTTACCACGACATTCAGAGAAAGGCTGTGTCAAACATAGTAGTCAAAAAGCCTTCGGATACCTTACCTGATGAAGAGCCTCCTCCATGCATGAGTAGAGGGCCAAAGCCATTGCAAGTTGCTGAAGCTGATTGATATAAAATATAATGGAAGGATACCAAAAACTGAATAGGAGTCATTGCACAGGTAAGTGTTACTGTTTATGGTGCAAGGGTATTGATTTCCCTCTTCAAAAAGCTATCTGTCAGACTGTACCTATAGTGGAAAGAAGGAAATGTTATGAATAATGTATGCTATTGATACCAAAAGAAGCAGTTGCTTTAGAGAAATGGTTAAAAGCATCTCACTATCACCTGCCCAGAAGCCTAAAGAAGATCCTTTTGAGTAAACAGTGAAGCATAGTGTGAAAGCAAGCCATCAAAAGAGCGCACTTACAGTCCCAAGGGAAGCTTGTGAATCACCTGGAAGCAACAATCATCAAACACTTTGAAAGAACACAGGCCATCTCATGCTGAATAAACAGTTGCCAGGGTATACAATCTTATGAATAGGCAGAAGAAGTTGGTTTTGATGAGTTGACACTGTTTATATGTCTTATAACAAACACAGTTGTCATTGTTCCAAAGGGCAGATGTAGCACAAAACTGCATGGAAAAAGGACCTGCAGACAAGGCCTTTTAAAATTTTGTCACCAAGAAGATTTCCCCTTTAAAGTTATTATTCACTGTGTTCCAAAGGTCTTTCAGCCTGTGATCATTGTTGGATAGTTTAAAAAGAAGAAGCACAACCTTTATTTTGAGGGAAAAAGGGTATTGTATACTACACCTACAAGCAGAGATTTGAAAACCCACTATAGGTAAAAGATGAAGAAGTTGCCGAAGACCAAGAGTTGTCAAAGCAAAGTGACAAATCACCTGTGTTATTAAAACACCGTAGCAGAAGTGGTGGAGTTGGTCGACTTAATTGGTCAAAGTTCAGAGCTCGGGGTCAGAATCAACGTGCGGGTATATATATTCAAATAACAAACCCATTGTTTTAAAAAACAAACAGAGTTAAAGATCAATGTTAATTCCGAAAGGTTAAATGACCGTTGGAGAGTTATGGTGACATAGCATCAAAGGGTAAGTATGGTGTAAAGTTTTCATTTTCAAAAAACTGAAGAAGAGCCCGCGCCTCTCTAGCACCAAGGCGAGAAAATCCGGTCGAAAATTCACAAGTATACACTGTGCAGAGGCAACGCGACGTGCCTGGGTTTTGGCGCGACGTGCCTGGGCGGAATTTTGCGCAGGGCTCTTTGTCGGCGCGACGTGCCTGTACGTTGACGCGACGTGCCTGTACAAGGCCGCCCGACCACACGACAGGCCGACCCGACAAGCACTTGCTGCGCGACGAGTTTTCTTCAAAGGTTGCCGCGCAGCTGTCCAGAGTCCCCAGCACTGTTTCAGCTTTCAAAAGCGGATGTTCATCAAAGTTCGAGGTATTTTATATGCTCCCCCATCAAATTTCAAGGTTTTGATAAAGGACAATAAGGTTTAAAACCCCGGACCTTGCCATTATTGTTAAAAACAAAAGCAGCCTTTCTACACAGTGAACTGAATTATTGCAATATGATAAAGGCCGAATTTGTCATTCAAAGAGCACATATAGAGATACGGGGTTTTGAAGTTGTCTTGTAAAGATTTGTGCTTTGATTAGAAGAAAGCTTTGTTATGAAAAGACAGGGTTTGGTCTTAAAGGAGAAAACTGTCTTCACAGTCCTCCAGACCTTGCCACATTGTCAAAACAGTGAAGTGCACTCAGCAAGGGAGTTTTGACATTCTTGTTGTTTGAAAAAGAAAACTCATAAAATCTCTGTCTAAGAGCTTGATAATATTCTAAAAACTCTGTCATTATCACCCCAAACCTGTGTATTGGCACTCTTAGCATATGTGTGGTGTTTTGCTTGATATGCAAACAGTGCAAAGAAGGCACACTTGCACAGGACAGAATTGCTGAATGTTTGAAAACCTCCTCCGAGCTAGGTGTTGGTTGACATCAAAAGTTGTCAAAAACAGAGTGATTGTTGGCATTCTCTCACAGGCACACCTTTTAGCAAACTCACCAAGAGGAATGATTGCTTAATACTACATACAGGAAATTTATACAGCATATTGTCTCATCTTTATTGATGGTTTTCTATTGAGAAGTTTACATAGCTGAAGTGTATCCAGAGTTGAAGGACTGTTTTTAATGAGTGCAGAGGTGGCTTATTCCAAGAAACTTTGTTGCATTTTATTCAAAACCACAGGGTCCATATCTGTCCAAACAGTGTAGTGGCCAGTTTCAATCCAGCAGAACATTTTTCATACAGTGAAGGCAGTTTTCCTCTTCCAAAGTTTGGTCAAAGTCAGAATGCCTCCAAAGCGAGATCACAAGAGCGGTCCACATAAGAGATATGAGCCTATCTCCATAGAAGAAATCAATGCGCACCCATCAGTGCTTTTCAATTTCCATGAAGTAGGTTGTCTTGATTTCTGTCAGAGGATAGAAGAAGTCAAGAGTTTCTCGCCACTTACACATTTATGCGCTTTGAGATTCAAGGACAAACACTTCCAGTTAGCAGGTCTTGACTTCAAAATCTCTCCAAGGTATGTATCCAAGGCTACCAAGATCCCGTATCATGGTGAAAAGTGGTTTAAACAAGCTCATCTTGATCTGGAGGATTATAAACCTTTCATCAAACCTGAACATAGGGAAACCATCACTGCTATTTTCCCTTTCTCCTATCTTCTTGACAGTTATGCTCCGCTGATGAAAGCCATAATGAGATATTTCACTTGTGAAGGGAGGTTTAGTCAAATTTTTGCCTATCATGTCCGCTTGTTGATTCATTTTACCAGAAGCAGGCAGTTAAACCTTCCATACTTTTTGTCTAAAAGCATAGAGAAAATGGCAGCTACTGACCAAAAGAAGGCTCCACCTCAGCAAATCCCTTCTCTCTTTCATCATTCCTTGATCAAGATTATCTTCTTACACCAGCTGGAGAAGAAAGGGGTTTCATGGGATTCATTCATTAGCCATGCAGATTTCGCCATTGTCCCTCCTGTTCATGTGTCTCCTACTCAGCCTGTCCATCGCCCAGTGCCTTTATCTAGTAGGCCTACCCCTAAAAAACTCAAGATGACCATTGGGCAGCCAAGTGAACAGGGAGAAGGAGAGGGCAGTGAACCACAGGGAGAAAAAGAAGGCAGTGAGCAGCAGCAGCCAGATTTTGAGGGACAGCAGCAGTTAGAGATTAGTGAGCAGCAGCAGCCAGATTTTGAGGGACAGCAGCAGTTGGAGATTAGTGAGCAGCAGCAGCCAGATTTTGAGGGACAACAGCAGTTGGAGATTAGTGAGCAGCAGCAGCCAGATTTTGAGGGACAGCAGCAGTTGGAGATTAGTGAGCAGTAGCAGCCAGAGTTTGAAGATCAACAGCAGCAGACAGAAATTGAAGAGCAGCAGGTTGAGCAAACAATTGAAGCGCCTTTTGATCCACAAGCTGGACAGGATGTTGAGGAAGGACAGCAAGCTGAAGCTGCCTCCTTGACAGTGACCCAAACTGTTCCTAAAAAGAGGAAATTGCCCAAAAAGACAACTTCTAGCTTGCCAAGGAGAAAAAGCGCCAGATTAGCTTTCAAAGGCAAAAGTAAAATTGGAGAAAGTGCAAAGCATGGAGGTGAATTAGCTATTATCCCTATCCAAAGTGATGATAGTGACAATGAAGCACGCCTCCTTGAAAACCTCCTCATTCAGAAAGAAGAGCAAATTGAGGTGTTACAAGAAGATCTTCAAAGGGCGAGGAATTTCAACCATTTCTTGGAGGTTGAAAACAAACAAATGAAGTTTCATGTAGCTATCCATGAAGCAAGAGCAATCAAGTATAAGAAAGAGGCGGAAAAAGCACAAGTAAGAATTGAAGAGCTCATTGGCGAGTTTGATGATGAAGAGGAGGAAGACCAGCCTAGGCGGAAGAGGCCTAGAACCATCGGGCTTAGAAGAGCCTTGGAGAAACAGAGAGCAGAAGAACAAGCTCAATTCGAAGCCTTTCCTCTCACTGCCCTCTTTGAGTAGGAAATTGAGGAGAACAAGGAAGCATGGCTTGAGAGAGCTAACCAGCATTTGGAATTAAAGCTTGAGAGGGAAAATAGGGATCTTGAGCTACAGAGAAAGAGGACTCTTCACTTTCAGAAGCTAAATCAGTTTGCCAGGCGAAAATTAAAGGTGGCACAAGAGAAATTGAAGAAATTGAAGGAGAGGCGCCTAGCACGGAAAGAAGCAAAAAGCATATCAGCCCTTGATATTTTGGCTTCAGCTTCGGAGCATGTTTCTATGGACCCTTGAGGGTCATGCATGCCAATTTTGGGCCTGTTTCGGAAACTTTTTTTTTTTTGGCATTTTTTGGGTTTTTGGCCAAAAACTCATAAATGCGCCATTTCAGTTTGAGGATTTGTCAAGGGAGGAGGATGATACCGATGGATGCCATAATTCCATGAGCAGGTCTCCAGCGATTTTCAGGGCATTTGAAGATCATTCGCCCCTCCAAATTGGCGAAAAACAACCTCATTTTGCACATTCTGCCCGCCATATCAGCAGCCTGCTATTTTCTGGGTTTTTGCACACAGGTACAGTTTTGAGGGACTTTCAGAGATCAGATTGAGGTGATTCTACTTGCGTTGGAAAGCAGACACAAAGAGCTTTCCAACGAGCCATCATGAGCCTCATTTCGACACTGGGAAGGCTGCCATTTGCATCCAGCAAGTCAGGGGACCTTTTTCAGGCATAAATATGAAGTATTTTTGTAATTTTTGAACTCCAAAAATTTGCTTTTCCCAAATGTGCGTTAAGCTATTTTTATCATGGGGAAATCATGTAAAGTCAATATAATTTCCGTTTTTAGCAGTTTTTTAGATATTTTATGGGATATTTTGTGCCTTGGGCTTTACAAAGCCTCAAGGACAAGTTTAGATATTTTGACTTGGCCAATGGGATAGCTAGTTGCTCCATGAGGTTTTCCTCCCTCAAGCCTATTTATTCCATGGGTTTCATTGTAAATCAGAGGCTGAAATTGAGAGAAGAATTAATGCATTGGTCATATGAGCTTTGAAGAATACACTTGAGTTATGATTTTTGGACTGCCTCTTGGATGCTTTTGAGGAATGGTGAAGGCTTGTTGATGGATTCCTTGTCATGGTAGAATGGTATAGTGCTTCTTAATGTGTTTTGTCTCCTAGTTCTCATTCATATTACATATTTCTTGCTGCTATAGATCAGTAAAGATTTATTTTGAGATATGCCCATGGAGGCACCTCAAAATCCCTGAATCTTCATAGCTTGATGTTTTCTTCTCCCTTAGTTATGCTAAAGAATTCTTAGCTGCTCTTTAGTAACCTAAGGTGTTGTTGTTAAGTTTTATTCATCAGTTCCATGTATGTTGAGTAGGATGTATGGTTTGCCCTACCTACCTATCAGCTGCCCATAGTTCTGTCCATAAAACTTTCTCTTTGACTGATTTGTTGATCATTATGTTGAACCAAGGAGGCCTAGTCCCGATCTAGCCCTTTGCCTAAAACTATGAAAACTTATTTGTCCAAGTGCCCAATGACTTAGAGACTATGTTTAGGCGTTCCGGCATAGTTTATGAGTTGTTATTTTGTCTTATATGTTTTCCCCAAAGTCTGATAGCCATTTCCCGAAGTTAGAGGGTCTTATACCTCTATGTATGGCTGGAATGTTTGATTTATATGTGTTAATTAGCTTATAGTTATACTTAGCATGATTAATGGCTTGCTATTACATGTTTATTGTCTGCTATTAACTAGTTACACTTGAAATCCCTTGTCTTTCACCAACTTGTTGTCCACTTAATCCATTTTGCCCAGAGATCCCTTCTACCGTGAATCAAATCGGCCCTACAGCAGCTTTACATCATCACTTCATAGCTTCCTTGACCTGTTTGACCCCATAGCCCAATTTATCTACATCTTGTTATCCATTTTATGTATTTGATCAGTTTCATTCCTCACAAACTTAAAAAACCAAAAAACTTAAAACATACTTCATAACTAGCCTAATATCAAAACACCACAAGTAAACACACCGACATCTTTTACACATATAGAGAGAGCCATCTCTGAGTCCAGGAAGGCTAGGTCCTTGGGCTCCAAAGCTTGGTTTGATGTTACATCGTCATTTGGCTAGCCAATCGGCCAAATCACGGGACCCTAACACAACCTACATTGCTTCTTCATAACATTCAGGTTCACCAGAATTAGTCAACAATAAATAATATAATGAAGGAGAGTATCGTTCAAGGGGTCTACTTATCCTGGTAGATCTTCTAACACCGCTTTCGGGTGTTTGAGATGCCTATTGCTATTGTGGTGGTTGTTGTTGTTGTTGTGGCTCTTAATTATTATCATTTTCAGGCACCTTTACCTTTTCTGTGGTCTCATCAAGAACTGTGTATTCTTTGTTTTATTTTTCCTGTTTCTTTTCCCACAATTGATTCTTATACAAGACATTTTCATTGAATATTACATCTTTTCTCCTAATGATTTTGTGGTTTTCATAATCATATAAGCGATAAACAAAATCATTAACACCATATCCAATAAAGGTACATTTCTTTGATTTTTCCTCAAGCTTTGTTCTATTTTCTTTATTAATATGGACAAAGGCCTCACAACCAAAAGGCTTTAAAAAAGAGTATTTTACCTTTTTACCTGTCCATGCTTCCTCTGGAATACCACCATCCAAGGAGCTTGAAGGCCCTCTATTTATTAGATAAACAAAAGTATCTACAGCATCTGCCCAAAATTGTAAAGGAAATCGTGCATGCAATCTCATGCACCTTGCACGCTCCATGATTGTTTTGTTCATCCTTTTTGACACACCATTTTCTTGTGGTCTTCTTGGAACTGTATTTTCTCTGCGAATTCCATGCTCTGAATAGTACCTATCAATCTCTTTGCTGCAATATTCACCTCCATTGTCTGATCTGAGACACTTCAACTTCTTTCCTGTCTCAATCTCAACCAAAGCTTTCCATTTCTTGAAAGTATGAAATACATTATATTTATTCTAGAAACAATAAATCCAAGTTTTTCTAGTTGCATCATCAATAAAAGTAACATAATAACGAGAGCCACCAAGAGATGATACCTGAGCAGGTCCCCATACATCTGTATGCACAAGCTCTAATTTTTTTCTCTTCTTTCCTTTCCCAGCTTTGAGAAATTTGAATCTCTTCTGTTTTCCATAAATGCAATTCTCACATAAATCCAAATCAACATTCTTCAAACCCAGCAAAAAATTTCTTGAGTGAAGAATCTTCATCCCCTTCTCACTCATGTGTCCGAGACTATGATGCCATAATGCTGCATCTACTCCTTTGGAATTTAAAGCATTAACAGAGTTAGAAATACCATTGCATAAATACAATGTACCAACCTTTTTGCCTTTTGCTATTACCAGCGCTCCTTTGGTGACCTTCCAAGTTTTATCTGTGAAAGTTTTCACACAACCTTCACTGCCTAACTACCCTGTTGAAATCATATTTTTCTTCAGATCTGGAACATGCCTTACCTCCTTTAATATCCATTGGTTTCCATTCTATTGTTTTACAAGAACGTTACCCATTCCAACAATTTTACAGGGTTTATCATCACCCAAACGAACTTGTCCAAAATCTCCTTGAACATAGTCACGAAAATATTTCTTATCAGGTGTGGCATGGAATGAGGCCCCTGAATCTACCACCCAGGAATCAGTAAAATTTTCGAAAGAAAGAATCAAGGCATCTTGTAACACATCACCTGTCACATTTGCTTCATGATTGTTTTATTGTTGTGCATCTCGTTCTTTTCCCTTCCGAGATCTACAGTCTTTCTTTAGGTGTCCTTTCTTTCTGCATTTCCAACACAGTATCCCTGATCTAGACTTGGATCTGCCTTTCCTTGATTTACTACGATATCCCGATCTCTTTCCTCTTTCCATTCTTCTTCCCCTAGACTCTCCACTCAAAGCATTACCTGATGTCTCACTAGAGCTTTTCCGTCGCATTTACTCACTAAGGATAGCATCGACAACAACGTCAAAATTTAAAGTACTAGATCCAGAGACAGAGATACTAATGGCCATAACTAAACCATTCCAGCTTTCTGGTAATGAGCACAAAAATAACAAAACTCTAACTTTATCATCAAATTTTACCCCTACAGAACTTAACTGATTGGTAACTATATTAAAATCATTTAAATGGTCTGCAACAGATCCACCTTCTGAAATCTTCATATTAAATAAATGTTTCATAAGAAATACCTTGTTTGAGGTCGAGGGTTTTTCATATAGTTTCGTCAATGCCTTAATCAAACCCTCTATTGTTGTTTCCTTTGAAATATTTAAGGCTATCGACAACACGAGGCACAATCGTACTATTCTGAGTGCCTTTATATCAAGAATATCCCATTCTGCATCTATCATAATCGTCGACTTCTTTGTTTTTCTTCTCAATGGTAGGTACAGATCTTTCTGATACATATAATCTTCCATCTGCATCTTCCACAGCAGGAAGTTTTGGCCGTTAAATTTCTCGAACCTAAATTTACCATCTTCCACCATTGGTCCCACTCGAACCAAGAACCCTTATTTCCTGCGATTTTATCATCCAAATAGACCTTCGGCTCTGATACCAGTTGTTAGAAAATCAAATATTACAGAGTAATTAAACACATAAAATATGTGGAAAACACAAGCACACAAAATGTATAAAACCAGAGAGACATAGATATACGCGGTTCACACAGTTTGGGCTACATCCACCCCGAACAGCCAATCCTTCCTTTCTATTATCCAGCAAAAATGAAGAGACACAACCTGTTAGACTTCTATACCAATAGGTGTCATTTTTCATGATTGACTTGTTGAACTATGCAATATGTCAAACCTTTTTCTTGTTGCAAAGGTGTTCCATATTTTCAAAAAATCAAAAAATAAAAAAAAATTTAAAAAAATGTAAAGAGGATATACCCTAGAAAAAAATTAAAGGGTTAAAAAATAAAATTGGCCAAAAAGTGAAAGAAAATGAACCCCACCAAAAGAAAGGCCAAGGAAAGTGTGCAAATATAAATGCCACTACTATTTCATTTTTTGTAATAAGTAATTGTGTGCAGTTTGTTAAACTTTTGCCACAATTTATGAAGAGTCAAACTATTTAAACTTGACTCATTCATTTTTAAATTTCATGTTGTAGAATAGAGAATAATATCTGGCCAAACAACTTAATCTTGGCAGATAGGTAGATAGGTAGAGTTAATGAAAGGTGCTCAACAATTTAATCTGAGCCCTTGGATGTAATAAGTGTAGACTTAGATAGGTTGCATGTAAAAGAAAAGAAGATTGATAAGGGTTTGCCAGTCTAAGTGCACCCTAATAAAGAAGACAAAATGGTAGGGTAAAGTAAGTAGGGTAGGTAGATGTTGTTGTAGGATTGCATGTGGTGAATGATGGTTCTAAATGTGTTCAATTTTAATTTCATCACAAAGTGCAAAGGCAGTTACTACATTGGAAGAAATTCACAGCAGAGCAAAGTCAAATTATTAATTACCCCTCTCATTTTTCCTAAACATTTTACTAATTTCCCCAAGCACTAAGGTATTTGAAGATTAAAGGGGCTCAAGGCATTTCCTTGACTTTTGGAGTGACCGGACCCTCGGCCCAATAATTGAAAAGACCTAAGTACTTGAAAACATCCATTATTACACTCATTCAATTTTTCCTAAGTAAAATCCCATTTTACTTAGGAAAATCCTTCAATATTTCATGAAAAACCCTCAAAATCACTTTTTATTCTAAGTCTAAGTGATGAAAGTATAATAATTTTATTTACTTTTGAAATCTCACTTTCTTGGTTATATTTAAGTATTTTGATTTGACATTGTCCCTTTGTCATATTAATTCTAATTTATATATTAACTCCCTATGAAAATCACCTTTTCCTATGTATATAATTCATTTTCATATAATATTCCCAAAAAACCCATGTATTATAGCTATTTTAGCCAAAAGTATTTTATTCCCACTTATTCAAGTCAAAAACCCACAATATGTTCCCTTTTGGCTAAAATATAACATTAAATCTATTCTCGCCCCCTATGGTAATAAATCACATTGGTTTAATTACCATATATTAAAAATATACAAAAAATGTTAAACATATGTATATATGTTTAAAACGGAAAAATAAACACAAAGTTTAATTAAAACCAAACTTTGAAATAAATGATCCCTGCGCATTTAACTTTTCTCGACCATTTTTCCATATGAAATTAATTAATCCTTAAGATTAATTAATAATCAGCCCCTGCCAATCAGAAGGCTCCCGAAATGATTATTTCATAATAAAACATGTCGGGCCCGCACTATTAAAACTCTGTCAACTTCCTGTCCCGTCTACCGTCCGATCATCTGCTCCAAGATCGACGGTTGATGTTAATTCCACTAGCCATCCCCTGCATGAGCGTTAATGCGCGAAATCGCAGTGGTTTTCAAATAGTGCAAAGGCTACGTGTCGTGCACTCTGTGGATTTGCTGCCTCCCCATCCAAAATAGTTGTCCCTCAAAAGTGGTGCGGAATAAACCACTTACCACCCCCACTTACCACCTCCACTGTTTCCTGTGACTCATCCGTCATACAGGATGACGTCATTTATTAAATTAATAAAAAATTCGCCCCATTGACTTTGCCAATAAAACAAAACATTCGCGTCTTTTTCATCATTTTGTACGCCAAAGAAAGAATACGCCTTCCATGCAGAAAAATTCAAATTTCGAATTTGTGAAGTTCGCCAACCTTATCCTTTCGAAGAAGATTGGAGACAAGCCTCTCAGAATATTATCCACCCTAGCCAGCACCTATCCAAACGCTGTTTTCTCCAAAAACAGTTATTTACCCTAAATTCAAACTTAACTCTGTTGAAATCTCGACTTTCCTTTTTCCTTCACTGAAACAGAGTTAAAATTAATTACTAGTTCGTTCCGTGACCCCGAGAACTGTAATTGAATTACCAAACCTGCAATTGTACATGTTTCTTCGGTCGAAACCTGTAATTTTGCTCAATCTTTCACCATAAGCTGAATTTCCATTTTTGAATCCATAAGAACCAAAAATGGAAGCTCCTGTGGCTTTAAACGTCGCCCCATTGAACGCCCCTCATAGAGACCTAGATTATTTATCATTAGTCAACAGGGATTTCCAAATCAAAGACCTAAGTTTTAATGATAGTCCTATTTGAATTTTTTGTCACTGCAGAGACAATTATTTGAATGGCTTAGATACTATTGGGTTATGGGAATCTAATCTTCCCCGATACCTCTTTCCCTCTATTCATATTTTCCCTAAAATAATCCATTTTTTCCATGCCAATTATGATCCTAACCAGAGAGCAGTCCTATCCCCAAACCAAGACATCCTTTTCTCAATTACTGCTCAGTCAATCAATGAGATGCTTCATTTTCAACCCGACCAAGCCCTCACTTCTCTGTCCATGGGAGACCTTCTTGAGAAATCCACAAAACTATCCCATGAAGAATTAAGCTGCATCTATCAGACCTTTATGTTGCTCGATCACCAGCCTGAAGGCCCTCCCCCTTATGGGAATGCTTTTTTCACTGAGAAGGGTAGACTTGTTGTGGATATTATATCTTTTATAATGGGCTTTAATACCAGTGAATTTTTTGACCATTTAGTTCTAGTATTATTGTCTATTTTTACCCTTGGACAGCCTCCTACTGTCGGGTATGACTTTGCATCTTACATAGCAAACAAAATCCATGATCAGTTCATGAGATTGGAAAATGAGAATGTGTTCAAATATTCCTCTGTCATCTATCACCTCATGATATATAATCAGTCTGAAAACTTCCCTTTCTATACCAAAAAGCTTGATGCCCAGGGGAATCCTAGGTCTATTATCTTTTGGTCAGCCATCATGCACCCACAGTTATTCAGATTCTCCCTATTCCTATAATGAGTTCATTGATATTTTTATACACCCTGCAACTACCTTGTTGACAGGAGTTTCTCCTCCAAGACTCAGCAATGAAATCAAGAAAACTCTACAACTGTCAAAACAATACAATATTGGTGATTGGTACTTGTACCAAAATCACACAGAAATCAGGATATATGAATGTGAATTATGTCCATTTAAATTTCCAAAATATGTCCCGATGAGACTCTTTGCATTAGAGTACTTCAGGCAAATGAATAACTCTGATATAATTCATTTTTGTAATGCAAAGAATAAGGCTCAACTCCGGATCAAAAGTCAATTAGGTCCGTTTATCTGTAACTCTAGGGATGGAGGGGAAGAAGCTGAAAGGATACTACAAGACCGTCTCAGATTACAGAAGAGTTTTTATTGGGCACCTTATGACCCATTCAACTTCATTTGTGATAAAATAATGAAAAATAAACCAGCACCATACATCCATCAGAGAATTCCAGAAATTGAAAAATATGTTAATACAGATGAATGGATAGAAGGCACATTGATAGAGCATGATATTGAGCAGGTCAATATAAGAAATATTATGAAATATCTTGAGAAGATGCTTGACCTAGACTCTTTTTTACAGGTACCACGATTAGAAATTGGCCCCTCCTCAACTGGGATTATTCAGCAGGAGTTACAAGAAAACATTGCAGTAGAATCAAAAGGAAAAGAAAAAGAACCAGACATACAAGTAATTGAAAATTTCACAATGACAGAGCAACTAGAGACATCCAAAGAACAAGGTCAGGTACAAATCACTCTAGTTCATATCAATGAAATAGAAATTTCCAATCTTCAAACTCCTCTTAATATGGAAAAAGGGAAAAAGAGAGAAGCTGAAACATCTACCCCTAGTG
The DNA here is from genome assembly GCA_034641835.2 of Pinus albicaulis. Taxonomy (NCBI): domain Eukaryota; kingdom Viridiplantae; phylum Streptophyta; class Pinopsida; order Pinales; family Pinaceae; genus Pinus; species Pinus albicaulis. The sequence goes on from CM076577.1 coordinate 1,185,455,401, forward strand.
ATAGACCTACAGAGCACCATGACACTAAAAGGTAGAGATTGAATCCTCTTCCAGAAGTTGAATCATTTCAGGAAATCTCTAACAACCAAGAAAGAGAAGATAGTCAGCAAACAAGAACAGTCAGTGGAGCATCTATTACTTCACAAGGGAAAGAATTACAAAAGCACTAGAGTATTGAAATATCTTCTTTCAAAAGACCAGTTAAGGATACAGGGGACATAAAAAAGACATTTATCAATATCAAGGAAAGAAATGATCAATTGAAAATGCAAGTATATAATCAATATCTGAAAATGGCCCTAAAGACTCAAGAAAAATTGATGTCAGCCTTTGACATTCAACAGGGAAAAATGTTAATGAGCCATTTCAAACCCAAGGTACAGCAACCCCAAACAGCTGCTGATTATATTAGAACAAACTTTGAAGTCCTAGCAAAGGATATACATCCTTTAGACCAGATTGAATTACATAAGCAGACTGGGGAAATGATCTATTCCACTTTGACTGATAAAGCCATGGTAGCTCACAAGTTACAAGATTCTTTGGAGAACACCAATACACTTTTACAACTTGAAACGGCTTCTTCTCAAGCAAAAGACAACAGAATAAAAACATTGTAGGAAATAATAATTGGATTAGGTCACAATCCAAAGGATGTCAAAGGTATAGAAGCATTAATAAAGAAAAAGGATGATGACATTGCAGCATTGAGAAAACAGTTGAAATTTCCAGCTTCTAGACATTCTCAAACTGAAGAAGTAATAAAGAAGAGTTCTGAAGAGGAAATGATGGCTTTTCTCTTGAAAATGAATGAGAAACTGACTGAAACAGAAAAAGAGCTGGAGCAGGCATTGAAAGACAAACAATCTGCTCTTCCAACATCTGCAACAGAGGGAATTACAGATACAGGTACACAACAAACAGGTCAGCCAGCTGAATCATCGCAGGTAGATATTTCAAATTTGAGCGCAGAAGTATTAGTAAAACAAATGGATGATTTAAAACTTCAAGTAACAGAACTTCAGCACACAGAGTTACAGCTTCTCAATTTGGAACAGAGATATGATCTTTCAAAAATGAGTGTTGCTGACAAATCAAGAGAAATCAAGAGATTGGAAAATTTGGTTAAAGCATTAGAAAAGGATCTCACATTGGAGAAGCCTTTGAGAGAAATAAATGAAATTCTTTGGGATAATATTATCCGATCAATAAAAGACATCTGGCCTTCCATTCAGATCATATATGAGCAGAATGATTTGGTTAGAGCAGCTCTGGACGAAGTTAAAAACACATGAGCAGAGTTAGGAAATAGTTCTGAAGAAGTAAATCAGCTTATACAGTTTTTAAACACCCAAACCAGACAACAACTTGCAGAGTTGGGTATTTAGGACAGAACTGCCACAATCTTGGAGATAAAAAGAGTTTTTACTAAGAGAACTCTTATGCAGAATTTAGAAAGAAGGTGTTTTGACATGCAAACTAAAATTATTGCTTTCAGAAAAAGGTTTGATGTTTTATTGAATAAAGGGTTGCCTAGCCCTATGATGTCGGAAGATAAAATAATGGACCTGGAAACTTATGTTAGGAAATTGGACATACATGCTCACAATCTTGCCAATTCCTCAGCCAGTTCATCACAAGCAACATTACCTATAGGAAGGAATCTTCATGACAGATTAAAGAATTTATTTTATCTTGAACATGAAGTGAAACATTTGTTTCCTGATCAGCCTAATTTCTTCAGATATACCGAGGCTGATGAAACATTGAGGAAGCTTCAACGGACAAAAATAGTAGAAGATAAATGGTGGGAAGACTTGTTGGAAATTTTGTAAAATTTATCCTTATTTGAAATTTTGCCTATTTACCACAATATAAGGGATAAAGGACAAAACAAAGGTCAAAGAGTATCAGTTCGGTTGAAAGTGTATCAGTAAAAACAAAGAGTATCAGTGAAGCAAGTCAGTTAGCACAAAATTACTGAAGAAGACAACAATGAGCCCAAATATAGGTTCAGCCTCCAGCACATTCTCGAAATGAGGAAACATCACAACATCGGTTACTTCTTGTCTTATCCATGAGACCATCTGTCTCTATTTTTATTGTAACTTATTTATGACTCATCTTATATTATATCTCATTTTGTTAAGAGATATTTTGTATCATTTTTTTTATAAATAAGCCCTCAATTGACTTATTGAGGGTGGATTCTACTACTTTGTTGTAACATTGATTTTTTGGAATAAAAGTGCTTTGGAGAAATTTATTTGTGGCTTGCTGGATGATGATTTGAAGCTCAAGACTTTTTGCAGGATTCATGTGTCCGACTACAGTTCAATAAGTCCTTTCTATCCTATGTTTTAAGTTTTATATCTGTTTATAATTTCACTGTGTTCCATTTTTGAATAATTGACAAAAAAGAATAAATCAGAAATTACTTAAGTGTACTCTGATTTCAATTGTGATTATTCTAAATGTTTTCTTCTAAACCAGTTATAAACAATGAATTCTTAATTGCTCTTGTTTCACTGGTTTAAACATTTTGATTACTATAGTAAAGAATTCTTAATTGCTCTTTATTTGTAATCATTCACTTTCTTTCTTTGAACATGTTGAAAGATTCTTAATTTCCTTTCATCCCTTCAAAATCCATTCCATTCACTTTAATATCTAAAATTGTTCTCTGTTTGGCTATCTTGCCCTGCAAAGCCATCTTGTGTGTAGAAAATTAATCCAGTAAAGTCATCCTTTCGACTCCATATCCCAATGGCCTAAAAATACTCAATCTTGCCCTCAGTTGGCGGATTCCACCATTCAAATTCAAACCAAATTTCTTGGACTTATAACTAGCCTAAAACTTTCTAAGAACAAAGCTAAATTTTAAAGAGAGAGCCCTCTCTGGATACAGATTGGCTAGATTCTGTATCTGAAGGTTGGTTAGTGGTTACCTCGGGTTTCTTTCCTCTTCTTACAACTTCAAGGAAAATCTGAGTGATAACATAGTTGCGACCATACTGGGGATCTGAATCATATTATTGGTACTATTTTTTTATTTATAAGCTATAGACAGAGTCTGAAGATCAGCCAGGTAGCCTTTGAAATTCTTTTGCTCTGCAACTGCATAGTAAACAAATGCTGCTTCAGTCTATCTCTGGTTTAGCTTATAAACTGAATTTTGGGTTCAAAACATTCAATCAGATTCTCTAGTTCAATAAATCTTTGAGAAAATTTTAATTAAAAATCTTTAATTTCTTGAAGAATTTGTCGAAGTTTTACTTTCATTTCATTTAAAACAAAAATTAAAAAGAAACATTACTAAGAAAACTGGCTTCAGAAAGGATTCGTCATACCAGGTCAAATCCTGACCCTAATCCACCACCGATATTTGAAAATCCAAATCTGATTCCTAGGATTCTTAGAAGACAAGGAAGTCAAGAAATCTCTGAAAGAGGAAGTCAAGGAAGTTCTGGAAGTTCTCGACCTCTTTCTAGATCAACATCCTATCCTGTAAAGTGGATTTATTTTGATGAAAACCTTTTGATGAGCGATTTGAAACATCCTTATTTGTGAATTTTTATGAAACTAAATTATCCAGATTGGTTCCGGACCCATTATTTCTTGAAGATCTACAATTGAAATTTGTTTCATTTCATCTTGACAGACATTTACAAAATTCCATTCAATCTGAACAGACCTTTGAAGAAACTTCAAACACTTCTGTAATTACTACAGCTTCCTTGAGTTCAGCTACTTTTCCCCAAACTTCTCAAACACAAGCCACTCCTTCTACTCCTCCACCTCCTTCCAGACAATCATCACCTGTTATTCCATTACACCTTCCAATGGCCAATAGATATGCTCCGTTACAGTTGCCAGGCAACCCTACTGCTTTGCCTCAAGATTATCAGAGTAATATCACCCCTTTTGATGGTTCCGGTACTTACACAGCTCAACAACATACCAAAAGGATGGCTGATTACTTTGAATTTTATGAAATTGATGCTGATGATGGCCGAATGAGAATTTTTGTCGCGAGTCTTACTGGGGAAGTCAGGACATGGTTTAGGGCCCTTGCTCCAAACAGTATTGCTGACTTACCAGCTTTGTATAAGGCATTTTTGAATAGATGGGAGAAGAAGAAAGACCCTCTTCAAATCCTATCAAAATTTGAAAAATTGAAAAGAAGACCTAATGAAACAGTGCAAGATTATATCATCAGATTTAACGAAGCCTACAACGGTATCCCCCAAAACCTTAGACCACCTCCGGATTCAGTACTAGTTAAATTCCCTGATGGTTTTGACTCTGACATAGCGTACTCACTTAGGGAAAGAGCCCCCCAAACTCTAGAAGAGATGCAAAGCATAGTGGTTAGTGTTGAGGCTGACCTCATAGAAAAACGTGCTAGAGCTAGGGCTGAAAGAAGGATGCCTATAAATGAAGAGCCTTCGACTTTTGAAAGAAAGCTGGATGCAATTATTAAAGGTATGGAAAGATTGGGAGACAGAGTAGAGACAATCGAAATAAAGTCTTCTGGCGATGGTCAAAATGTTGTTAGAAACCCAAACTTCAGAAGAAATCAAAACCAAAATACTGGGAAAAATGTCCCTAACCAAAACATCAGGCCACCATTCCAAGAAAATTTTGTTGAAGGTTCATCTTTTGAAGAACTAATAGAGGATGTTGAAATAAATAATGTGACTGAGAATAAGAATGAACCAAAAGTTTTCCTATCTCAAGATGATCAAGAAAATCATATTCTTGAAACATTTCAAACTCATTCAGGAGAAACTTTTGATTTTAAAGAAGGATATGATTCAACAATTTATGAAGTTCATAAACAATACAATTTGAGAAGCAGACGGATTGACGTGCCAGAGAATAGCAAACAGAAAGCTGTGAAACAAAACATCAAAGGTAAAACTAACACTCCTCCTGTACAAATTCTTTCTAGAGCAAGTCCTAACCCCGCTAATCCAATAATTGAAGATGTGTCTGATAATCAACTGAATAATAAACAACTTTCCAATACTTTTCCTCCTGCAGGAAACACCAGTAGAAGTTAATTCAGAAACACCTTCAACTCATAATCCCACTCATGAAAAAGAGAAAAACATTGAAGACCCAAAAAATAGAGAAAATCCAACTGTTCAAAATACTAGAGCTCAAATAGAAAAATATTTCAATCTAGAAGCTGAAATAGGCAAATTAAAGATAGTTGTTCCATTAGCAGAATTAGCTAAACATGATGTCTATAGAAGCCAAATCAGCAGATCCCTTAACATTACTGGAATGGATGATTCAGTAAATGTTTTTGATGATCAACCCAAACTAATTTTTGGCCCTGAAGTAAATGGTAAACCAGAAAGTGGAGGAACTCCTCCATTTTATGTGAGTTTAAACGTACATGACAAAATACTTCATAAGGCCATGCTTGATTCTGGAGCGTCTCACAATTTAATTCCCAAAGATGTGATGGAAAGATTAAATCTAGACATTACCAGACCATATAAAGATCTTTTTTCTTTTGATTCAAGTCAGGTAAGATGTTTAGGTTTGATTAAAGATTTGTGTGTTACTTTGGTGCAATACCCTGCGAAATCTATTCTAATGGATATAGTAGTTGCAGATATTACTCCTAAATATGGTATGTTGTTGTCCAGATCCTGGGGTGCCAAACTCGGAGGATCTCTTCAACTAGATATGTCATATGCTACTATTTCAGTATTTGGTCGGCCTAAAATACTATACAGAGAGACCTTGATGAAATATTTAGTCAGTAGCTATGAGAAGCCTGAAAACTTCCCTGTTTATTCAGTTCATTCTGGTATGGACTCTTTCATCCTTTATAATGCTGAATTGGACCTTCCTACTGAACTTGAAGCACCAGAAATAGAAACTGCAACTAAATCTACTATTCAAATCGAAGAAATTTCTGAAAACAAAGAAACATCAAACATTCAAGAAATACCAGAAAAAATTGAAAAACCCGAGCTCCCTGTTAAGAAACATGTTAAAACAGTTGATGAAGATTATGAACATGAAATTCTGTGGCATTTAGAATTTGATGGTTCAGTAAATAAGTTAGGAGCAGGAGCTGGAATTTGGATACATAATGTTGAAAATGATCATGCCGAAGGCCATGCTTATAGATTGAATTTTAGATGCACTAATAATATGGCAGAGTATGAAGCTCTTTTGCTAGGGCTTAAACATGTCAAAAAGTTAGGAGAAATTAGAGTATCAATCATAGGAGACTCTGAGTTAATTATTCAACAAATCAATGGTGAATGTTCAACAAAAGACCCCAGATTGAAACAATACAGAGAAACAGTTGTGGAAATTCTCAACACTTTTCTACAAGCTCAACTTGCCAAAATTCCTAGAAAACAAAATTTGCATGCTCACAGTCTTGCAATGTTTGCTAGCACCTGTAAATTACCTTTTGGACCTAATCATCAGTTCACAGCTGAGATTAGACATAGACCTGCTATACCGGATAATCTTATGAATTGGCAAGTGTTTGTAAATAATAATCAGATTAATAATTTTTTGACCTTAGAAAATGAATTCTCTAACAGTAGTATAGATGAAGACACAACAATCAATGAATCTGATCAAATAGATGAACAAGAAACAGATATTTCAGAAGAGACTGCAATTCACATGCTTCACCCAACCAAATTCACTAAAAAAGATATGCAGGATTTGAAACAAATGGAAATCGATGAGATTATAGAAGATGAATCTGAAATTATTAATCTGAAAGATAATCATTTACCTAAAGGATTAACTCCTTTAGAAGATCTTTTTGACTCAAATGACATTCCACTAAAACCCAAAATGGAACCGTTAAAAGCTGATATTGAAGAATACAATTTGGGAACTGAAGGAAATCCCAAGATGGTTAAGTTATCTAAATCTCTACCAGAGGATCAAAAGGTTAAATATGTTGAAATTTTAAAAGAATTCCAGGATGTTTTTGCCTGGAGTTATGAAGATCTTAAATCATATGATACATCAATAATTCAACACACCATACCTTTAAAACCAGATCAGAAGCCATTTAAGCAGAAACTTAGAAGAATTAATCCTGTGCTACTTCCTTCAATTGAGAAAGAAATTAAAAGAATGTATGAAGCAGGAATTATAGCTCCTATCAGGTTTTTCGAATGGGTTTCTAATTTGGTACCAACAAGGAAAAAGACTGGAGAGATTAGACTATGTGTTGACTTGCGAAATTTAAACAAAGTTTCTTTAAAAGATAACTATCCTTTACCTAAAATGGACCATATATTACAAAGGGTAGTAGGATCTTCAAGAATTTCTCTTCTGGATGGATTTTCAGGGTATAACCAGATTTTGGTTCATCCTGATGATCAAGACAAAACAACATTTACAACACCATGGGGTACTTTTAAATATGTCAAGATGCCATTTGGACTCAAAAACGCAGGAGCAACCTTCCAAAGAGCAATGGACATTGCCTTTGCCAAGGAAATACATGATTTTCTGGTTATTTATCTAGATGATTTAACTGTTTTTTCCAAAATAGATCAGCAACATTTAGATCATCTAAGACAAGTGTTTATAAAATGCAGGAAGTATGGTATTTCTTTAAATCCGAAAAAATCATTATTTGGTCTTGAAGAAGGAAAAATCCTAGGTCACATTATTTCTAAAGATGGCATTAGAATTGATCCTGAAAGAATACAAGCAATTTTGCAGATACCTCATCCCAGAAACATTAAAGAACTTCAAGCTTTCATAGGAAAGATCAATTTTTTGAGAAGATTCATTTCTAGTTTAGTTGAATTACTTAGACTGCTTACTAACATGTTAAGAAAGGATTCAAGTATTGACTGGACCGTGGAAGCCAAGCAATCATTTGAAGAAATCAAAATGGCTTTAACCAGAACACCAGTGCTTACCAGTCCAAAATTTGATAGAGATTTCACAATTTTTTCATTTGCTTCTGAACATATAGTTGCAGTTGTTTTACTACAAAAGGATGATCATGGATGCGAAAAACCAATAGCCTTTTTTAGTAAAGCACTTAGAGATGCATCATTGAAGTATAATATCATGGAGAAACAAGCTTTTTCACTTGTGAAAGCAATTAAAGATTTCAGAGTTTATATATTGTATTCTCATGTGATAGTTTATGTACCTAATGCTGTCGTTAAAGACATCTTAACTCAGGATGGTATTGAAGGCAAAAGAGGTAAGTGGATAGCTACCATATTAGAATATGATATTGAAATTAAACCAACAAAACTCATAAAATTTCAAGGTTTGGCTCAACTCATGACTGAAACAAATTTCCAAGCCCTGGATATTAACGAACTAGATGACGAATAGGAGATGGCGACTCCACACATCAGTCAGGCCTTTTTAGACTCACCCTGGCACACTGATATCATTTATGTTTTATTAAACCTGCAAGCTCCTCCAGGGTTATCCAGAACAAAACAAAGGTTTTTGAAAATGACATCTTTAAAGTATTGTATTTTAGATAGTGCTCTTTTCTGGAAGAAACATGATGGAATTCTATTAAATTTTTTATTAAAAGATGAAGCTAACAAAGTTCTTAATGAATTTCATACAGGAGATTGTGGTTGACACCTCTACTGGAAGTCAAATGCAGATAATATTTTAAGTGCTGGTTTTTATTGGCCAACCTTGTTTTCAGATGTTAAGAAATTTGTAACTGCTTGCCATAAGTGTCAGATCTTTGAGGGCAAGAGAAAATTGTTACCCTTACCATTAAAACCAATTTCCACCAAGAGACCCTTTCAACAATGGGGACTAGATTTTATTGGAGAAATCCATCCCCCTTCTTTTGGGCAACACATATGGATCCTCACTGCTATAGATTACTTTACTAAATGGATTGAAGCAATCCCATGTAGGCAAGCCAATGATTCTGTAATTATAGGGTTCTTAGAAACCAATATACTTTCAAGATTTGGTTGTCCAGAGAAAATTATAACTGATAATGTTGCTGCTTTTAAGTCTAAGAAAATGATCAGTTTCTGCAATAAATATCACATCACTTTAGGCCATTCAACAGCCTATTATCCTTAGGGTAATGGACTGGCTGAATCTTCCAATAAAAGCCTCATTAATATCATTAAAAAATTATTGGAAGAGAATAAAAAGAATTGGCATAAGAAACTTACTAATGCATTGTGGGCATACAGACTTACAACCAAGAAATCAATTAGGACCAGTCCATATGAATTAGTTTATGGTATGGAGGCCAGATTCCCATCATCTTTAGGAATTCATGTTATGAAGTTACTTCAGAAGGCTCAAGTAGAACCAAATGACAATCAGAGAAGAATAAATCAAACAATTCACTTGCAGCAGACGAGAGAAGAAGTGTATCAACGATCCCAAGTTTTACAGGAAAAATTAAAGAAGTTGTTTGAAAAAAGGACTAAAGCAGAAGATTTTCAAATAGGAGACAAATTTTTAAGATGGGATTCCAGAAGGGAAGATAAAGGGAAACATGGGAAATTTGATTTCTTATGGAAAGGACCTTACATCATTCATGCCTTACAGGGAAACAACACATATTTTTTGAAAAATTTGGATGGTTCAGAAGCTGAGGAAGGACCAGTCAATGGTCGAATGCTAAAACACTACTTTGATCCCATTTACTAGGATGTTCTGATTTTTTCTAACATGTACATATTATATCCTTTCTAGTGCATCAGTTTTGATTGGATGGTGACTTGTTGGAGTTGAAGCCCGAAGTGAAGGCCCTAAGCTTCAAAAGTTTTACTATCATATATACAATAAAGCCACCAGAAAAAGAAGATTACATGGTTCAGTTGAAGGAATTTTGAGGCATCTGACCTGTTGTTCTTGAATTTTCACCAGGAAAAGTCATCCCCAAGTGGAGCCAGTGTTAGACTCCTATACCAATAGGTGTCATTTTTCATGATTGACTTGTTGAACTATGCAATATGTCAAACCTTTTTCTTGTTGCAAAGGTGTTCCATATTTTCAAAAAATCAAAAAAAAATAAAAAAATGTAAAGAGGGTATACCCTAAAAGAAAATTAAAGGGTTAAAAAATAAAATTGGCCAAAAAGTGAAAGAAAATGAACCCCACCAAAAGAAAGGCCAAGGAAAGTGTGCAAATCTAAATGCCACTACTATTTCATTTTCTGTAATAAGTAATTGTGTGTAGTTTTGTTAAACTTTTGCCACAATTTATGAAGAGTCAAACTGTTTAAACTTGACTCATTCATTTTTAAATTTCATGTTGTAGAATAGAGAATAATATCTGGCCAAACAGCTTAATCTTGGCAGATAGGTAGATAGGTAGAGTTAATGAAAGGTGCTCAACAGTTTAATCTGAGCCCTTGGATGTAATAAGTGTAGACCTAGATAGGTTGCCATGTAAAAAAAAAGAAGATTGATAAGGGTTTGCCAGTATAAGTGCACCCTAATAAAGAAGACAAAATGGTAGGGTAAAGTAAGTAGGGTAGGTAGATGTTGTTGCAGGATTGCATGTGGTGAATGATGGTTCTAAATGTATTCAATTTTACTTTCATCACAAAGTGCAAAGGCAGTTACTACATTGGAAGAAATTCACAGCAGAGCAAAGTCAAATTATTAATTTCCCCTCTCATTTTTCCTAAACATTTTACTAATTTCCCCAAGCACTAAGGTATTTGAATATTAAAGGGGCTCAAGGCATTTCCTTGACTTTTGGAGGGACTGGACCCTCGGCCCAATAATTGAGAAGACCTAAGTACTTGAAAACATCCATTATTACACTCATTCAATTTTTCCTAAGTAAAATCCCATTTTACTTGGGAAAATCCTTCAATATTTCATGAAAAACCCTCAAAATCACTTTTTATTCTAAGTCTAAGTGATGAAAGTATAATAATGCTATTTACTCTTGAAATCTCACTTTCTTGGTTATATTTAAGTATTTTGAGTTGACATTGTCCCTTTGTCATATTAATTCTAATTTATATATTAACTCCCTATGAAAATCACCTTTTCCTATGCATATAATTCCTTTTCATATAATATTCCCAAAAAACCCATGTATTATAGCTATTTTAGCCAAAAGTATTTTATTCCCACTTATTCAAGTCAAAAACCCACAATATGTTCCCTTTTGGCTAAAATATAACATTAAATCTATTCTCGCCCCCTATGGTAATAAATCACATTGGTTTAATTACCATATATTAAAAATATACGAAAAATGTTAAACATATGTATATATGTTTAAAACGGAAAAATAAAAACAAAGTTTAATTAAAACCAAACTTTGAAATAAATCATCCCCGCGCATTTAACTTTTCTCAACCATTTTTCCATATGAGATTAATTAATCCTTAAGATTAATTAATAATCAGCCCTCGCCAATCAGAAGGCTCCTGAAATGATTATTTCATAATAAAACGTGTCAGGCCCCCACTATTAAAACTCTGTCAACTTCTTGTCCCGTCTACTGTCTGATCATCCACTCCAAGATCGACGGTTGACATTAATTCCACTAGCCATCCCCTGCAAAAGCGTTAATGCGCGAAATCGCAGTGGTTTTCAAATAGTGCAAAGGCTACGTGTCGTGCGCTCTGCGGATTCGCTGCCTCCCCGTCCAAAACAGTCGTCCCTCAAAAGTGGTGCAGAATAAACCACTTACCACCCCCACTTACCACCTCCACTGTTTCCCGTGACTCATCCATTGTATAGGATGACGTCATTTATTAAATTAATAAAAAATTTGCCCCATTGAATTTGCCAATAAAACAAAACATTCACGTATTTTTCATCATTTTGTACACCAGAGAAAGAATACGCCTTCCACGCAGAAAAATTCAAATTTCAAATTTGTGAAGTTCGCCAACCTTATCCTTTCGAAGAAGATTGCAGACAAGCCTCTCAGAAGATTATCTGCCCTAGCCAGCACCTATCCAAATGTTGTTTTCTCCAAAAATAGGTATTTACCCTAAATTCGAACTGAAATCTGTTGAAATCTCGGCTTTCCTTTTTCCTTCACTGAAACAGAGTTAAAATTAATTACTATTTCGTTCCGTGACCCCGAGAACTATAATTGAATTACCAAACTTGCAATTGTACCTGTTTCTTCGGTTGAAACCTGTAATTTTGCTCAATCTTTCACCATAAGCTGAATTTCCATTTTTGAATCCACAAGAACCAAAAATGGAAGCTCCTGTGGCTTTAAACGTCGCCCCATTGAACACCCCTCACAAAGACCTGGATTATTTATCATTAGTCGACAGGGATTTTCAAATCAAAGACCTGAGTTTTAATGATAGTCCTCTTCGAATTTTTTGTTGCTGTAGAGGCAATTATTTGAATGGCTTAGATACTATTGGGTTATGGGAATCTAATCTTCCCCGATACCTCTTTCCCTCTGTTCATATTTTCCCTAAAATAATCCATTTTTTCCATGCCAATTATGATCCTAACCAGAGAGCAGTCTTATCCCCAAACCAAGACATCCTTTTCTCAATTACTGCTCAGTCAATCAATGAGATGCTTCATTTTCAACCCGACCAAGCCCTCACTCCTCTTTCCATGGGAGACCTTCTTGAGAAATCCACAAAACTATCCCATGAAGAATTAAGCCACATCTGTTAGACATTTATGTTGCCCGATCACCAGCCTAAAGCCCCCCCCCCCCTTATGGGAATGCTTTTTTCACTGAGGAGGGTAGACTTGTTGTGGATATGATATCTTTTATAATGGGCTTTAATACCAGTGAATTTGTTGACCATTTAGTTCTAGTATTATTGTCTATTTTTACCCCTGGACAGCCTCCTGTTGTCAGGTATGACTTTGCATCTTACATAGCCAAAAAAATCCATGATCAGTTCATGAGATTGGAAAATGAGAAAGTGTTCAAATATTCCTCTGTCGTCTATCACCTCATGATATATAATCAGTCTGAAAACTTCCCTTTCTATACCAAAAAGCTTGATGCCCAGGGGAATCCTAGGTCTATTATCTTTTGGTCAGCCATCACCCACAATTCTTCAGATTCTCCCTATTCCTATAATGAGTTCATTGATCTTTTTATACACCCTGCAACTACCTTGTTGACAGGAGTTTCTCCTCCAACACTCAGCAATGAAATCAAGAAAACTCTACAGCTATCAAAACAATACAAGATTGGCGATTGGTACTTGTACCAAAATCACACAGAAATCAGGATATATGGATGTGAATTATGTCCATTTAAATTGCCAAAATATGTCCCCATGAGACTCTTTGCATTAGCGTACTTCAGGAAAATGAATAACTCTGATATAATTCATTTTTGTAATGCAAAGAAGAAGGCTCAACTCCGGATCAAAAGTCAATTAGGTCCGTTTATCTGTAACTCCAGGGATGGAGGGGAAGAAGCTGAAAGGATACTACAAGACAATCTCAAATTACAGAAGAGTTTTTATTGGGCACCTTATGACCCATTCAACTTCATTTTTGATAAAAGAATGAAAAATAAATCAGCACCATACATCCGTCAGAGAATTCCGGAAATTGAAAAATATGCTAATACAGATGAATGGATAGAAGGCACATTGATAGAGCATGATATTGATCATGTCAATATAAGAAATATTGTGAAAGATCTTGAGAAGATGCTTGACCTAGACTCTTTTTTACAGGTACCAAGATCAGAAATTGGCCCCTCCTCAACTGGGATTATTCTACGGGAGTTACAAGAAAACATTGCAGTAGAATCAAAAGGAAAAGAAAAAGAACCAGACATACAAGTAATTGAAAAGTTCACAATGACAGAGCAACCAAAGACATCCAAAGAACAAGGTCAGGTACAAATCACTCCAGTTCAGATCAATGAGACATAAATTTCCAATCTTCAAACTCCTCTTAATATGGAAAAAGGGAAAAAGAGAGAAGCTGAAACATCTACCCCTGGTGATAGACCTACAGAGCAACATGACACTAAAAGGTAGAGATTGAATTCTCTTCCAGAAGTTGAATCATTTCAAGAAATCTCTAACAACCAAGAAAGAGAAGACAGTCAGCAAACTGGAACAGTCAGTGGAGCATCTATTACTTCACAAGGGAAAGAATTACAAAAGCACCAGAGTATTGAAATATCTTCTTTCAAAAGACCAGTTAAGGATACAGGGGACATAAAAAAGACATTTATCAATATCAAGGCAAGAAATGATCCACTGAAAATGCAAGTATATAATCAATATCTGAAAATGGCCCCAAAGAATCAAGAAAGATTGATGTCAGCCTTTGACATTCAACAGGGAAAAATGTTAATGAGCCATTTCAAACCCAAGGTACAGCAACCCCAAACAACTGCTGATTATATTAGAACAAAAAATGAAGTCCTAGCAAAGGATATACATCCTTTAGACTAGATTGAATTACATAAGAAGACTGGGGAAATGATCTATTCCACTTTGACTGATAAAGCCATGGCAGCTCACAAGTTACAAGATTCTTTGGAGAACACCAATACACAGTTGCAACTTGAAAAGGCTTCTTCTCAAGCAAAAGACAACAGAATAAAAACATTGGAAGAAATAATAATTGGATTAGGTCACAATCCAAAGGATGTCAAAGGTATAGAAGCATTAATAAAGAAAAAGGATGATGACATTGCAGCATTGAGAAAACAGTTGAAATTTCCAGCTTCTGGACATCCTCAAACTGAAGTGTTAGTATGAATCCTTTGTCGAAGTGTACGAAAAAAACCACTTTAGCTACGCATAACTAATAGCCCTAACATCAAATGTGGTTGCCAATATCTTCATATCTGTAGTTAGTTGATCAAGACAAGAGCTCCAAAAAACCAGATCTATGCATGGAAAGACATTAAGCAGTAAAGAGAAGGTTTTGCTCCATATATCCAATAGATAAGACAAGAACAATTTTTGAAAGAATTTTTTGTATTAAGGGCACCTGGGAGGAAAAAAAGAAGATGTTTCCAATTCTCCTCAATGGGATGGGTTCTTGGAAGTCCTCAGCACTTCAGATCTAGCATTTCTCTCTCTTGTTGGTGTAGAAAACCCAGACAAAGATAGAACTCAAAGGGAGCTCACACAGCAAATAATGGAAAATATGACAACAATAATGGCTCAAAGTCAGACCAAGAGTTTAGATCCAGAGTGATCTAATAGGCAACAAAAGGTGGTGAATGGTAGGAAAAACCTTCCTATTTATAACAAAATATTGGGTCATTCTAGATCTTGGTGCATGATTAAAATAACATTAACCAAGTCTAGATCCACCTTTTATGGAATATTTTATTATATTTTTTGGAGGGAAAAAGTATTTGACTTGGGTCAAATCCCTTTATTTGTGAATAATAAATAAATAAATGATTTATTTATCATTTTAAGGAAGTGGTTGAAAGATAATCAAATAAATAATGATTTATTTAATTATTTATGGGTGATTTAGTCATATTTAACAAGGAATATTATTTAAATACGATTTAAACAGTTATTCCTAGCAAATAATAAGATAAATAAGGATTTATCTAATTAATTTCTTTGTTTTGGTTTAAACATGACCAGGAATAATAATTAAATTATTGTTTAATTAATTATTCCATGAGGAAAATCAAACAAATATAGGTTTGTTTAATATTTCCTTTTGGGGTTTTCTATTTAGACCATAAACAACCTAATAAATGTGTTTTATTAAGTTATTTTACATAGTGAAAGCAATTTTACTTAGGGTAAAATTGGTCTTACATGGTGTACTTGGGTCCATCTAATGATAATAGGTTAGATGACCAAAAAATAGTGTAACATATTTCCCCCCAGCATATGAGTGTTAGGAGCAAATCGTATGACTGAAGTACGTTGTAAGAACTCAATCACCAGACATCAAAAGGGAAGTCAGAGAGAGAAATGTAAGGTAGACGAATGTGCTGAAGGACTAGACCCTGAGGAGACGAGACTTACAGGTGCAACAAGTCTCTTTTTATGAGAGGGTACCTGTGCTAAAGGCGGCGGGGGAGACATACATATGCCCGCCAAGACAAAGTACAAAAGAATAGTGTATCCAGTAAACAAGGGACCGAACCATAAAGTACAACCGGCATAAACATGAGCCAGATAGAAATACAATGAGGGATCCCACATAAATGTTGTGCCTGGGATAACAGCCAAGACTTATAAAATAATATCTGAGTACATGAGATACAAATACAACCCAAATTCCCCATAGAAATGGGGAAGGGCTCGCAAAATCTGACTGATACATGCAAATCAAAGAGGCGCTGCAAGTGGCTAAGGCCGACATCATCAAATATATGGAGCTGCATCGAGGACTTCAATGAAGAGGTCATCCGGGCATGTGGGGGGCTACCTGTAGGGCCACCCCCTCATGAGGGTTGAGACATCTCACACACACCCGGGAATCACCAAGAGCTGCTGCTGCATCACTGAACCATCAAGTATACGGATCTCGATCATGCTGAAAGGAGCTGGAGCTGAGAAACAATCAAGTCAAAGGGTAATGAGAAATCCCTTTGCCTGATCCGAGGCACCGAACAAGAGTGGAAACTGGAACCAAGGTACACCGCCCTCTAGACCTGTCTTCTGGAATGAATGAGCTGATGTCGACAGAAGGAGGTCCTCCATAAGTGAGGCGATAAGGGATCCTCAACTAAGGCACAAGAGAACATAGTAGAGCGACGGACAGACTAAGACCAATGATGATGGTGGAATGGAGGGGACTGAGTAGCGAATGGATGACTTCCCTTGCTAGAGCATAAAGGGCATGAATTTCATGGCAGCGACTGACACAATATCATCAGGGATAGGGGATAGTGGGACTGAAGGCCATAATGTGCGACATAAGAGAGAGACCAAGCAAGAAAGGATGGAGGACTATAGCGGGGTACAAAGGGACTCGGGATATATTCCATGAATGCGATGATGACTCCACTTGGATGCTCTAAACAAGTGTGACTCAATGGTGCTGCCACAAAGTAAAGGTCAAAAGGGGGACCATGAAAACATGAGTACAAGATGGTAACTCACGACGAACATCAACACGATCATGGATAAGTATGAAGGCCAAATGGTGCCCCTAGTATGAGTGTTGCAAGTGAAGAAATTCGATTTTGAGGAGGGTTATGGTTGAGGGGCATAGGTGCCCCCAAGCATGGTGTGGTCATGCCAAAAAGTATTTAGAAAAAGGGGAATCTAAACACATTTTAATGATGTGGTGTGCCATTTTTTTTCGTTATGGTTATGCAGTGTCAGAAAGGAAATGGAGGATTACCAATCTCTTTTAGTACTGCATATATGAAGCAAATGGACTTTAAGTTTTCGGGTTGGCATACCTGGTGTCACTATCCCAAAGAGAGGATTTGGAGATAATGAACTGATGCTCTCCTAGAAAACCCATAGGTTGGTCAACAACAATGTCTAAGAGATTGGGTTGCTGATGGAAGATGAGGGAACGATAAGGGGTATCATCCCTAGAGTGATCTGAAGTGATATGTGACTCTAGAGGTTCTTCTGAATGTGGAAGAATAATGGTACTAAAGTCAACACGACCCGATACACTAGGAGAGTTGTGGAGAATTACTTCTCGTGGTCTCTCAAATGTGGGTGCCCCCTTACCCAAACATTGGGTTTCAATGTAATGGCCACAAGGTGTATGTGGTGTGAACTCATGGGTTCGATGTAAGGGGGAATAGATAATGTCAGGGGTGGGGATTTTTTCCATAATGTTGTCATCGTGATAGAAGATGGGGTGACTAGTGGAAGAAAGACCACCTGACGTGGCGAAGCTACCTGAATCATCATCATGAGAAGAGAGGTTCACATGTGCATCGTCACAAGGGGTGGCAGAAGAGTAAGTAGATAAAGGATCTACCGATGTGGAGCCCAAGGGGATCGCTGAAGGAAGGTCAAGCGAAACAACAGGGGAGGATTCAGATGGAATGTTCCCCGAGGGTCTCATGGATGATGATAGATAGAAAATGTTGGACGAAGGCTCCGTCATCTTGACATCAGGAGGGGGAATGTCAATGGGAGCAGTCATGCCTGGTAGTTTTTCCGAAGAAAAATGCGCAAATATGGGAGAGGTGGACTCATTGCGCTTGGCCTCGAATTGGTGGACCGCGGCTAGAGAGGTACGGAAGTCCTCGAGGCGGGGACAAATATGGGTGTAATGGCCATGGAGATCACACAAAGCACAGGGGTGGTTGGTGTGAATAGTCTTGGGGTTCTTGATTGCGGTCGCGGAAGGAATAGAGGCTTCCAGGACCGTGGACTCAGGGAACGCGACATTAACCATGGGCTTGAGATGAGGCAAGTCAGGACAGGAATGGGTGGTGTGACCGAAAACATCACACAAAGCACACTGGATGGTATGCTTTGGAGGCCGAGGAGGGGCAAGGTTTGTTGGGGCAGCCTTGTCCTTTGATGCCCCCCTGCAAGCTTTGCCCTTCTTACCCGAAGCGGTCGCAACAGGAGGTGGTTCCTGTTGAGGTGACTGAGGCACTGTTGCAGCAGGAGAAGTCTTGGGGACCAGTTGAACCGGGGTCAACGCAAGATAAGTTTTAGGTTGACGAGGAGGGGTAGCGGCTGGAGGGTCAAGGTACCAGACGGGTATACCTAGGGTCAGGTTAGGGAGAGAGAGGGTGGCCATGACGGGGACCGAATAGACTCCGGGAGGGGGAGCCAGGAACGGTATCTGACCAGCGGGATAATGACCAGGAGGGACGGCTCCGAGATGGTTAAGGCCTGGGGGAACCGATCCAGGGGGATAAAGGGTTTCAGGGATACCAGCTGTAGGAGAAGGGCCAGAAGGAGGAGGTCCGGCTGGCGGAGATGAAGGGCTAGGAGCGGGTTGTGGTGGGTGAGGTTAAGTCTGAGGTTGCTGACTAGCCGAAGTGGGTCGCTTAAGGGCAGCCCGAGATGATTGCATCATGCAAACATTCGATAAGTTGGGATCAGGGATAGGAGGAGGAGCGAGACCAGGAAAAGTACCAAGCAAAGAGGAGTCTTTATAGACGCCGGGAGAGACACTGGTCAAGGAATCGACAGTTTTCTTATTGGCTACAGAAGAGATGGTCATCTCATGGGAGGTATGAGACTTTGGCTCATGATAGGTCAACTGGTCGATGATGACTATCTTTCCATTGTGAGGAAACGACATCTTGTGAAAAACCGCGGATGGGACAGCAGACATGGCATAGGTGTAGCTTCGCCCCAATAGAATGTTGTAGTCTAGAGGGGCATCAATGACTTCGACGTCAACACAAACGGTCTTACCGGCAATGGTGATAGGAAAAGTGCGAAAAAGGCCGATGGGCTGGGAGGCATGGTCGTCCCACGCTCGAAGGGTGATCGTGGAAGGGGCCAACCCCGAAGATCCGAGTTGCTTCCAAACTGAAGCGGGCATCACACAGGTGGATGCCCCCTCATCAATTATACACCGAGAAATGTTGGCATTCCAGATTTTGACTGGGATTTGGAAGGTGACAAAAGCAGGAAGAGGAGGATGGTCTGATTGATGAGCGTTGAAAAAAATCATCCGGTCATCAGCAGGATCTACAGCGCCCACGGAAGATAGCAGAGCCTTCTTTTGGGACGGGCACGACTGGAGGAGTTCCAATGTGGAAATGGCAGCAGGAGATTGCGCAAAATCATCTACTATGCTATACGAATGAGCAGCTTGACCAAAAGTAGCATTTCGATGTAATGATCCCTTAGGAATCTTGGTATGAACCTCAACTTTGGGTTGAGGGATATGTAAGGGGCCATTGGATGTCAAAAGAGGCTTTGTAGAACCTGAAGAAAGGGACTCGGGGGCAGACTGAGCGGGAGGCTTGGGGTACTGGCAAGACTGAGTTTGAAGGTGAAGGTCGACTGTTAGGGATGGATCAGAGTTCATCATGAGGATTTGGTAATCGGAGGAACCAGAAGGGGAAGGTTGAGTGGCGACCTGCCGTCAGGTGGTTGGGCAGCCACAAATCCTTGCTGAGGGAAAGGATCAGTAAACACAGCTGGTTGAGTAGTGGCCACATTAGGGGGAGCATGAGGGGAGGCATGTTGTCTGCGCAATGTGGCTTGAGATTCCCACATCTGCCGCATTTGTGGTAAGAGGGGACAATCGTGGGTGTAATGACCATAAAAACCGCAACACGAATAAGGCTTATTTATGCGAAGAGGCCTGTCCGACTTGGGCTGAGTGCCCTGTTGCTGGTTAGCAGTGTTAGGGTCAATACCTTGAGGATTGGGTCCCCGAGTACCAGGGGCAGATTGTTTTGAATTGCCTCTCCGCCTTCTTTGAGAAGAAGGGGGATTAGTCGCGCCCTGCTGTGCAAATACTTGCCCTGGAGGGGGCTGTAGGTGCTGTTGCGGGGTTGGAGGATGCAAGGGAGATGTAAGCGCATATGCTGGAGGAGCTGGCACACCAGGCTGCGGATAAGGGTAATGGCTAGGTTGGGAAAAATTGAGGTAAGCAAGAGGTTGGGCAAAAGGATGAGGCATGCCGTATCTTGGATACATGCTACCTGGAGGGGGAAGAGTGCTAGAGGTGCTGGCCCCTCCCTGAGGGAGACCATAGCTCATAGGAGGTTGAGCATACGGATGAGAAAGCGCTCCAACAATACCGTCAGTGGAATGAGATGCCCCTGGGGCGTTAGCGCCTCCGGGCCTGGGGAGGTCAGGAAGGACGGTATAAACATAACCAGACTGAGCATAGATCAGATCATATCTCAAGGCTATTTGGAGGGCGGCTTCTTCGGTTTGAGGGAAATGGGAGGCGACATCTTTGCCAATGGGAGCTAAGAGAGTTCGAAGGAACTAGTCCATATAAACTCGATCTTCGAAGGGGGGAGCTCGACATAAGCTTCGTCTTCGTCGCCATTCCTGGACATGAGTGGAAAGGCAGGTCGAAGAGGTTTTCTTGAAAGAGGTCAAAAGCTTCGTACCAGTATCGTATCAGAGAGGGAGCTGGAAATAAGATAAAAAGGCTTGGAAAATGGTCGCAAAGGTGGTATGGGAAGAGGTGGCTTGGTCAACATACCATTTAGAAGCTTCGCCGGTAAGTGTGTGTTGGAACAACCGAAGACGGATGGAATCATCGGTAATGGAATTGGAGGAAATGTGGAAAGATCGGACATGGTTGGTTGGATCTTCTCCAGCAAGGCCTTCGAACTTAGGGATGTCGGAGGGGAGCTTGGTTGGCATAGCAGGCCAACCAACATCATGGCGGATAGGGTCATTGATCAACTGATTGAAATCGGGGAGGCTGAGGCCTGCGATGTACGGTAGCAAGGGTGCGTCCGAGGTAGTTCCTGTGGCGGTTCCGTTAGTAGTAGTTCCGGCATTAGGGCCGGGAGCTCCGCTAGCGTTAGGCCCTGGACCAGACATAGTGAAGGTGACAGGGGGAGAACCAGAAATAAAAGGAGAACCCAATGAATCAGAAGAGGAGTCGGAATGTAGACTCGGAG
The DNA here is from genome assembly GCA_034641835.2 of Pinus albicaulis. NCBI lineage: Eukaryota > Viridiplantae > Streptophyta > Pinopsida > Pinales > Pinaceae > Pinus > Pinus albicaulis. Next base: position 1,185,476,869 of record CM076577.1, read on the forward strand.
GAGGACTGGCTCGACGACGGCGGGACGGAGTAGGTCGATCGAACAGAAACTGAGGGTGAAGGCCAAGAAGTCTCCGGGAAGCGCGCCTTGGGGGCGCAATGATGGCAACACAAACACGGCACGAGGGGAAGAAGAACGACCGACAGAGGCAGGGAGGTGCAGAATCAAGTGATTACAATGTCGAAACAAGGGCAAAAAGGTGCAGTGTCAATTGATTTTAAAGTCTTTGCCTGGCGGTGTAAACCAGGCTCTTCTTCACTTAGGGTGAGTGTGTGGCATGCGTTAATTTTAATTTTTAAATCCTTTTCATTTTGAGAGCAAGAGAAAAAGTGTGCTGCGTAACTGAAAATAATGCTGCAAAAATAGTATATAATGCTGAAATAACAGAAAATTAACAGCTATTATTGCATCGATTCAACCCAAAAATGCGGGTCTCTCAAAACTAATCTAAAAGAGGGAAAAAATCTAGTCAAAACACATGAAAAAGAGGCCAATAGATCTAGGGTCGAAAGGGACAGGGATCTAAAGGGAAAAGCTGTTGAAAAGAGGTGCAGATCACAGCCAAGAGGCAGAGGCAAGGTGGCTAGAAAAAAGGAGGAAATCAGCAAAAAGCAGAAGGGGCAAGGAGGAGGCCCTAAAAGTAGATCCAAAAAAATCGTCAGGAGGTGATTTGAAAGGGAGAAGAGCTGATTAGAAGAGGTCTGAAAATGAGGTATCAGATCCGGAAAAAGGGGGGCTGAAACTCTGAAAAAATAGACCTGAAACAGATAAAAACTCTTCCACCAAAATTGGAGGGTACTAAAGCCCTAGGGGGCTATGTTCCCACTTAGATGAGCAAAAAATATCAGAAACACGTCGAAACAGGCTAAGACAGAGGCTGGAAAACCCTGATAGAAGCTTCAGAAAAACCCAGAAAAATTGTAGAAAAAAAGCAGAAAAAAGCACAGGTCGCAGGTTCTGACCTGTTTTCCTATTCAGGTTGCAGAAAAGAGGCTGAAAAGTGCGAGCTGGAGTCCAGGTCGCAGTTTTTGGGCTGAAAATTGCAACCTCCAACTCCGGTTGTCCCAGCGGCAGATTTTCGGAAAAGTTGTCATCTCAGTTGCGACTGATGTCTGTCACCTGCACAATAGGTCCAGAAACACGCGGAAGTTAGAAATTTTAATGTTTTAGGGTTTTATAGGTGAAAAACAACATGAAAATAGGAAAAAAAAAAGCTGAAAAGAAACCCTAGGGTCTGAAGTAGCTGGATATGCAGGAATATGAAAAACGACAGCGGTCGTAATTTAAAACCCGTGTGGAGTCACCATTTGTTAGTATGAATCCTTTGTCGAAGTGTACGAAAAAGGACCACTTTAGCTACGCATAACTAATAGCCCTAACATCAAAAGTGGCTGCCAATATCTTCAGATCTGCAGTTAGTTGATCAAGACAAGAGCTACAAAAAACCAGATCTATGCATAGAAAGACATTAAGCAGTAAAAAGAAGGGTTTGCTCCATATATCCAATAGACAAGACAAGAACAATTTTTGAAAGAATTTTTATATTAAGGGCACCTGAGAGGAAAACAAGAAGATGTTTCCAATTCTCCTCAATGGGATGGGTTCTTGGAAGTCCTCAGCACTTCAGATCTAGCATTTCTCTCTCTTGTTGGTGTAGAAAACCCAGACAAAGATAGAACTCAAAGGGAGCTCACACAACAAATAATGAAAATATGACAATGATAATGGCTCAAAGTCAGACCAAGAGTTTAGATCCAGAGTGATCTAATAGGCAACAAAAGGTGAAGAATGGTAGGAGAAACCCTCCTATTTATAACAAAATATTGGGTCATTCTACATCTTGGTGCATGATTAAAATAACATTAACCAAATCTAGATCCACCTTTTATGGAATATTTTATTATATTTGTTGGAGGGAAAAAGTATTTGACTTGGGTCAAATCCCTTTTATTTGTGAATAATAAATAAATAAATGATTTATTTATCATTTTAAGGAAGTGGTTGAAAGATAATCAAATAAATAATGATTTATTTAATTATTTATGGGTGATTTAGTCATATTTAACAAGGAATATCATTTAAATAAGATTTAAATAATTATTCCTATAAAATAATAAGATAAATAGAGATTTATCTAATTAATTTCTTTGTTTTGGGTTAAACATGACCAGGAATAATAATTAAATTATTGTTTAATTAATTATTCCTTGAGGAAAATCAAACAAATATAGGTTTGTTTAATATTTCCTTTTGGGGTTTCCTGTTTAGACCATAAACAACCTCATAAATGTGTTTTATTAAGTTATATTTCATAGTGAAAGCAATTTTACTTAGGGTAAAATTGGTCTTACATGGTGTACTTGGGTCCATCTAATGATAATAGGTTAGATGACCAAAAAATGGTGTAACATGAAGAAGTAATAAAGAAGAGTTCTGAAGAGGAAATGATGGAGTTTCTCTTGAAAATGAATGAGAAACTGACTGAAACAGAAAAAGAGTTGGAGCAGGCATTGAAAGACAAACAATCTGCTCTTCCAACATCTGCAACAGAGGCAATTACAGATACAGGTACACAGCAAAAAGGTCAGCCAGTTGAATCATCGCAGGTAGATATTTCAAATTTGAGCGCAGAAGTATTAGTAAAACAAATGGACGATTTAAAACTTCAAGTAACAGAACTTCAACACACAAAGTTACAGCTTGTCAATTTGGAACAGAGATATGATCTTTCAAAAATGATTGTTGCTAACAAATCAAGAGAAATCAAGAGATTGGAAAAATTGGTTAAAGCATTAGAAAATGATCTCACATTGGAGAAGCCTTTGAGAGAAATAAATGAAATTATTTGGGATAATATTATCCAATCAATAAAATACATCTGGCCTTCCATTCAGATCATATACAAGCAGAATGATTTGGTTAGAGCAGCTCTGGATGAAGTTGAAAACACACGAGCAGAGTTAGGAAATAGGCCTGAAGAAACAAATCAGCTTATACAGTTTTTAAACACCCAAACCAGACAGCAACTTGCAGAGTTGGGTGTTCAAGATAGAACTGCCACAATCTTGGAGATAAAAAGATTGTTTACTAAGAGAACTCTTATGCAGAATTTAGAAAGAAGGTGTTTTGACATGCAAACTGAAATTCTTGCTTTCAGAAAAAGGTTTGATGTTTTATTGAATAAAGGGTTTCCCAGCCCTATGATGTCAGAAGATAAAATAATGGACCTGGAAACTTATGTTAGGAAATTGGACATACATTCTCACAATCTTGCCAATTCCTCAGCCAGTTCATCACAAGCAACATTACCTATAGGAAGGAATCTTCATGACAGATTAAAGAATTTATCTTATCTTGAACATGAAGTGAAACATTTGTTTCCTGATCAGCCTAATTTCTCCAGATATACCGAGGCTGATGAAACATTGAGGAAGCTTCAACGGACAAAAATAGCAGAATATAAATGGTGGGAAGACTTGTTAGAAATTTTGTAAAAATTATCCTTATTTGAATTTTTTCCTATTTACCACAGTATAAGGGATAAAGGAAAAAACAAAGGTCAAAGAGTATCAGTTCGGTTGAAAGTGTATTAGTAAAAACAAAGAGTATCAGTGAAGCAAGTTAGTTAGCACAAAATTACTGAAGAAGACAAAAATGATCCCAAATATAGGTTCAGCCTCCAGCACATTCTCAAAATGAGGAAACAGCACAACATCGGTTACTTCTTGTCTTATCCATGAGACCATCTGTCTATATTTTTATTGTAACTTATTTATGACTCATCTTAGATTATATCTCGTTTTGTTAAGAGATATTTTGTATCATTTTTTGTATAAATAAGCCCTCAATTGACTTATTGAGGGTTGATTCTACTACTTTGCTGTAACATTGATTTTTTGGAATAAAAGTGCTTTGGAGAAATTTCTTTGTGGCTCGTTGGATGATGATTTGAAGCTCAAGACTTTTTGCAAGATTCATGTGTCCGACTACAGTTCAATAAGTCCTTTCTATCCTATGTTTTAAGTTTTATATCTGCTTATAATTTCACTGTATTCCATTTTTGAATAATTGACAAAAAAGAATAAATCAAAAATTTCTTAAGTGTACTCTGATTTCAATTGTGATTATTCTAAATTTTTTCTTCTAAACTGGTTATAAACAATGAATTCTTAATTGCTCTTGTTTCGCTGGTTTAAACATTTTGATTACTATAGTAAAGAATTCTTAACTTATCTTTATTTGTAATCATTCACTTTCTTTCTTTGAACATGTTGAAAGATTCTTAATTGCCTTTCATCCCTTCAAAATCCATTTCATTCACTTTAATATCTAAAATTGTTCTCTGTTTGGCTATCTTTCCCTGCAAAGCCATCTTGTGTGTAGAAAATAAATCCAGTAAAGCCATCTTTTCGACTCCATAGCCCGATGGCCTAAAATACTCAATCTTGCCCTCGGTTGGTAGATTCCACCATTCAAATTCAAACCAAATTTCTTGGACTTATAACTAGCCTAAAACTTTCTAAGAAAAAAGCTAAATTTTAAAGAGAGAGCCCTCTCTGGATACATATTGGCTCTGGATTCTGTATTTGAATGTTGGTTAGTGGTTACCTCGGGTTTCTTTCCTTTTCTTACAACTTCAAGGAAAATCTGAGTGATAACACAACCTACAGCAGATCTGCTGTAATATCCTTTGTTCTCTCTCACAGTCTCTCTATCTGTTTCTCACTCTGAGAATACACATACAATACACAACTGCAATACAATACCCTCATACAAAGCGAGGGGTTGCCTTCTAGGGGAAAAAAGCCTAAACTAGACATAACTTCTACCATCAGATTATCCGCCTAATGAATGGCCTAGATTGACTAGAAAACACCATACTTTTACAAGGAAATTTTACATATGTTTTTAGCTTCACGGGCGCTGCCCCCGAAACCCCCTGCCAAGGGGGGGCTCCATAAAGTTGTAGCCACCCCCCTGGACCCCCCAGGCAGTGTTTAATTTCTAGCGGCCGCCCATTAAGATACAGGGGTCCAACGCTATGATACAAAATAAACAAGATAATCAGGCTCCACACCCAACACTATCTTGAGAGTTTGAGGAGTGATAATTCCTGCCAATGCATTACATGATATGGTCGAACTCATTTATTCTTCTTCTAGGGTTGGTTCTTGGTGTATATCCTCTTGTTCATTTTCTTCCTCCTCTTCACAATCTATGTAAGATAATTTCTTCTCAGCACACTTATGACCTTTAGTGTATTTTTTATCACAACTGTAGAAAATAACTTTTGCTCTTTTTTCTTCCAATTGTTGTGGTGTCAACCTTGTAGGTTGTGAAGGTCTAGAAGTAGCAACACTTTCATATTTATATATGTTTTTGGTAAGCTTCCTTGTCACCATAATTTTACTTTCAAATTTTCTTGCTCAGCTGAATTCCTTCTCCAATGAATCAGGTTCCCAAATGTGAACTTCATGTTGGATGTTATCCTTTAAATTCTGTATGAAGACATCAATATTGTGTTCCTCTAGAATACTAGTTACCCTTATATTCAATTTTTGGAAGTCCTCAATGTGCTCCACCACTGAACCCTTTTGTTTGAGATTTATCAATTGGCTAAAGAAGGTGTTGTTCTTTCTATCCTCATAATGTGCTATCATTTCCTCTGTAAAAATTAACCAAGTGACAATTTTTTTATGGGATCAAAGCCATCGATACCATACAAATGTATTTTCTTCTAAATGTAAAGTTGCAATGTGTACCTTTTGTGCATTTTCACATTATTCAGATCAAAATATTGCTCCATCTATAATATCCATGTTACGGGATCCTTGCCATAAAACTTCCTCATATCCATCTTTGGAATATGGTGGTTCTTCCATCCAACATTAGAGTTTATGAAGTCACAATTAACATTTGTTTTTTTCTCATCATGAGTTTCCTCTACTATCTTTTCGTCATTAGGAAACATTTCTTGTATCAACTTTTTCAAACCTTCCATGTCTGTGTTTAGATCATTCTTCATGTTTTCCATGTTTTCTTTCATTTTTTAATTGATCTTAGCTTCCATGTCATCCATCTTAGCTTCCATGCCAGCTTCCATGCCATCCATCTTAGCTTCCATGCATTTCTTCAAACCATCCATCTCAGCTTCCATGTCTTTCTTCAAAACTTCCATTTCATTTTTTGTTTCTCTTTGCGAGAGAAAAATTTGGTGCATTTGCTCTTGTAATTTTGATATGTCATGTTTCCATTCTTCGTCTTCATGAGTCATAGTAGAGACTTCTAAAGGCTTAATGGGTGTTGAATTATTTTTAGGGGTCATTTTAGAACCCAATACTAATATCTATTCTACAATATGTCCCTAGAATCAATTCAAACTGATTTTTCACACAAGACTTATGAAATTTGAAAACAAAAACACACACACACACATTTTTCTTGATTTTTTGGAGCTTGATATTGAAATTGAATTATATCTATGATTTCAAATCTTCAATATCCAAAATTCGGTCATGTAGTAGCCTTATGAATCTTCTTTCAAATGTCATGGGTATGACCTGATTTGGATTCTTCAAGTCAAAGTTATTCCCAATCTCCCACAATGACCTAATTACGGACTGGTTCAGTATAGTGAACGTATATAGTGTGCCATGTGTCACTATTTCCTCCTTAGGCTCTGAAATTGATACACAAGAAACTACATTCCGTGTAGTTGTGGGAACTTTCTACAGAATTCCAATTTGATGCTCAGAGAGAGAGAGTGTTATGATGATTTTCCCACGGTAACTTATTTGAGATGAAATTTAGGAGCTTGAAAAGACCCTAACTTCCACAGATCATACCTCCAAAAATATTTTTGAACCAAGATTTCAAATTTTTACAAGACTTTCCTCAGGATTTCGGCTTCGTGTGATATAATTTTAGCTTTTGAGCCTTCATAGAATAAACGTTATAGAAATAATTCCACGATGACCTATTTGGAGTAGTGAAACCCTATAATCCAAAGCTGTGATACCAAATGTTATGAAACCAGCTCCAAAAATAGAAGAAAAGAGATATCAACGCCTTAGAAATAAGCCACTTCGAGGGGGCAACCTCCTTTACATTACATAAATGAAAATTTCTTAGATGATAAAAATGAAAAAAACTCCTTCTATATATAGGAGTCCATTTGGTCACAATATAATCTTAGCCAACCTAACAATAATAATGTAAGGGCACAATAATAACAATATTGGGGTTACAGGGGTACAACAATAACAATAAGGGGGTTATACTAACAAAAATAAGGGACTATACTAGTAATATAGGGACCTAACAGAGATCATCGAACATAATTTAGAAACCAACAAAATGGAAACAATGCATTATACCCAACAAAGCTAATGCTCCCCTAAACCTGTGGATCCTAAATATTTTCAACAATAAATTCATCAAAGCACCTTCATCAAGCAGATAAATATGAAATAAAATGTAAGTTCAAAACCAGAACTATAGACTGTATCCATAAACACCTGATTAATAGAGCCAAACCATATCTATCAACAACATGACGCCGACCCACTAATTTTATGACAGAAATATCCATACACGATTGTCTGAAGGGAGACTCACGTATATATGCGACTATCTGTCAAGAAACTTGCGTACCGAATTTAATCTTTTGAAATTGCATCTAAAAATAATTCAGATAAGTTTAACAACATAATGAGGCAGAGACAACTCCCAGTTTCTATCTTATATATTAAAAGGATTCTTTGGGAAGAGGTTTAGTAAATGTGTCAGCAACTTGTTCTTTGGAGGGAACATACTCCAATTTAACCTTTTTGTCAAGTACTTGTTCTCGTAAAAAGTTATACTTGATAGGATATGCTTGGTTTTGGATTTCATGACAAGATTTTTCAAGATACTAATATCACTTATATTATCACATAGGATGAAGATGGGATGAGAACATTTAATTTGAATATCCTGTAATGTATGCATCATCCAGAGAAGTTGTGTGCAACATGATGCAACAGCCACATATTCTACTTCTGTTGTAGATAAAGAAATAGAACTTTATTTCTTGTTGAACCAGGATACTAATCGTGGCCCCGTATAAAATGCACCTCCACTAGTGCTTTTCCGGTCATCAAAATTTCCACCCCAATCTGCATCTTTTTATGTAATATTCCCAAAAGGGAGAATGCAGTAATACTTAAACAAAATATAAGAATTTCAACTAAGTAAACAATAAATCTAGAGACAACATCATAATATATAGATAAACTGAGCCATTGTATTATATGGAGATGAATCAGTTACATAATGTACAAAAAATGAGTAGATATAGCCCAAGAGAAGGTCTAGAATCACCCTCCAAACATGATACAACTAGCACTACATAATTGGTGAGCTTACAGGAAGAAATGCTACGTTTTCCCTTCTGCTGAAGATATTCATGAACTGCTGCAAAAGGAAATTTAGATCTAGGGAGCTCAAGAGATCTCGTGATGCCAAGATTCAAGATCTGTCCAATGTGATGGGAACCCAAGATAACCCAGAAAGGATTTTCAAGATCCACAACGTTGGAAAATCACCCTCCTACGGTTTGATCCTTTATCTGCTGGGATTATAGATATGAAGCTAGATCTAAAAAATATATAGCTGAAATATGTCACAATATCATATCTAAGCTTGAAGGGTTGATCCCTCCTTCAGATCTACAAGTTAGAAGCTCTAGATCTAGCTTCTCAATCCTCCAATGATGATTACAGCTACTGCTACACAAATGCTCATAAAAATTGTGCTATAAAGTAAAGAGAGTCTCTATTCCTACTAAAAAATGTTTCAATAGGCTCCAGGTTGATGGAAATATTGATGGCAAGGTGAGGGGATAATCCCTCACAGGATTGCTAGCTAAAATGCTAGCAACTTTCTTCCTCCTTTGGATTTGTAATAATGGATAGCGTAATTCTAGATGGAATTATTGCTGCTAGGAGGTAAATAAATTTTGGCCTAATGCCAGATCTAATATGAAGCTCTGGGAATATTGATATCCAAGCCCAAGTTGATAGGAATAAACCTTCACTGGTTCTCCAGCTAAAAATACTGAAGACAACCTCCACCTTCCAAACTAATCTTTAGAAATGTACAATTTCTAAAGATGGATGTTCTACAGAAAGTAGGAAAATACATATGGCACCAATACCTCATGTAGAATGAAGTACAATCCTCTTCCAAGAGCTACTCAATGAAAGAGGTGGGATTCCCGACCAGGAACACCCTGTGCTAAACAACACTTGTAATATTTGATAAATAGCCCAAGAAGGAATGGAATGTCACATGACATTTCCAGATCTAAACAGACCTCAAAACCAATAACCAATAGCCTCCTTTCATTGTTGTCTTCATCTCCTTTATATAGTTTATGATCCTTCCCATGCCTTGGCCCTCATCTAAACTGTGATTTGCATGTGGACAAGATCCTCCATGTTTGACTGCGCTATCTTTCCAAGTCATCCATCATGTCTAGGTGTAATGTACACCCTCTCCATCATGTGTGCATTAATTGAAAAACTTCCTCCATCATCTCATTATGAATGCTCCATGATCTTCTGTTTGACTCCTTCCAAGATCTTAGTTGACTGTATCAACCTCCATGATCTATATCATTAATGATACATGATCTCCAATCCATTCACATTAGTAGATTCTCCACTACCTCCTTTATATAGATATAGGCTTAACTAATCCACATTCACACATAAAAAAGTGGATATTTATTCATCATGAGGATTATGGTCCCCTCCACCCTTTCATTTACTTAATTAAGTAGGTTTATTAAGAACTCTAATATTCCAAATATCATGTGAAAATTTTGGAATATTACAATCCTCCACGGAAAAAAATTTCTTGTCCTCAAGAAACTGTAACATGTGGATGCTACAACAAACATCCTCCCTCCAAATTGCATGCTCATGTGGAAGGCCTCCCCATCTGTCACCATGTGTTATGCATGTCTAGCTCCAAAGTTGCCTCTCTAGAATGTCTAGAATGGCCTCCAACTGAAAATTTAGATATCCTTCCTCATCAATGAATCTCCAAATGGAAACCATATGATGACCAAAGTTCCCCTCTATATATGAGATACATAAGATGAAGTGGTTCATTCCCAAAGTGGAAAGTCCCAACTCATGAATTATCTCTTCAACCCATGATACATAGAGTAGATTACATATATCAATGCCCTCATCATTAGCCATGTTGGCCATGTTGGAATCAAACATCACATCATCATAGTGAAAAACAAGAAGTAGAGATATATGGAAAAACATAAGCAATGTCAAACCATATTCCCCCAATAATAACCAACACAACAAAGCCTCCTGCTGCCATGCTAGATCATCACTAAAACAAGTAAGAGAGCCATACTCTCTCAAAATAAGCCACCACAACAATGCTTCTTGTTTCCATGCCAAATTATCAATGATAATATGAGATCCATACTCTCTCAATAGAATCCACCTCAGCAATGCCTCTTGATGCCATACCACATCATCATTGTACCAAATGTAGTGGCCATATTCTCTCAAGAGAAGCAACCTTAATAAGGCATCTTGTTGCCCCATCACAACATCATCATACCATGTACAATGACCATAATCCCCCAAAAGAATCCAACACTGTAAGGCCTCCTGTTTCCATCCTCCAACAATTTCATGCAATGTATGGGAAGAATTTAGCTCATACTCTCCCAATAGTATCCATAGCAACAAGGATTCTCGTTGCCTCCTTGCATTACCATGATGCAAGTCATGGAGCAACAATATATTAATGGACATGTGAGATGTCTCATCATAATAAAAACAAGCTCCCTTATGCCACATCAAGTGAGACTTATACTTTATCTCAACCCCAAGTACATACATGAACATGAGATACATCCCAAACAAAAATACATGTAAAGATATGAGAATATCCAAAACAAGACTAAATACATGGACATAAGATATAACATGTGATGTCCAAACTCTCTCATCAACAACTAAAGCAACCATGCCATTTTCCTATGAATTCTTCCAGTGATGTATAAGGAATGAATAAGCAAAATATGACTCCTTGAGTGGTAGCCATACTCACCCAAGAGAAACCAGCGCAGCCATGCTTATTGCTGGCCTATATCATAGATATTCAAGTGGTTTGGCAACCCCTTGCACCAAACTATTAGCCATTCATCCCAATGTGGATGATGGATCTCATTCTGCAAATACTTGGTATCCTCCCATTGTAGGACACCAAACTCCTCAAACTGATGAAGAACTTTGCACTCCAAGATATGTTGAAGTGCACCTCCAATGAGATCTCTCCATGAGACCTTCTTATCATCTATGGCTTTCCAAAACCAACGAGGTTCTGGATTTGCTGCAGGTAGAAGTCTCTCTTTGAGCTGTGAGATGCTCATTGAAGAATTTCCATCAAGAAAGGAGAAAATATTTCTCATCTCAAGATGTCTACCATTCATCATCTTAGCCTCCATTGCTTCATGAGTGAAGCTACCTTCTGAATTATCCAAGAATAATGGGGTCTCTTCATTATCACTGCTACTAAGTGATAACATTGTAGATCTGGAGGGTAATACATATACTGTCCCAAAGTAAGGTACAATATGGATCTCATAACCAGTCATTGTACATAGGATCATGCTCATCCCATTTTCTGAAACTCCACATTTCAACTCAAGAGGTTGAATGTATTTCATCCATGACTGACTAGGATGGTTCTTCATCTCTTCCTTGACTATATCAAGGATCCTTTTTGCAGTGATATAATGTTGCTCCAAATCAACATGATGTTCTAACCCTTGGTCATGCAATAGCCCTGATGGCATGTCCTCATAAGTTTCAATAAGAGGTACTTAAACAATATGATATGAAAGTGTATGCATACCTTGGATCAACTGAGATTCAAAAACATCTTGCAAGAACACAAGAGCTTCCTCTTCTGGTGCAAATACCCCTCCAACTGTTGGTAAGAGTGATGGTTGTACTTCTACAAGTGTATCGGTGCTAGAATATTCCTCCTCCTCCTCATGCATCTCCTGAATCATGCATTGGACTCTATGTGTCAAGAGCTCAAGACTATCTTGAAAGGTTGCAAATGTCTCTTCTCCGGATGTAATTACTTCTACAGCTAGTGGTGAATGTAGTGAATTATTATCCATAGTGACAATATTGACATCCTCCTTTGTTTCCTTAGGAAATTTTTCTTTATGGAAAATATCTGTCTTCCTCACATCAAACTTATTCCTAAATTTGTGAAATAAATCTGAATATTTAGTCACCTTTACATTCTCCATGTGACTAAACCACCAATCATTGGCTTCACCTAAGAGATGAAGTGCTGCAATTTGGACAACCTCTTTTTCAGGCACAGGATGTAGCATGAAAAATGTATCTAACTCTTTCCTCCAAGCCTTAGCAGTTCTTCAGGAAGATCCATCAAATGTAGGCAAATAAAATCTGTTGCGCCTCTTTCTTCTATTGCTTCTATAGGATCTTCTTTCCTCTCTGAGTTCAAATAATTCTTGGAGAGTTATACTTTCTCTGAATGCTTTACACTATTCCTTGTACACTTCAAGATACAAACTGAGAGTCCAATAAGTATCAGGTTCTCTTATTTCTTCATTTATATACATCTCACCTTCAATAAAGAAAGTGGGAAAAGTAGATCTATGAGGAGATCTATGATTCTCCGGTCTTCTTTTCTGCTGATAGGAAGTGCTTGGACCTTCCTCTTCAAATCTTCTTCTTAGATCTTCTTTTTTCCTTTCCATATTCATTTGTTTGACCTCCTTGGAGAGATTTTGCTTGGATCTAAAGAAAAGAGTGGGACAACTATAATCCTCCTTCATGATAGATCTCATCTATCCACTTCTTCTTTTGATGCAAAAGATGAAGTGTCCACAAGCTGAGCCAAAGATCATGCTCTGATACCACTGTAATATTCCCAAAAGGGAGAATCCAGTAATACTTAAACAAAATATAATAACTGCAACTAAGTAAACAATAAATCTAGAGACAACATCAGAATATATAGAGAATTTGAGCCATTTTATTATATGGATATGAATCAGTTACATAATGTACAGAAAATGAGTAGATCTAGCCCAAGAGAAGGTCTAGAAACACCCTGCAAACATGCTACAGCTAGCACTATGTAACTGGTGAGCTTACAGGAAGCAATATTGCATTGTCCCTTCTGCTAAAGATATGCATGAACTGCTGAAAAATGAAATGTAGATATAGGGAGCTCAAGAGCTCTGATGATGCCAAGATTCAAGATTTGGCCAATGTGATGGGAACCCAAGATAACCCAGAAAGGATTTTCCAGATCTACAACTTTGGAAAATCACCCTCCTAGGGTTTGATCCTTTATCTCTTGGGATTACAGATCTAAAGATAGATATGAAAAATAGATGGCTGAAATATGTCACAAATTCATATCTAATATTGAAGGGTTGATCCCTCCTTCAGATCTACAAGCTAGAACCTCTAGATCTAGCTTCTCAATCCTCCAATGATGATTAGAGCTGTTGTTATACAAATACTCATAAAACTTGCGTCGTAAAGGAAAGAGAGGCTCTATGCCTACTGAAAAGTGCTGAAATAGACTCTAGGCTGATGGAAATATTGATGGCAAGGTGAGGGGATGATCCCTCACAGGATTTCTAGTTGAAATGCTAGCAACTTCCTTCCTCCTTTGGATTTTCAATAATGGACAGTGTAATTATGGATGGAATTATTGCTTCTAGGAGGTAAATAACTTTCGGCCTAATGCCAGATATGAGATGAAGCTATGGGAATGCTGATCTCCAAGTCCAAGGTGATATGAATAAACCTTCAACGGTCCTCTAGCTTAAATACTAAAGACAAACTCCAACTTCCAAACTGATCTTCAGAAATGTACAATTTCTGAATATGGATGTTCTGCAAAAACTAGGAAAAGACATATGGTACCAATGCTTGATGTAGAATGAAGTACAATCCTCTTCTAAGAGCTACTCAATGAAAGAGATGGGATTCCTGACCAGGAACACCCTGTGCTAAATAAAAATTGCAATCTTTGCTAAACAACCCAAGAAAGCAATGCAATGTCACATGACAATTCCAGATCTAAACAGACCTCAAAACCAATAACCAATAGCCTCCTTTCATTGTTGTTTTCATCTCCTTTATATATTTTATGAGCCTTCCCATGCCTTGGCCCTCATCTAAACTACGTTGTGCATGCAAACAAGATCCTCCATTTTTTAGTGCGTTGTCTTTCCAAGTCATCCATCATGTCTAGGTGCAATGTACATGCTTTCCATCATGTGTGCATTAATTGCACAACTTCCTCCATCATCTCATCATGAATGCTCCATGATCTTCTGTTGGACTCCTTCCAAGATCTTAGTTGACTGTATCAACCTCCATGATCTATCTCATTAATGAGACATGATCTCCAATCTATTCACATTAGTAGTTTCGACACTACCTCCTTTATATATATCTAGGCTTAATTAATCCACATTTACACATAAAAAAGTGGATATTTATTCATCATGAGGATTATGGGTCCCTCCACCCTTTTATTTATTTAATTAAGTAGGTTTATTAAGAACTCTAATATTCCAAATATCATGTGAAAATTTGGGAATATTACAGTGTAAGCATGAAGGGTAAGATCAACGTTCTTGGGATACCACATACCAAAGTCTTGAGTTCCTTTTAGATATTTGAATATTATTTTTAATGCCTAAAGATGTGACTCTTTTGGATTGGCTGGGAACTGTCCAAAAATCCCAACTGCATGCATGATATCTGGTCTAGTACCTATTAGATAAATTAGAATTCAAATAATATATCTATACTCTGGTTGGTTTACCATGGGAGGATCATGACAACTGAGGTTACATCCGGTCATCATTGGAGTGCACATAGGTTTGCAGTTTTCCATACCATATTTCTTCATTATCTGCTTGAGATATTTTTTTTTTGAGAGAAATATGTCATATTTTTCTTGCTTCACTTGTAAACGAAGAAAATATGTTAAATCCCCAAGTAAAGACATTTCAAATTCCTGCTGCATAACCAAAGGAAATTTTTGACTCATGGATTCTTCACTACTCCCAAAAATGATGTCATCGACATAAACAACAATAATTAACAGTTTTTCGTCCTCACTTTTTGTGTGTAGGTTACTGTCTATAGGCCCTTTTTTGAAGCCTTTTTGTTGAAGGTATTTGTCAAGATGACGGAACCATGCCCGTGGAGCGTATTTTAGACCATATAGAGCCTTTTTGAGTTTGCAAACAAGTTTTTCATCATTTCCCAGAATGAATCCTTTTGGTTGTTCTATATAAACTTCTTCTTCCAGATCTCCATGAAGGAAGGTAGATTTTACATCCATTTGATAAACTTTGAAACATTGAAAACTTGAAAATGCAAGAAATATTCTTATGGCTCAAGTCTGGCTACTAGTGCAAATGTTTCTTCAAAGTATATACCTTCTTGTTGAGCATAACCTTTACAAATAATTCTAGCTTTGTTTCTAATTACATCTCCATTTTAATTTAACTTATTTTTGAATATCCACTTTGTTCCAATAACATTTTTATCATGAGGCCTTGGAACCAATTCCCAAGTATTATTCTTTTCAATTTGATCCAGTTCTTCATTCATGCCAGCCTTAATCCAATATTCATCTTTACTAGCTTGATTTACATTTTGTAATTCAATGGTGGATAATAGTGATAGATAACTAGGAGATACCACAAGTGTTCTTCTAGTTTGTACCCCTGATTCCTTTTCCCCCAAAATTTAAGATTTTGGATGATTCTTTTGAACATACATAGATGGAGCCTTTTGTCTTTCTAATGTATCTTCTTCTTATGCCTCATTAGGTTCTTATTCTATATCATTTTGATTTGATGAGGGAAATCATTCATCATAATCATCCTCGTTTGTTTTTATTTCCCTTTTGGGAGCTCCGAGTGTTTAATCAATCAAAACATCAATACATTCAACAATATTCTGAAGTCTCTTATTGTAGCATTTGTATGCTTTACTTATAGAAGAGTAACCAAGAAGTATTCCTTCATATGCTCTAGGTTAAAACTTACCAAGTTTTTCATCATTATTTTTGATTAAAAAAAGTCTTCCAAAAACT
Organism: Pinus albicaulis; assembly: GCA_034641835.2. Taxonomy (NCBI): domain Eukaryota; kingdom Viridiplantae; phylum Streptophyta; class Pinopsida; order Pinales; family Pinaceae; genus Pinus; species Pinus albicaulis. Next base: position 1,185,493,066 of record CM076577.1, read on the forward strand.
TTAAAGTACTTCACACTAGGAGTATTACCATACTAGAGTTCATAAGGAGTTTTATCACTATTCATATGAGCATGAGATTTGTTGAGAATATTTATTGCAGTATGTGCAGCTTCACCCCAAAAGCTATCAGGAATCCCAAATTCATCAAGAATAACACGAGCCATTTGTTGAATTGTTCTCTTCATTCTTTTTGCCACACCTTTTTGTTGTGGAGTTCCATCTACAAAAAATTGTCTTTTTATGCCATATTGTTCACATAACTCAAAGAATTCATTTGATGTGTATTCTCCTCCTTGATCAGATCTATGACATTTGATTTTTAGATCTAATTAATTTTCAGCTAATGCTTTGAAAACCTTAAATTTTTCAAATGCTTCATCTTTGTTTTTTAATAGGCCAATCCAACACATTATAGAAAATTCATCAATGAATAAGATATAGTATTGTTCTCCATGAGGTGACTTTTTCCTTACAAGTCCACACAAATCAGTATGTATAAGTTCAAGAGGCTTACTTGTTGATCCTTCTTTGGCATTAACTTGAACTCTAGTTTTCTTACCGAATTGGCATGATTTGAATATGGTACTTTATGGCAAAGTGATGTTGGGTAGATCATGAACAGCTTTGAGCCTGCTTGATTTGCGTATTTGAGAAAAGCTTATATATCCAAATCTTCTATGCCATAACCAGTTTTATGCAGATTTACCTAGATAACATTTTTCTTGGCCACCTTTCAATATAAACATATTTCTTGGGGTTCTTGTTCCTTTTATTAAATTTTTTCTTGTGTCAAGTTCATGAACCACACAATATTTTCATCAAAAGACAAATTCATTTCCTTGGTCACACATTTGAATAACACTAAGCAAGTTATGTTGTAATCCATTGATATACATAACATTGTTAGCTTTAAACTTTTCTTTTAGAAAAACATATCCTTTACCCTTAATGACAATAGTAGAGTCGTTTCCAAAAGTGACATTCTTTTCCTTTTGTAATGTATTGTATGAAATAATTTTGTCTTTATCACTGGTCATGTGCTTTGAACATCCGTTATCAATGCACCATTGATTTTCTTCTCCTTCTGCAAATAAAGTTATGCCACAACTTTCAAATTGTAAGTCCTTCCTTCTCCATGCCTTAGAATTTGTTGATATGTGTTCTTTTGGCTATAGTTTGCTCCTGCATTCATATTCCTCATGTCCAAAGTTATTGAAAAATGAAAATTCAATTTTATCTTGAAGAGGAGACAAATTGTTATAAGTATTCTTCTTCATTCTTGCCTCATTTCTTTGCTTTCTTGCTTCTCTGGTCATGATGATTTTGTATGCAACACATTGAGCATATTTGTGACCAAAATTATGACATGAGAAACATTGTCCATTAAAGAAGAAATTTATATCATCATAGAACCTTCTAGTGTTGTTTACCTTTTGATTGATTCTTCTGTTATTGTTCATCCTTGAATTCGAATGATCATTCTTTACCTAAGAATTGTCCTTTTTTTTCCGTTGAGTGATGAAACTTTGCTGACTAGCTTTTGCTGCATTTAGATAGCTTGTAGATGAGGATTTATCTAACTGAGAAGATTCACCAATGTATCCAAGACCTATATTCACAAGAGGATACCGTTGAATCTTGAAAATTTTCATCTAATTTTTAAGATCCTTTAGCAAATCTAAGATTAGGAGTTTTTAATTTCTCAAGTTCCTTTCTTAGACTTACTATTTCACATTCTAACTTCTCATTGTGCTTCTCCTTTTCTATGAGTTGAATCTTTAGAATATTTATGGATATTTTGTTTTCTTCCAAGAATATTTTGAGTTGAGTGATTTCTTCAAGAAAATCATTTTGTTCTAAAGCATCCATAAAATTATCTTTAGTCTCACTAGTGTCTTTTTCAAATGCCATGAGCAGTTTGAGATCTTGATCTGATTCTCCTTCTTCGCTATCTGACAGGCCATCACTATCTTCATGAGTATAATAACTTTTTCTATTGTCAAATTGTCTCATATTACCTTTTTATATATCCTTTCCCTTATCATGTTTATCTTTCTGAGGACATTTAGCAGCATAATGACCCCCTCTTCCACAAGAAAATCATTTGAAAGCAATCTTATCTTTGAACCTTCTAGTGCCAATTTGATGTTTCTTTACAAAATTTACCTCTTCTTCTTTTGATACATACCCTGATTCTTTTTATTCTTCATTTTCCTTTCCTTTTGCAGTAGCTTTAAATGTGACGTCTTTGACTTCACCAGTCCTCCTTTTCTCATTTCAAAAGTAGTTAGGATCCCATAAATTTGAAAAACAGTAAGAGTCTGCAGATCCTGCTTCTCTTCAATAGCAGACACTTTTGAATCAAATTTAGGAGTTAGACATCTTAATATTTTCTCTACTAAAGTTGTGTCTCTTATGTCTTCACCCAAATTTCTCATACAATTTACGATGTCATCAAGACGCATAAAAAAAACTAGCAATACTTTCATAATTATGCATTTTGAGATTTTCATATTGAATTCTGAGAGATTGGAGTTTAGAAATTTTTACCCTGGCATCACCTTCATAGCTTAGAATTATTTTTTCCCATATCTCCTTTACTTTATTTAACTGCATAAAATTGACAAATTTTGATTCGGTTAGGTTTCCCAATAATGAATTGACAACTTTTGCATTGGTTTCATAGTTATTCCTTGCTATTGGATACCTGGGAACTATAGATGGATATTGGTAACCACCTTCAACAGTTGCCAAAACATCTGCTCCAAGAGACTGAAGTTAGGATATTGTTCTTGTCTTCCAAAATATTAAATTGTTTATGTTGAAGAGTGGAGGTCAGATAGATGTTGTTCCATCTTGATTGTTAATCTTAGTAGATATTCCTTTTAGTGATTAAACTACTTCAGAAGTACCTTCTCTGATACCAATTGTTGAGAAAAATACTTGGGGGGGGGGGGCTTAGTATTTAAAGCTCAAAATAATTTTCTTTATTTTACTGATTTCTATATGCGAATTTAATTAAGTCAACTAGCATATGCACGTGAATTTCTGAAAGGAAACTTGCGTATACCGAGAGAACTTATTATTCATATAAATCTTCAGAAACTTTACTTAGCCTAGTTCATCATTTATTTATCAGACATTTAGTAAGCAATAAACATGTGTAGTAAGAATAGAATAAATCATCACAGATAAGCAACACACATGAGAACCAGGATTTAAGGTGGAAACCCAAGTTGGGAGAAAACCACCGTTGGTGTCGTATTTGTCTTCAATATTTATTATATAGAAGATTCCTTACATTATTGTACTAGTGTAGGCTCATACCAGCACATAGGCACCCACTTGCAGAAGGCTGGAACCTTATCTTGTTCACCAGCAACTACTGGAAGGGAGCTTGAACCGCCTGATATCGTTTACCATCCACTACTGGAAAGGAGCTACAACCCTCTGAACTTATTACCAGCTTCTACTAGCAAGAAGCTTCTACTTCCACACTGAAGGCTCCAACCTTCAGGAACCACTGTAGACCACGTTTAATAAATTTTCACACTGGATCCATCTTATAGATCAATCAAAACAACCATCAATGAAATTTGAACAGAACAGTGAGATCACTGTAACAAAATATGTTATGAAACCAACTCCAAAAATAGAAGAAAAGAGAGATCAATGCCTTAGAAATAATTCACTTCGAGGGGAAAACTTACTTTACATTACATAAATGAAAAATTATTGGATGATACAAATGACACAACCTCCTTCTATATATTGAAGTCCATGGGGTCACAATATAATCCTAGCCGACCTAAAAATAATAATGTAAGGGCACAATAATAACAATATTGGGGTTACAGGGGTACAATAATAACAATAAGGGGGTTACACTAACAACAATAAGGGACTATAATAGTAATATAGGGACTTAACATGCCCCTCTCCTTAAAAAAAGTGTTTTCCTCAACGCTTGAGTAGCTCTGGATGCTTCTGTGTAAAATTTTCATCCTCCCATGAAGAATATTCAGTGGGTAAGTTCTTCCACTTGATGAGATACTCTTAAATTGATCGATTTTGTATCTCTCAAGTTTTTGTTTCCATGACTGCTTTAGGTTCGAGTATGATTTTTCCTTCCTCATCAAGTTGTGGAAATATTGTTTGAACTGGAATTTTTTCACCTATAACATTATTTAAGCATGAAACATGGAAAACTGGATGCACTCGCGAAGAATGAGGAAGCTCCAATTTGGATTCCATAGTACCAATATTTTGCAACACCTTGTAAGGACCATAGCACTTTGGCGATAATTTATTATCCTTCTTAGCTTGCTTGAGGGACATATGTTTCTATGGTTGTAGCCATAAAAATAACCAGTCTCCTACATCAAATATTTTCTCGTTGCGATGTTGATCTTCCTATTGTTTCATTCGATTTTGTGCCAAATTTAGGTTATCCTTTAAGAGTTGGAGAACTTCTTGTTGATGCTCGATGTGATCTTCCACTGCTTGAACCTTAGAATTCTCTCTTATATATGATGTGATGGACGGTGGATGATATCCATAAAGTGCCATAAATGGGGTCATTTTTTCTACAGTATGGAAGGAAGTGTTATACCACCATTCAACGAGAGGAAACCACTTGACCCATTATGTTTTCTTATCAGATACAAAACAACAAAGATATCCTTCCAAACATTTATTCACTATCTCAGTTTGACCATCGGATTAAGGATGATAAGATGAGCTATGAGCTAGTTGAGTACCCAAACAAGAAAATAATTCCTTCCAAAAATTTCTAGTAAAAATGGGGTCTCTCTGTCCCTTACAATAATATTTGGGTTTCCATGTAGGTTTTTAATAGTTTCCATAAATGCAGCAGCAACTGTACTTGCTTTAAATGGATGAGATAATGCACAAAAGTGTGCATACTTGTTAAGTCTGTCAACTACCACCATGATGACACTCTTTCCTTTGGACTTAGGTAAACCTGTGATAAAATCCATTGAAATCTCCTCCCAACATTGAATTGGAATGGATAAAGGTTGTAGAAGCCCCGGGGTCTTAATTATCTCAACAAAATTTTGTTGGAAAACCAAACATTCCACCACAAACTTTTGAATATAACATTTAAGGCCATCCCAAAAAAATTCTTTCTTCACCCTATGGTAAGTTTTTAAAAATCCTGACTGTCCTCCTAAAGGAGAAGTGTGCAATTCCAAAACAATATTTTGTTTTAGTTGGGAATTCTTACAAATATATAAGCGAACATTGTACCTTAAGGAATCATTTTTCCAACTAAATGTATCAGATCTACTATAATCTTTCTAAAACTTTTGAATGAGTGTCCACACTTCTTCATCCTTCATCCATTCATCCCTTTCTTTGGTTATCCAATCTATTTGGATAATAGAAATGGCACAAATCAATGCATCCACCTATTCATCCTTTCTTGAGAGTGCATTTGCAACAACATTTAGCTTCCCTTTCTTGTAGATGATTTCAAAGTCATAACCCAACATCTTTGTGACCCATTTTTGTTGCTCTTCTGAAGATAGTCTTTGTTCCAAAAAGTATTTTAGACTATCATGATCAGTTTTTACCTTGAAGTGTCTTCCCATTAGGTAAGGTTGCCATTTATTTAGTGCATGTAGTATTGCCAACATTTCATTCTCATAAAAAGCTTTTTGAAGATACTTTTCTTTGATTGGATTACTTTCAAAAGTAATGGGTCTTCATTCTTGCATTAAAACAACACCAAGTTCCAATTGCATTTCCTGAGGAATCACAATCCACAATAAAGGTTTTTGTGAAGTCTGGCGTAGCTAAAACCGGTTCTTGTGCACAAATACTACTGGAGTAGAGAAATAACTTTGACTAGATTGAATTATACTAGCCTCTAACATTTCTGCAATCATACGTTCAATTTCGCTCTTTTGGACATAAGGATATCTGTAAGGCCTGATGTTTGGAGGAAAAGTTCCTGGAATCTAATGCATAGCATGATCATGATCACGAATAGGTGGGAGTCCATTGGGAGTTTCAAACACCTTGGAATGATTGTCCAAGACTTTTTGGAGATCTAGAGAAATAGATGATTTTGATGTTGGAGCTTCTAGTGAGCATAATTGTGCAATTACGCCTCTTTTTGATTGCTTCAGAAGATTTTTCATGACATTAGAGATTATTCTATTTATTGGCTTCCCTGCGATGCCCTATAGTTCATTTTGCTTTTCTTCTGAATTTTTTTTCAAGAAAAGTTCTTGAAAATTAAAAGTTGTCATCCTCAAGGATTGTAACCATTGTACTCCTAGTAAAACATCAACACCTCCTATTGGAATGGAAAACATTGGATTATTCAATCCATATTCCCCTATGGTTAGCTTGATATTATGGCATTTTCCAGAGCAATTTATAGTTCCTCCATTTACAACCATCACTTGACATTCTGGTGCTGGGTATAGGAAACAATTCAATTCCTTGGCTACCTTACAAGGAATAAAATTATGGGTACAACCCAAATCAATCAACACTATTACCTTTTTCTTATTGATATGTCCTTCTATCTTGAGAGTTTGAGGAGTGGTAATTCCTGCCAATGCATTACATGATATGGTCGGTCTCATTTCTTCTTCTTCTAGGGTTGGTTCCTGGTGTATATCCTCTTCCTTTGAATTTTCTTGTTCATTTTCTTCCTCCTTTTCACAATATATATAAAATAATTTCTTCTCAGCACACTTATGACCTTTAGTGTATTTTCTATCACAACTGTAGCAAAGCCCTTTTGCTATTTTTTCTTCCAATTTTTGTGGTGTCAAACTTGTAGGTTGTGGAAGTCTAGGAGTAGCCACACTTCCATCTTTATATATGTGAGTGGTAAGCTTCATTATCTCCATAATTTTACATTCATTTTTTCTTGCCAACCTGAATGCCTTCTCCAATGAATCAGGTTCAAAAACTCAAATTTCATGTTGGATGTTATCCTTTAAAGTCCCTATGAAGACATCAATCTTGTGTTCCTATGGAATATAAGTTACCCTTATATTCAATTTTTTGGAGCCTTCAATGTGCTCCACCACTAAACCCTTTTGTTTGAGATTTATTAATTGGCTAAAGAAGGTGTTTCTCTTTGTATCATCATAATGTGCTATCATTTCCTCCATAAAAATTTACCAAGTGACAATTTTTTTACGGGGGAAAATCCATTGATACCATACAAATGTATTTTTTTCTAAAGTAGAGTTGAAATGCATACCTTTTGTGTGTTTTGCATATTATTGAAATCAAAATATTGCTCCATCTGTAGTATCCATGTTATGGGATCCTTGCCATAAAACTTCCTCATATCCATCTTTGGAATATGGTGGTTCTTCCCTCCAACATTAGAGTTTATGAAATCACGATTACCATTTATTTTGTTCTCATCATGAGTATCCTCTACCATCTTCTCGCCATTAGGAAAAATTTCTTGTATCAACTTTTTCAAACCTTCCATGTCTTCTTTTAGATCATTCTTCATGTTTTCCATGTTGTCTTTCATTTCATCCATCTTAGTTTCCATGCCAACTTCCATGCTGTCCATCTTAGCTTCCATGCATTTACTCAAGCCATCCATCTTAGCTTCCACGTCTTTCTTCAAAACTTCCATTTCATTTTTTGTTGCTCTTTGTAAGAGTAAAATTTGGTGCACTTGCTCTTATAATTTTGATATGTCATGTTGCACTTCTTTGTCTTCATGATTCATAGTAGAGACTTGTGAAGGCTTAATGGGCCTTGAATTCTTTTTAGGGGGAATTTTATAACCTAAAACTGATATCTATTCTACAATATTCCCTTGGAATCAATTCAAACTGATTTTTCACACAAGACTTATGCAATTCGAAAAAAGAATACACACCTTTTTCTTGCTTTTGAGGAGCTCAACATTGAAACTAAATTATCTCTATGATTTAGGATCTTCAATATCTAAAGTTACGCCCTGTATTATCCCTCTGAATCCTCTTTCGAATGCCACGGGTATGACCCAATTTGGATTCTTCAAGGAAAATTTATGCCCAATCTCCCACAATGACCTAGTTATGGACTCTTTCAATAGAGCGAAGTTGTATGGTGTGCCACATGTCACTGTTTCCTCATTCAGCTTTGAAATTGATAACAAGAAACCAAATTCCATGTGCTTATGACCACGTTTTACAGAATTCCAATTTGATGCTCAAAGAGAGAGTTATGACGATTTTCCCACGATCACCTCTTTGAGATGAAATTCAGGATACTAAAAAAACCCTAACTTCCACAGATCATATCTCTGAAAATATTTCGAACGAAAATCTGAAATTTTTGCACGAAGTTCCTCAAGACTTCAGCTTCGAGTGATAAAATTTTTAGCTTCTGAACCTTCGTAAGAAAAAATTTATAGTGAAAATTCCATGATGACATGTTTGTAGCAGCGAAATCCTAGAATCCAAAGCTTTGATACCAAATTTTATGAAACCAACTCCAAAAATAGAAGAAAAGAGAGATCAATGCCTTATAAATAAGCTACTTCGAGGGGGAAACCTCCTTTACATTACATAAATGAAAAATTCTTGGATGATACAAATGAAAAAACCTCCTTCTATATATAGGAGTCCATGGGGTCATAATATAATCATAACTGACCTAACAATAACAATGTAAGGGCACAATAATAACAATATTGGGGTTATAGGAGTACAATAATAACAATAAGGGGTTACACTAACAATAATAAGGGACTATACTAGTAACATAGGGACCTAACAAGATCATAGAATTAAACCCTGACCTTTGCATAAACACACATAATTAACTAGAACCTTGATCATTCTTAAAACAAATATATATGCTACTTTACTTACTGAAACCTACCTATATACATGCTTTCCTGTGGATGAACCTACGTATAGATCTTTAGATACTGAGATTATAATTTTGTCCTTACTCAGAACAGATCAAACATATTCAAACATACTTTGTCAGATTTACAGTGCTCTTATACAATTAGTAACATTAATAATTCTCAATCAACCAATCACTAATATTTATACAATCAACTAGCAGCAAAATTAGTATTCAAGCAACCCAGATCTATATGAATATATCATTGAAAGATAACAGAAATACAACAAAACAAATCAAAAATTTCCTTCAACATTCTTCAGGAAAACCCTACCTTCCATAAGTGCCTTTGTAGAGTCGAATCCACATGTATACATGCCTTTAACGTAACTAACCTGCGTATATATATATATATATGAAAACATTTCAGGACTATGAAACACTTCAAACCTAAGAATTTACATAGATCATACCCTTCGCTTCAACAATCATGCGCCAGACCACATATCTAAACAACTAATAAATAGATCATGAAAATACATAGTCATTTCAGGTCTAGAGAGCCTGATCCATTATTGTATTCATGAGTGCATCATAATATCAAATATATCTATTGATTATAGCCCATTCAATGTAGATATACTTCATATTGAATCATTCATTCAATTCACATAATCATGCACATATTTGCACTATGATCTTCACCTCCTTATATAGATTGAGCCTTAGCCAATACCATGAGCCAAAAACACACAAGTACCGATTGTATTCTTGGATGGGATCAAATAACCGTTACTGTGCTCAATACTATGGACTAATACCATGGTAAGGATCCCTGGTATCATAAACTTAGTGTGAAAACACATACGTGACTTTACTTCTTCTTACCCACATGTATACATGACTTTGCCTTGATCAAATCGCGTATAGTTTCTTAAATATGTTCTTTATCCATCTTTTGGTTTTGATTTGTAAAAATTATGTCCCATCATTTTGAAATTGCAATCCATCACTGTGCCACTTCTGAAAATATCATAACCAATATATTTGGTCTTTTACAAGTAGGTTTCCATCAAGTACAACTCATGCAATCATAATGCCAATAAGAAGTTGTGTAATTGTATCCCCCGGCTTCATTTTTTAGTTGTATATTTACCTATGTTATATTATGGAAAATGGTACCTGTGATATATTCAGTTGAAAGCCTTAAAATTTGATCCACAATTTATTCATTTCATGTCTTTAGTCTAAGTCATGATTCTATTGGAATTTAGTGCATAAGATTCTGTGTTCATCCCTGTGCATCGGGTTTCTTTTCTTATGTTTCTTCTTTCACCTAAACTACAACAATCAATGAAACTTCTCTCTATGTGTATGCCACTAGATCTGAGCATTAACTCTTTGAAATAGGATTCTTTTCATGCAAAAATTGAATCTACCTCAGAGTAGGGAAATTCAGCTAGATTTAATCAATTTACATCTTATTATTGAGTAGAGCAGATCTACCTTTAATACACATTAAGGCATCTTTGGAACTGGCCTCTCCTCAACCCAAAGATTATCTCTAGAAACCAAAACATATTCTCATGACATTGTCAAGGAGCGAATCAAAGTATATTTCCTTGGGTATAATTTTATGTGTTCCTTTGTATGGTGAGAAAAGGACGTGTGGGTTGATATCTCTCACTTAACAGAGTTTTTAGGCTGTAATCTTGGATTTTAGGAGGCCTCACACTCATTTTGATACTTCTCAGTAGAAAACTCCACCTGTCCTTGATCCAAAACGAAACATCTTCAAAATAATTTGGAAGGAAAGGACCCTGAAAACTTCAAATATGGTTTTTTTCTCTAGAACCTTCAACTTGTAGCTCTTAGAAAGCAGAGATAAATTAACTTGAAACATCATCTATGCTTTTATACTTTTGAGAGGAACATTTTCCCCCTATTTTTTTTTACTTAGAATCTAAGGTTGAAAAGGTCTCTTCCAATTATGAATCTTTCACATTTAACACCTTCCCTGAAGTTGAAGAAATTAAATATATTCTCATTAATAATATATCCCAAACTTCCATATATATTTCACACCCATTTTTAGTTGTTTTTGTCTACCCTACCCCTCACCTAGTTCCTGCAGTAAATATTCTTCAACATCCCTTACAAAATATGGTTGTCCCTATATTTTTTCTCAACAAATATGCCCCTCTGAATCTAAAAGAACATATGAATGCAATACCTCAGTACCATCTCAAAATTTTCCCTAGATTCATTACAGAAGATGATGTCACAACCCAAGAACATATTGAGATATTTTGAGCATTTTCGTAAAACTTGAACGTTGAACATTTAGATGTGGTATTGAGGTTATTTGTTCAATCTGTAGATGGGAAGGAAATAAAATGGTTCAATACTTTTCCTAACAACTCAAACTACACTTGAGAGGAAGTATATAATATATTTATGTAAAAATGGGGTGAGAATAAAAACCATGGGTACCTTCTAACTAAATTTATTGCAATAAAGAAAATAATAAATGAGGATGTCACCAAGTTTATAAAATTATTTAACAAATTATAGAACAGTTTGTATGCTGAGATTAAACCCTCGTGGAAGAAACTAAGGTGGTATTCGATGGATCCTTTGAATAATATTTAGGATTTAATCTAAGAGAAAGGAAAACTACCACACTTTACTAGATCCAAATTGATGCTCTGGAGGTGGAGGAAAATTTTGCACCAGTAGGGAAGTTAAAAGGAAAAGTAGAACATAGTGATAGGAGAAAGGGGAAATAGGTAGCAAATTTCTCTGGTCAAGGCGAATAGGTCCAAGAAAAGAATTTGGATGAGATGAATAAGTTGATCAGAAACTTATCAAACAAGTTAGTGAAGTTGAAATTGGAAAACAAAAACCCTCCTAGATAGATAGAACATGGTCCTTAATAGAAAATTTAATCCCCAATATAGGAGACCTCCATTTCAACTTCTACAAAGAGAAAGAAAGGACCAACTAGACCAAGTAAAACCTCCTTTGTATATATAATATGGCACCAAAGAAGAAATTTAAGATGCACTTAAAATTCATGAGAATCAATACTTAAATATATCATAAGAAGAGCATGAAATAGAAGCACAAGAAGAAGAGGAGTATGATCGGGATGCTCCTTTGGATAAAGAAGATATAAATTCTTATTGCAAGAATTTTTAGACTTTATGCAAGATGAGATACATAAGAGATATGACCTAAGATATAAAAAAAGGTCTCAAACAAAAGACCAGAGTGAAGAACCTGCCCAACCAGCCACCCCCATGCAAGTTGATAAAGGCAAACAACTTGTTAGGTTTAACCCAACAACCAAAGGAGTAGCCTCCTATCCCACTCATTCTAATCCTAAATATGCAAACACATAACATCAACCTGTGCAAACCAAGTAGCAGTGCATCAAGAAAACAAAGAAACAATTGATCCAGTGAAGGTGGAGAAGGATACCTATGCATTTATTTTACGAAGGGAGTTGGATAAAGTGAATATATGTATTCATTTAACTGAATTGTAGAAACAAACTACCTATAAAAGATAAATCTTTGATTTCATGACTGTGTCTCATGTTACCTCAACACAAGAAAGTTTAAAGTTGCAGGACAGAATTCGTGTGGTGGTGTTTGGTCCACATGTAGAGGAGCAAGATACTTTCACCCCTCCATTCTATGCTACATTGGTGATTCATGATATGAAGCTGCATAATTGTATGCTTCATTCGGGAGCTTCTCAAAATCTAATTACTTTGTCTTTCATGGAGAAGTTGGGTATTAAAATAACAAATATGTATAAAGACTTATATTCCTTTGATTCCAAAAAAGTAAAATTTCTTCAAATGATCATAGACTTGGTCGTTAATTTGGCTCAAATCCCTACAAAAAGCGTGGTAATGGACATTGTGGTTGTAGACATTCTTGTAATATTTAACATGCTTATTTCCATATCGTGGGGAATGAATCTTAGAGGATCCATCAAAATTGACCTTACATATGCTACTATTCCAATGTTTAGTGGAGAATAACGTAGATTGTACAGAGAATCCATATTTGTGAAGACTATCACTAGGGAAGATAATTCCAATAATTCTCTAATACATGGCTTGGAGAAGGACCTTTCATTTCTCTTATTGGAAATTTATGATCAAATTATGGAGGATACTTAACTAGAAATTCGTACACCGGTGAGTAAGCAGGAAATGAAAATTAACTATGTTTGGAATTTATATTTTGATGGGGCTTACTCTAAGGAAGGAAATGGAGCATGTGTATTGTTAGTATCTTGAGAAAGTAACCTCATCCCTCTCTCATATAAATTACAATTTTTCACTACAAATAATATTGTTTAATAGGCTCCCCGGATGCAGGTGACACACTTGACATGGGTGAACAACAATTCCCTACTCACGTGGATTGCAGAAATCTCCATTGCAAATCCTCACCTGCAGTGGATCCAATTACTGTTAACTCCTCACAAAAACAGATATCACACAGATCGGACAGACCTTGTGTCACCTGACCCTAATTATCACCTCGCCCTTACCACCATTAATGTCCATGATGTGTAAACTACAATGCACCCATGCCTACCCCTCTGCACCTGCTCATTTGCTTGAGATCCACACGCAGTACTGTGCGAAGACCATTCATTTCCTCTATGACAAATCTCATCCTCAATCTTATATTTTCACCCAATCTCTACTCCTTTCCTCCCTCATATTCTCTCCACTACATTTAGCTCTCCTCCTTTTGATATGGATGGTTGTTGATTCCAATCAGTTGAGAAGCCTCAGACTTAGAGTGGAGCTGCGCAATCCCCCTCTGCCTACTACATTTCATCCTGCGCACCTGTCCCCCATCCTCTGCAGCTTCTCCTTCCCCTGGTTTTTTCCCTACCACCCCTCCGAAGTGCGTAATGGCACCCAGGATGCACCAACGCACTATTCGTGGTGGCCAATGTGGGGCTCTTCCAGGTCGTTATCACCGCAGTGAGGATAAATGCCTCAAATGGATTGAAGGCTCCTCGTCAAGCTCCCCAGTCAGCCTTCATTCCACTCCTGAGCAGCGAGCATAATCATCCAGGTACCCTACAGCAAGGGGAAGTTGAGGCGCGAGGAGGTCCACCCCCACCCCCAGAGCTCCCTCTTCGCAGCACATTCCGGCACGCCCGAATAGTCCTGCGCAGGTAGATGAGCATACGGACATTTAGATTATGGATTCTGATGGCGTTTAGATGAAATTTCCTGAAGTAATAGATATAGACTCCCCATCCTCTGCGCTCCTGCAAATCTCCTCAAGAGTAATAATGATGAAGTGGAAGTTGTTGTGGAAGCAGTTGTCACACAAGCCCCTTCCTGTCCATCTGCGAGGAGACTCCCCACTACAGTGATGATGAGGACGAATAATTTCTATGCAACTGTTCAATCTTATTTCATTTTTTGTCATCTATGCCAGTTGGGCTTTACTGTTATGTTCTACTCTTTTTCTCCTAGATGTATTAGCACTACTACACATAATGTAATGCTCGTTTTCAATTTTTATTTGGGCCAGCCCCCTCCCCCGTGGCAGCCCAGAAACAATGTAACAAAGGCAAGGATTGGTTAAGTGCAACTTACCAACCTTGCCTCTAAACTATGTACTTTTATGTTTTCGAAATTAATAGATTAGCTCAACTTACCAAAAAAAAATATTGTTGAATAGGCTTCCAAAAATTTGAAAATTGAATGTTTGATATTTTTTGGATATTCTGAACTGATTATAAAAAAATTTAGGAGTAAATTCCAAATCAAACATCCTATGTTGAAATCCTACAGGAATGAGGTATGGGAATTGATTGAGAATTTATTTTGACATTTAAAATTTAGTTTCTACCTAGAGAGAAAAAAAAAATGGTTGATTCCTTTGCAACGAGAATAAACACTTTCAAGCCACCACAAAATCCCTTTCTTAGGTATGAAGTTGAGATTAGGCATAGACCCTCAGAGCCAGATAATGAAATATTAGTATGTATTTAGGATGAATATCATATTAAATTCTTTATGGAGGTGATTTGAGATTTTTTGAACACTATAATAGACCGGGAAGGTAAATATATGGAAAAAATTGAGGGAGATGAGCAACATGTGCCTTGGGAAGAGTATATGGCTAGGCAAAAAAATTTGTAGTTGAAAGTAAATATAATCCCAAAGGGGTTGGTTCCATTGTAAATATTGTTTGCTGCTAATGGTGTGGCAGTCGAACCAGCCAAAAAGGAGCATGAGGAAGATACAGAGAACTGTAACATTGGCACAAAACAACAACCCAAACTAGTTAAATTGGCCAAGTGGATCCTAGAATAATACAAGAAAAGGTATCTTGACTCATTAAAAGAGTATGATGATATTTTTTCCTAGTCCTATGATGATTTAAAAACATATAACACTAGCATCATCCAACATAAAATTCCTTTGAAATCAGGAATTAAGCCTCACAAACGTAAACTTAGGAAAATTAATCCCCCATTCCTCCCCTCGATAGAGAAAGAAGTCAGGAAAATTCCACAAGATAATATCATTATACCCTTGATATACTTATATTGGGTGGCTAATATAGTTCCTTTAAAGAATAAAAATGGAGAGATCAGATTGTGTGTTGACTTCAGGAACTTGAACATATTTTCTTTGAAGGATAATTATACTTTTCCTAATATGGATTATATTTTACAAAATGTGTTAGGGTCATCAAGGTTGTCCAAGATTAATGGGTTCTATGGATATAATTAGATTTATATGCATCCTAATGATCAGAAAAAAATGCCTTCACCACGCCTTGGGGAATATTCATGTATGCCAAAATTCCTTTTTGCCTCATGAATGTTGGTGCCACTTTTTAGAGGGCAATGTATATAACATTTGTTGGGGAAAAGGAAAAATTTGTGGTCATTTACTTAGATGATATAATAGTCTTCTCAAAGTATAATGAGGAACACTTGTAACACTTACAAAATACATTTGAAAAGTGGAAGAAATATGGTTTGTCACTAAACCAAAAGAAGTCCCAATTTTTCCTTAGAGAAGGAAAACTATTAGGTCACATGGTCTCAAGAGGAGTGAAGATTTACCCAAAAAGGGTAGAAGAAATTAGTAATATTCCTTTTCCATTGAAGAAAAAGGAGATTCAAATTCTATTAGGTAGGATAAATTTCTGGAGAAGGTTTGTACCTAGTTTTGTTGAAATCACGAGGGAGTTTATAGATATGTTAAAAAAAGGAAATGAGGTTAAATGGACTGTAGAAGCAAGATAATCATTTACCATAATAAAAAAATATTTTGGAGAGGCCCTAGTTTTGGCCAGTTCTGATTATCAGAATCCTTTCCTTATATTTTCCTTTCCATCTCCTAACACTGCTGCAACTATCTTATTATAGAAAAATGATGAAGAGAAGGAGAAAGTAGTTGCATTTTTCAACCAAGTACTTAGAGATGCATAACGGAAACATAATATTTTAGAAAAACAAGCCTATTCTCTATTCAAAGCCTCAAATTTTTTCTAGACTTACATTCTGTAGTCTAGGATAATTTTATATGTTCCTACAACAACTATAAAGGACATTATCACACAGGGAGATAGTGAAGGTAAGAGAGGAAAATGGATAACCAAAATTTAGGAGTATGACATGGATATCAAGCCCACAAAATTGGCAAAAAGGGAAAGTATTGGCTAATATTCTTTCAGAAGAAAATTTCTAGTAATTAGGTATAAACATGCTAGCTCAAAATTTAGAACCAAAGAAACAATATAAATAGGAAAGTGCAAAGAGATAGGCACAAGAGTTTGCAATGAAATACTTGATTTATGAATGGTACAAATTCATTGTCCATTATTTTTTGTTTTTGGAATGCCCAACTAATTTTGGAAAAACTAGGTACAAATCTTTGAGGCTACTAGCAAAAAACATTGTTATCTCAAATCGTTACTTGCAT
Organism: Pinus albicaulis; assembly: GCA_034641835.2. Classification (NCBI taxonomy): domain Eukaryota; kingdom Viridiplantae; phylum Streptophyta; class Pinopsida; order Pinales; family Pinaceae; genus Pinus; species Pinus albicaulis. Next base: position 1,185,509,906 of record CM076577.1, read on the forward strand.
TAAAAAGACCCTGTGGGAGTTTTACTACTTTGTTTGGTTGAGGAAAAAAGTTTCCAAAATAATAGATGAATTTTATGATTTTGTTTGTGGAGGAAACTATATCTGGAAAGAAACAACTCATAAGATTTTGAACATTGGCTTCTATTGGCATAAGTTATTTGGAAATGTGCACCATGAAGTGAAAGCTTGCAAAGAGTGCCAAATCTTTACTGAAAAGTAGAATTTTGCACCCCTCCATTTAATCCTTGTTTTTTTGGAAGAACCCTTTAGACAATGGGGGATAGATTTCATCAGGAAATCCATCCACAATTCAATGGGAAGCATAAGTGGACCTTTACAACAACAAACTATTACACCAAATCGATAGATGTTATCCCTGCTAGGAATGAAACTGATATAATGGTCATAAAATTCATGGAGAAAAACATTCTAGCCAAGTTGCTTATCCAAGGGAAATAGTTTGCGAAAATGCTAAAGTATTTAAATATGCTAAGTTTGTCAATTATTTTATAGCTATAACATCATTTTAGGGCACTCCAGAATATCATGGGTTGGCAGAATCGTCCAACAAAACCTTGGTCAAGATTCTCAAGAAGACCATAGCACAAAGCAAGAAGAATTGGGATTCTCAACTCAAGTTTGGGTTGTAAGTGAATAGCATCACCACTAAGAGATCAATTGATAAGTCTCCATTTGAGCTAGAGTATGGAACTTCAACACTTTTTACCACTCAACTATGCTTGTGGAAATAACAATCTAGGATGTAGAAGAGGAGCATAATTCCTTGACCAATAAGATCAATAAGTTAGTAGAGTTGCATGAGAACAAAGAACATGTGACATTTAGTTTGACTTAGTATCAGGACAAGATGAAGGCTTTGTTTGAAAAAAATGATAAGGGGAAAATTTTCCAACTAGGTGACCTTGTACTCAGATGGGATGTTAGGGGAGAGGAAAAACGAAAAAATGGAAAATTTGATCCTTTATGGTCTCGACCATTCAATATATTTGAAGCTAAACGGAATAATACATTTCTGTTGGAAAATTTTGATGGGGAAGTGTTTGAGATGCCTATAAATGGGAAATACCACAAGCATTATTTTCAACAATAAATACATTTTCCCACTTCCATTGTAAATACTGGTGAGCCATTGTAAGTACCAGAGTGTTTTCCTTGTTTTCAATTGTGTGTGTGTGTGTGTGTGTATAGGCTCCATGCCAAAGTTGAAGCCACTAATATATAGGTTCTTAGTGCCTTTCCAATAATGCATTGTCCCCTATTGGAGATGATGTTGTATCCTCCTCATTTTTACTTTGAGTATTCATCTTGTTGACAGAGACTTGTTTTTGTATATAGGGAACAAATGAAAACTTTAGAAAAACAAAAAAAAGGGAGGAGGATGAAAAATAAAAGCAAAAGGAAGAAAAAGGAGAAATGAGAAAAGACAAATAAATGTGGGCCTCTCCCACATTTTACATGAAAAGGTTAAATTGTGGGAACTTATCAGGTGGATCACTATTCATCTCGAAGCCACCTGATCCCATCGGGACCCCAGCGAGGCAACTAACATGGCAATTAATCTAGTACCACCCCCCAAAGAGTCAAATTTAAAAGGCGGAGTGTGGCTAATTTTTACAGGACAAATGACCTCCTCATCAACTCAAAGGAGAAGGTAACATGGAAGGAAAAAAAATGAACTAGAAAAGACCCATTTTTTCCAAGGTAACGCACCCAAGAAAAATCTTGGCAGAGTTATAACACACCTGAGCCATGCAAAGGGAGCATTAACACCTAGGGTAACACTTTGTCTTGCCCAACGGGCAGTGTTATCCATGTTTGAATGTGAAGAGGGAAATATCTTGTGGAAAACTGACTGGCATTTCTAGCTTTTTCTTAGAAAGAGTCAGTTCAAAATGGAAACTAAACGACACAAACCTTTTATTAAACATTTCCAAACACAATTGAACTCCTATAGAAGGCAAAAGCAAGGAAAATCGAGGACACATCTAGATCTTTCTCAATTTGAACAGGTTAAAAGAGTTGGCAAGGTTTGTCCTCTCCATCTCCTATAAATTGGAGTTGTGGGCTCTTGTTATAAGGTCAAAGTTTGATTATATGTGGAGTAGAAATGGTGACTCCGCTAGGGAGTAAACCCCAAGTTCCCGGGTTGTTCCTATGACTTTACCTTTTTTCCTCTATTCACGTATCCTTCCAACTAGTTTATATACTCAATAATCGTCTCAAAAGATCACAGAGTCCAGATTATACCCTACTTAGCCATCTGTGCAACTTCACCCTGAGTAATGCTCCCTATGAGAGTGTTTCAGTGCATTATAATGCTGCTTATGCTTAGATACAGTGTGTTCATCTCAATATTAACTCTTTGTAGCCTCTGCTTGCTAGCGTTACCCAGCCAAAATCTGTTGTTTACACATATGTTGTGTTTCCCTTTGGCTATGGAGTTATTGGCCACCATATTAGTTTCTTTTGTTGGATCCCTGTGCTTGATTACTAGTTAGCATTTTTGTCTTTATTTATTGTTTATAAATTTAATGTTAGTAGAATCTACTTTTTGAAGAAGATTTTTTTTTTTCAAGTTTTCTGAACTTAGCTTAATTAATTCTGAAAAATTTTGGCTAAAAAGATGTTAACAGAATATAGATAGATGTCTGAATCTTTAAATTTGAACTGTGTTATTTGAATGTTTGGTGCACGAATGTTCAAAGAATCTCTCCTTGTAGAATAAACTCTTCATTGAATTGAATATTTAGAGCATTTTTCTACATGGTTTTTGAGTCAGAGTCTCATCGCATTTCATACGTCCACTCCCCCTCCATAAGAATAATAATCAAGTACACTAAAAATCAATCGATAATAAAATTAACCATAAAAAAATTTCTGAGCTCACACCAACAGTAGGTTAGGCTAGGATCTTGGGGTAGGAGAACTAAGAAAATCACCCAATATCTCAAAACTTGAAACTAGAGTCATTAAAAAGTGAAATCCTACTACACTCATATTATCAGAACCACTCCACTACCACCGGAGTTAAGCACGAGACAACACTGGGGTGCATGAGAAGGTAGCCCACCTTCGAGTACATTCAGTGGGCATGATATATATTAGGGTTCCCTTCAGGGATGTCGAAACTAGATCAGGGATCTAGGTGTTCTGCCCATATAGCGTGCTATCTACGACCATGAACCCCCTGATCATGTCTGTGATTTTAGGTATCTTTAGTTGCCAAAAATTTTAAAGACTTACACAAGGTGACTGGAACGAGCTATCCTAGTATCTAAAATAGAAGAAACTACTCTGTCTTCAGTCTTTGGGAGGGTACTCATCTTCATGAGAGTGCTTACATTTATTGTCTGAGGTTCGGGTGAAGCTCTAGAGTAACCATAACTATGTTTACAGCCAACCCTCTCTGTATGCTATTGTGATACTAGGTTTCATCTCCAGTAAATGATAGTACTTAGATAGGGCCACCCTATTCTGGCTGCTTGTTGATTGATTTTAGAAAGTCCTTTTTTATTTTTTATTTTTTAGGTGTGTGGTTACTGTCACTGAGACTTTATAATACATCACAAATTATTAAAAATTTCTAAAAATAAATAGGTCACCGTGGCGTCATTCGACCCTCACCATCAGTATCGATGATAGTGAGGTCTCCCTCCATTGATACCGGAGGAGGAGTCAAGTCTCGGTGATCCAGTGCCTTCTTCAGAAGAGAAGTCTCTAGTGACAACCCCTGATTTTCACATAACCTCATATCATACAGAGTTTCCAAAGGATCCTTTTGTGGAAGGAGTCGTACCTCCTTGCAATCCTCCTCTCACTAACCTGTTGGGGCCCCTGTTGGTTCAAGTTACACCAGGCCAAGATATGTCTTCAGCTACACCAACATCCGTTTCACAACCGAAACCCATGGGGTCAATGTCGATGGTAACCAACTCTGGTATGCCACCATCTTCCTCATTGTTTTTTAGTTCTACGCCAATGATTGGCAACCCCATTAGCCAGGCTATACCCAGTCCCAAAATTCCAGTCACCACAACTATCAGTGGACCTATGAATCCTTCAAGATCTGCTCCTATTTTGACTGCGACGGGACCCACATTTTTTTCTCCCGCTAGTGGGGCTACTTCAGTTTTGCTAAGTTTGAACCCCTTGGAAATCATGCCAGGGGGCAGTGTCACCAACACATATATATCGGGGGGCACTTCGGTACCCCTACATTCATTGGGACAAACAGGACATCTTATTTATTGGAATCTAAGCTTTTGTGATCCATAATGTAAATTTGTAGAAATTTTTCGGTAGTAATCACATGCAAAAGAACGAGGTCGACGTGTTTCGAACCAACCAGTGTGGTTCATCATCGATGAACCACACTGGTTGGTTCGAAACGCGTCGACCTCGTTCTTTTGCATGTGATTACTACCGAAAAATTTCTACAAAAAAAGGACATCTTATTGTTAATGATGTTCTTTGAGTGGTCAAACTTTAGGTGTAGGATCTATGCCATTGCTTAACTATGCAAATAGCAGTATGCCTTTGGCTAACTCTATCGCATCCATATGGGCGAACCAACCCAAAAGTAAATTTGGGCAAGGGGGTAAATTTTACAATAGGGCTAACCAACAATTTTCCCCCTAGTACAATATTCCCTATGGACATCAACCATACACCACTACACCACCACCCACAGGGAAATTTTATCAACAAACTCCTACTTATCCCATTGGTAACACATTAATGGGCAGACCCTACGGTCTGAACAATCAGCCAATACTTCCTTAGCTAGATCTGGGGGCAAACACGCAATTGCCATTTTTGGCAGATCTAGACATCCCTGACATCTACAAACTGACCAATGATCCCATCAACCACAACCCACTCCGGCCTCCAGTACTGGACAATATTCCGTCTGACATCCTGAAATTTGATGGGAAACAAGGGGATGATTTGGCTACACACGTCACCACTTTTCATCTATGTTCTGTTTCTAACTCCATGGTGGATGATAGTATTCGGCTTCGACTTTTCCCCCGCACTCTCACAGGAAAAGCTGCCAAATGGTACATTGATTTACCATGTGGGGTCGTTAACACTTTCAGCGCCTTAGCTAATGAATTTCTTAAGAACTTCCAATTACCTATTACATATGAAAATGACACGAAACTCTTAACCTCATTACGCCAAGACACCGCCACCCACATCTACATTCACATTCATGAATGGAGACGTAGGCAGAGGCTCATCAAAGCGCCAATCCCGGATCATCTCTTATCCAACTTGTTTTGTAAGTCACTCTTACCACCCCTAGCTAAGGACATTTTTTTTTCTTGTGCGGTGATGGAAGACCAATCCATTCATCATGCATAGTATTTAGATCTAATCTATATGTAGTCTGGCACGCTATATCATTTACTCCCCCATGCCCCTGGCAATCTGAATCATCCTGCTACTCAAAAATACGGAGTGCATGTTGATGGCCACGTTGGTGCAATCTCTAGCGTAGCCATAAAACATCCTACTAGGAAAACCTCCCAGCCATCTTCGACTGCCACCGCCCCTAACCAATCGACTACTCTTCCTACCGCTAAGGTAAATTCTGTGCAGTTTTCACAAAAACCTAGTGGCAAGAACAAGAAGAACAAGAAAAATACCTCTTCTTCTGAAGAGCAGTCGGATACTCAGAATAATCATAATCATAAAAATTCTGCTAAGAACGAAAAAGGAAAGGAGAAACCCATGAAATTTCCTTGCAGAATCTATGTAGAGGACCACTTGACATACAAATGTCCTTCGCTGTAGGAATGCATAGATTTTATCACAAACAAGGACTCTGGGAGGACACCTACCATTCTTCATAATCCTTTCCCTAATCCATAGCAGCAATAGAAACACATGGTTGCAAACCCACCACAACCCCTACAAAGGGGAAACATTGGTACCCATCCTTCTGGTGAGGGATCATCCGCTATTTATGGCGTAGAAAGTATTGAACTCCAAACACAAGCCAAACTTTATGGAAATCCTGTCATTGATGCTTAGGAACCTAGTACCACTTCAAATCCACTGCCCCCAAAAATTTTCATATCAAAAGGCCTGCTTATGACCCTGCGATTCATCCCCCCAAAGGTACACTTCGACGCACGACTCATAACACCTCTCCACATGTTGCCCAAAACTACAATATTGTAGAAGATTTGGTGCAAGCACCATCAGCCATGTCTACACTCAAAGTATTAAAAACTTACCCAGTGAAAAGGAAAGCTCTTCTTTCGACCATTGGTGGAATTGACCCCTAGGATTATACGCTAGCCATATTTGACATGGAGAAATCTAAATCTCACCTCTCACACCAACTTGCATTCTAGGTGAAAGTTGTGTCAAAAGGGATACCAATCCATCGCACTATCATAGACGAAGGTTCTTCGACCAGCGTTATGTCAACTGCATGCTGGCTTTCTCTGGGTTCTCCTACTTTGTCTCTGTCATTGAATTCCCTTAAATATTTTGATGGCCACACTTTCCTCCCAAAAGGCTACCTTTCCAGCTTCCCCATTTCGCTTAGTGGGAAAATGATCACGGTGGACATAGAAGTTGTAGATTGTCATCTCGACTATAATTTGTTGCTGGGTCACAATTGGTCTTACGCAATGACTGTCATTGTCTCTTCAGTCTTCTGACTCATCCTCTTTCCATTGGATGGGAAAATAGTCACAGTGGATTAGCTATCCTTTTGCACCCCTAATTATTCCACATTACCAAGTAGCACTGTACCCCTAGTAGGAGGCGTTCCTAACTCGTACGTCAACATCGATACCAGTCTTCTGAAGGCATCTTACTTGATGGGTTTCTTTCCTCTCCCACTGCCTGAGGTTCCACATATAATTGCAATGATATCCACCATTTCAGATGGCTCTATCGATCCATGGATCCTATCGGCACCTTCAGACATTTATTCCTACGGAGATCAGATGTCACTATCACTGGCAAAGTTGGCTTATCAAGCCATCCAAATTGCGATTGAACCCTCCACTACTTTGGTTTTGACCAATGGTACCAACCTCCAGCCGATCACAGTTCTTTCTAGAGATCTCCTCGATGAAGTTCTGCCTATGGAAGAAGCTATTCGAGAGGTCATGTCTCTCGAAAAAAGACCTTTAGGAGAGTTCCCTCATTTCGATTCAATTTTCGATTCAAATGCGATCACTACTCAAATCCCATCTTTTGACCCACCTGAGATCGTTCCCTCCGCTTATACAACCGTTCAAAATATCGATTCGGAAGGGCACATGGAAAATATTTCCAAGACTATGCTCATAGATATCTCAGTCAAAATGGGTATCATGGAAAACATTCAGATTGGAGCCGATTGCAATCCCGAGGAAATTGCACGCTTCACATCCCTCTTTAAGGAATTCTGTGATGTGTTTTCTTGGTCTTATGATGAAATTTCGGCATAGATCCATCTATTTTTTAGAAAGAAATAAAATTTTATGACAATGCCAAGCCTATACGACAAAGACTCCAACCTGTCCACCCTCGCAAAGCAGCCACCATTAAGACACCACTACTGAATAAGAGTGCTTGCTCTTGCTCGATCAATTGGACAAAACTCGTCGAGATGCCATTCTGGCACTCGAAGTTCACAAGCACCGAGTAAAGGCTCAATATGACAAATCTGTCAAGCCCCGTTCTTTCCAAGAGGGTGATCTCATTCTACTATATGATCGGAGACATGACCTCTTGGGGGTAGGAACACTCCAAACACTATGGCTTGGTCCTTACATCATCATGAAAGTCCTGTCAAAAGGAGCTTATGAACTTCATGACTATAATGGAATTCCACTTGCGGAGCCTCGCAACAGGCTCTATCTGAAGAAGTATTTCACCTAGTGTTCCTCTAGGCATATGCTTTGTAATTTTATGTATATCAGTTTTGTCTTTGTTTTATGTGTCTGGATATTTGGGGTTTTTGAGTGTTTTTCTCATAAACACTTTTTCTTTTTACGCAGATTCCTTCCTCATTCTTATCATACATTGGATACGTGGATGGTGCCAGTTGTCATAATCGGTACATTGCATCAGTTGCTTGGGTCCTCTACACACCTGAGGCGGAGCTCCTTGGTTTTGGGGGAATCTTCCTAGGCAATGCCACCAAAAATTTTGCTGAATACATGTCAGTGATACAACTCCTCACGGAAGCTGCATCTCGCGACATCTCCAATCTAGTGGTTAGGTTAGATTCCCAACTCGTTGTTATGTAGTTAAACAATTGTTATCACGTCTGTCATCCAATCTTATTACGTTATTACTTAAGGGTATGACTTCTATAACGTCAATTTAAAACCATTGTGTTTGAACACATTCCTAGAGAATTTAATACATTAGCTGATTCGTTGGAAAATTATGTGTTAGATTGGCATTTGGTGCATTTATTATAGAAAGAGTCATACATGAGTGTATATTTTTTCCCATAAAAATACACAAAAATTAAAAACAAAAGAATCAAAATCGCCAAAATATGTATATATATATATATATATATATATATATATATATATATATATATATATATATATGTTGTGTCCAGTCAAGTTACATAAAAAAACTTTCCAAAACTTGGGTGTTTTACAAACAAATATTTGGCTATGTTAAGCCTCGCTTTGACATTTACACATCTATCCACCTTTCCCCATGAGCTTGTTTCTCAAAATAGCAGATAATTGATTTGGCTAACCTTCTAAGAGGCACCAAGAACCTCTTTGGCACACCCATTGTGTGTCGTTGTAGGTGAACCATGATCTCCCTCATGGGAAGAGGCGGGATGCCCATACTTAGACCCTCAAGGTCCCTAGCAATCTCATGCAAACTAAGTGCATCATCACCCTCTTGGGTGGCTACTGCGGCCTCTGCTACTATGCCAACTCCAGGTAGCTGCATTCCTCGCCTTGCATAGTGAGGGGCTCTAGCTAGATGGACAGGTGCCACATCTGTGTCAAGAAAAAAGCTTTATGTCAAAAAAAATTTCACCCATTCAACAAAAAAGTTGCATAAACATTCAAAAGACATAAAATACCAAATAATTGATCAAGTTATTTCTTACCATCTAGACCACACTAAGTGCCCGGTGGTAGTATCAACTCTGGATCTCCTGTATAGTTCATCCCTGCACAGGGATAATCTTCAATCATCAAGATCTGGTCATCTAACCACTCAAATAATGCATTATCAAAATAGTGACGAATTGGACCCTCTCTGGTCCGCAGTATCAAAGCTGACCAATGAGCCTGTCTTGGTTCCTGAGATCCCAATGCATCCATGATCATTCTTGGCCTCACTGTGGGCACCCTCTCTAGTATTAAAGACATGATCAGTGTGCCATACCCGAACTCTCTTTGGGTCTGGGTCTTACATGATGTCAGTTCTTCTCAAACCCAGTGGACAACACCTTCACACCAGTCGAAAACCTAAAGTTGCATGCAATCCAGTGCCAGAAATATTTGGGCCTTGCTGGCCATGTGCTGACTCTTCACTCCTGCCAAGCAAACTATCATCCACAAGAGAGACCTCAATAGTCTCGCTGCCACCCATGCAATAGGCACCCGGTTACTTACTACCACAATATTTTTTATGCAGTGAGTTCAAATCAAATTCACAGTAGTGTGAGGACTAGCCCTGGAACTTGTTAGATTAGGCCTCGGTCCTCTACATGATAGGCTAGTCAAGTAGTATATGTCATCTTTCTCGATTGAGAGTTCATTACCCTCGATGTGAAAGAAATTTTTTTGGTCATTCCACTACTGGATGATCCATCTCAGAAGGTCTTCCTACCCTCTCATCAGCTCTAAACGAGCATACTTCAGTAATCCACATCTGTGGAGAACCAGCAAAGTAGCAGCATCAGTAACCATTTCACGTTCTTCCTTCTAACACTCTCTTTCGTGCCAAATTCTCATGGTAAATTGCTTCACACCTGCACAAGAAAAATTTCCAATGGATTATTTTTTGGCTAGAACACTTTAGGATTAAGAGAAACAAGTTCAAAAACATTTTTTCCGACTAACGCGGGCCCTAGTGCAAATCAGTGCATGCTAACGCACTGTCCCTTAACAGGCAATGTGTTTAATGCGTCCCAGACACTGGGCACCCACTTTAGCTGCTAAATATATTTAGGGCTTACTAAAAATCACATTTTTAACCAAAAACTGAACTAAAATGACAATGGAAAGCTAGAGAAAGGTTCAAGCTCTTACCTGGATCTCGCAGAATCAAAAACCATTGCTCGGTTTGTCCACAATCAGTAGCCAAAGTTTCACCACTTTTTCACTCCAGAGCTCTATCACAACACTCAAAACAGTGAAAATGAAGGTATGTTTCCTTCTTATATCAATTTGGAGGTAAGAATCACTCAACTAGTCTGTTAAAATTGGTAAATTATTGCTATATTTTGTCACAAATATTGGTTTTTAAATGTTACCGATGCTCTGATGAGCTTTTAGTATTCATGTGTAGATTTTACTGTGTTCGACCCGGCTTCAAGATTTATTTTTAGGGACTTTTTCTAGCTCATAAAACTGAAAAAACCCTGAGTTTCCTTCGTCGTGCTCATTAAAATACAACGACGAAGAAATATGAGCCATTCTTTTCCATCTTTTTCAAAGCTCATTAAACAGAAAAAGTAACCAAGTTTTCTCCATGGGACTCGTTAAAAATTCATGGAGAGCATCGAGTTTTTCTTCATTGGACTCGTTAAAATTTCATGAAGAACATTGATTTTACTCCATCTCCTCGTACTCATAACAAAATGAGGTAGATGTTCATTAAACATAGGTTTCTCACTTTTCTGGATTCAATGGACTAACTCACGGAAAATGAACTGTTTCGGGCTTACTATTCTCCCTTCGTTGTGCCCGGTTATCAAACATGAAAAAGGTACCCCCTGGAGTTGTCTTTTACGATGTTTTCTAGAATCTTTAAATATGAAAAGATCACCTAGTTTACCCATCTGGATTCTTCAAAATTAATCAGACGGGGAAAAAATTTGGACAAAGTGGATACTTATTCTGTTACATTTTAAAGGTCAATTTGCCAGCACAAAATCTTGAACAGGGCACTTCCCAGAAAAATCTCTTGCATTTATCTGAACCCTAACATCTATGAGTTTAGCCTTCATATACCAATGTTCCTTCATTGGTGAATCCTGATACTCTTTGGTGTTCATTAAGCCTAAGCTGCCTGGTACCCTGTTAGAGTGCCTTCTATTGTTCAAGAGGATCCCGTTATCTACTGCTCCTTGTATCAACCAAGCCATCATATAACACAAATTATTTGTCGTCAGTTATTCCCATTTTCTCTTGATTATTTCCATAAACAAAATCATCTTTTTCCTTTTCGTGTTGACTGATGTAGGACACCTCAGTACCTACCTTTTGACAGATATCTTCCTATCGACTTCAACATCTTCTCTAGGAAGTTGATCCAGAAACACATTAGTACCCGGGTACTTGCAGACATCAGTGGTAGGTTTCCTTGTCTTTGGTTGGGGGTTCTCATTATTGGCTCCCGATCAAATGATTCTACGAGTGTTCGACATCAACTATTTTTATTCACACTCACTATATTGTACTGTGCATCTTGGGGACCATCATCATTATTGTAGGAATTTATAGGGTAAGTTCCATAGATCAAGAACCAAAGGTCAACGCTCACAAATAGATCAAAAATCAGTAAACCAGTATAATCACGTGGTTAAAACCCTCAAAGAGGGAAACAATCCACGGCCTGAGCCAACGCTACCACTTCAGGCAATTTATTAATATAAAAAGAAAAGCTACATATGTTTCTCTCATAAACGGTTACCGGACAAATGACCCTCCATGCTCTTTAAATAGAGATCATGGACCAATCGGGTGTTAATCCATGGATCAAGTGTCATTAATACCAAGGTGAGAGATAACCAGTGGATCACTACAAATCATGACTGTCAAATTATAAGTTACAAATGTACATAGTAAAGAAACACACTTTACCTAACTCTACACTAGAATAAGTTATTCTTAACTATTTCGTATGTGTTGGAATATCCTAACATCCCCCCTTTAGAACAACTTGGGATAGGATTGAAGGATTTACAAAGGTGACACAAAAGGAGCCTATTTCCTATGTGTTGAAATACCCTAACATCCCCCCTTAAGAACAAATTGGGATAGGATTGAAGGGTTTACAAAAGTGACACAATAGGAGAAGGAAGGAGGCATTAGATCCTATCCCCCCTTAATGACAACTTTCCTGAACTCCAAGAATGGATCAAATTTTGGTGAACTTCGCTTCTGTGAGAGCCTTTGTAAAGATATCAGCTGCCTGATCATTGGTTGGATAGTACTGCACTTCAATAACATGATCATGAATGAGCTTTTTGATGAAGTGTATGTGGAGTTCAATGTGTTTCATACACTGATGCTGAACTGGATCTTTACATAGCTGAATGGCACTCTGATTATCACACCAACATGTAGTTGGATGTTGCTAATGGAGACCAAATTCAGATAGGATCTAACAAAGCCACATGGCTTCCTTGTTGGCTTCAAATGCACCACGATACTGTGCTTCTGTGGAAGAAAGAGAGATGGCACTTTTTTTCTTAGAAGACCAAGTAATAAGTCCTGAACCAAGAGTGAATACATATCCTGCAGTAGACTTTTGATCATCAGGGTCACCAACCCAATCTGAATCAGTGAAACCAATCAACAAGGGAGATGCTGCTGCACTGTAATGAATCCCGAACTGAACTATACCTCGAATATATTGAATTATTCTTTTAACTTCTTTCCAATGACTTTCATGAGGTTGGTGCATAAACCAAGTGACAAGACCAACGGCAAAGGAAAGGTTAGGATGGGTATGGGTTAGATACAAAATTTTACCAACAAGTTGACGGTATAAGGTAGCATGAACTTCAAGGGTAGTACAAGTGACTGAAAGCTTGACTCCAGACTGAAAGGGAGAAGGGGCTGGCTTACAGTCTTCCATGTGAAAGTGGTGTAGAATATCATAGGCATACTTGGATTGAGAGAGGGTAATGCCTTCCTTGGATTGCAAGACTTGATGACCAAGGAAATAATGCAAGTGTTCTAAGTCTGTCATTTCAAACTTCTTTTTGAGGCTAGACTTCACATGGTTTATATGGTTCACTACCATTAAGGATAATATCATCAACATAAAGAAAAAGGATCATGAAGGAATTACCCATTTTCTTGGTGTAGACAGTGTTGTCAGAATGACACCTAGAAAAGCCATTATCTAAGAGAAATCTATCCATTTTTGCATACCAAGCTCGAGGAGCTTGTTTGAGACCATAGAGAGACTTCCTAAGGTGACAAACAAGGCTCGAGTCTTTTTGGATAAAGCCAAAGGGTTATTCCATGTAGATTTCTACATGCAAATCTCCATGTAAGAAGGCGGATTTAACATCCATCTGATGGACTTCCAATTTAAAGGAGGTAGCAAGGGAAAGAACAAGGTAGATAGAATTCATTTTGGCAACAGGGGAGAGGTTTCAGTATAGTCAATGCCTTCAACTTGTGAAAATCCTTTAGCAACAAGACGAGCTTTATGTATATCCACTTTTCCATCTAGTCCAAACTTGGTTTTGTAAACCCATCTGCATCTGGAAAGTTTTCTTCCTTTTGGAAGAGCAACAAGATCCCAAGTATTGTTTTCCAATAAGGAACGATACTCTTCATTCATAGCTTCATCCCAATCTGGATTACCGAAGGCTTCTTCAAAGTTTTTTGAATCAAGTTTTCTGGATCTTGAGCCAATAAGGAAGGTGGTCTTTCGAACTGAGAACGTGTACATCGTCGATCGATAGGGTCACCTGCAAGAGAACCTGCTGCATCCTGAGTAGAGCAGACCCATCTTGGAAGCGGTGGAGTATAAGGAAAAATTTCATGAGGTGGAGGAGGATTTTCATCCTTGTTGTCATCATTTGAACTAGAAGGAATGCTATTAAAAATAGAGGAGAGAGAGAGAGGTGGCACATATGTTGAATCAGGCTCATAGGAAAAAGGTGGCACACTTGTCGAACTAGGCTCGGAGGTCGATATATTTTCATCAAATTTTACATCTCTTCTAATGATAATAATTTTGGATTTTGGTTGAAGAAGTCTATATCCTTTGACATCTTTAGAATATCCAAAAAAAATACATTTTTCACTCTTAGGTTCTAAGGCTTTATGTTTCGCATCTGGAATATGGGCCCAAGCATCACTTCCAAAAACACGAAAGTGACTTACATCTGGTTTGATTGAGCTCCCAGCTTCTTCTGGAGTTATATTATTTAAAACCTTAGTAGGAGTGTGATTTACTATGTAATTTTCAAAGTTAATGGCTTCTACCCAAAAATTGAGACCAAGCCCTTTAGATTGAAGCATATAATTAGCCATTTCTTTCAAGGTGTGATTCTTCCTTTCAGCTACACCATTTTTTTGTGGAGTATATGGAATAGTATGTTTCAATTGAATGCCATGCTCAGTGCAGAAGTTGATAAAAAAAAATTTAACATATTCTCCGCCATTGCCTGATCTTAACTTAAGAATTTGAAGTCCAGATTGTTTCTCAACAAAGGCCTTAAAGGCCAAGAACATGTTAAAAAATTCACTCTTGAGTTTTAAGAAATATACCCAAGTGCGTCTCGAAAAATCATCAATGAAAGTTAAGAAGTAATTGCAGCCAGAGAAGAAACAACAGGAAGTGGACCACATAAATCACTATGCACAAGCTGCAAAGGGGCTGAAGCGTGCCAAGAAGCATGTTTTTCAAAACTATCCTGATGATGTTTTCCGAGTACACATCCAAAGAAAACACCATCTCGACAAGATACCATAGGAAGGCCCATCACCATATTTTCCTTACATAGAGTTTGAAGAGAGCGATAGTTTAAGTGACCAAATCGCTCATGCCAATTTTTTCTCACATCATCATTATGAGCAACAAAAACAGAGGGAAGAGATGATGACCCAAAGTTGTCAAACTTATACGACCTTGTGGAATCATCAGCAATGCCAGTAGCTAAAATATGTTTAGGATATTTGAGGTCATTGATTACAACATCATGAAGTTAGAATTATACTATTTTCCCTTCACTTGAATGAGTTATCTAATAAACAGATAGAAGGTTGCATGACAAGGTAGGAACACATAGTACATCATTAAACTGACTAGATGAATGGTTCCAGATCCTGCAACACTAAGAGATCTATCATAACCAAAATAAATATGTTTGGTGTTACAATCATTTAAAGAAGAAAACATGGATTTATTTTTAGCCATGTGGTAAGAAGCTCCAGAATCAATTAGCCACTCATGAGAAGGAGAAGAAGAAGATACATTTAATGCATAACCAGATCTTGATGCTTGACAACCATAAGCAGAAAGAGCCATGCCTGAAGATGAAGGTTAAGAGTGCTCCAAATTGATGTTGTACTTCTTCATTTCTGCTTCTAAGGCTTCCATATTCTTAAAACATTTGGACTCTATATGGCCATCTTGATTGCAAAAGTTGCAATGTCTATCTGTCTTCTTCCCTTTGTTTTGATTTGCCTTATTATTTTGGTGATTTGATTTTTCAGTTTGTGGCTGAAATTTCTTAGGGCCCTTGTTTGGTTTAGGACCATATTTTTTAGGATACTTCTTCTTGGGATTATTTTGATATGGTTGTTGTTGGGATGCTAAGGGTTTCTTAGAAGTGTTTCCAACAGTGATAAGACCAAGGTGTAAAAGTTTTTCTTGTTCTCTTATCAAAGAATCACAAAAGGCATCAAAAGAGGGATTTTTGTAGGTGGTTCCTAAAGAAATGATGGCTTCTCTAGTGGAATGGAAGGTAGAAACAAATACAGAGTATGTAGGGCCAAGCTTAGCATGAATGCAATAGATGAGGCTACCATCATCCTTTTTTATCTTACAACCTTCTAAAAGAATTCTGAGGGTCTTAAATTTGGACAAAAAATCTTCAGTGGAGGAGAAATTATTGGGGTCCAAAGTAAGCAACTCATTTTCAAGCTGGTAGGCCCTAATTTGATTTTGAATGCCGAAAATAGTTTTTAGCTTTTCTAGTGATTCATTAGGGGTGTCAATGTCAAGGATATGAAATCGAAGATCTTGAGCAATGGACATTCCTATCAACCCTCATTCTTGATCTTGTTTATTTTCCCATTTAGAAGCTTTATCATCATCAAAAGGTTTAGTTTCTTGTCCTGTGGCTATTCTATAAATCCCTATACTTCTAAGTATATCTACCATGTGAGGTAGCCATTGGAAATAATTGGTGCTGTTAAGAATAACCGGGCATGAAATTTCCATTTTTTTTTTTAATATGAAGCTGAGAAAAGCTAAAACTAACTATTCCAATGGAAATATCTCGAAAAAATAGGTCGTTTAAAAAAAAATGGCTCGAAAAATGGCTTCCGGACGAAGAAGATATGCCTTTTGAAAAATATGAGTTGTAGATGTCGAATAATTACGGGAACGGGATGAAGTGCGGCTTTTTAAAAAATATTCCGCCCCTTTGAACAATTTTTTTTTTACAAAAGAAGCTTGAGAAGGAGACTTGAACCCAAGATCTCTATACTCATAAACTAACCCCTCACCAAGTGAGATAGTAAAAGGATCACGTTATTGTCTGAAAGGAGGAAGTTTTTTTTTTTTTTACTCTTCGGTGTGTGTGCCTTTTCCTGCACAAAAAACACAAAAAACCGAGCAAAAAAAAAAAAAAATGAATGCAAAGCCTTACGGAAAAATTTTAGATTTTTCGATTAGCCTTACCGGCAACTATCACTTTTTTCACTATTTCTAATTTCCCCAGATCACACAAAGAAGCGGGGAAAGAGCATACGTAGCAAAAAAAAATCCCTTTTCTTGTTTCTAATTTGCCTAGATCGCATGTAGCGCACAAAAAAGAGCATACACAGAGAAGAGGGTATAGATCTGACAAATAAATAAAACCTAAAAACCGAAAATAAAAAGAGTGAACCGAAATAAGCAGAACTATTAAAAAATATAGTTGCAAAACAGATGCTTTATACCTCCAGATCTAAACTGTCATAACTTGGGCAGCTAGAAACCTTTTCGCATGAAACAAAAGACATTCCTCAAATATAACATATGCTCTGGACACAACCAAGTAGTTATCCAAACCCAAAAATGATCAAAAATAGTATATTTAAAAAATGACATTTGCATGTAGTCAAACCGGCTTTGGATTTTGATCAACAACGGACGCGGCCCTCAAAATAGCTCGAATACCATGTAGGAATTTACAAATTAAGTTCCATAGATCAAGAACCAAAGGTCACCGCTCACAAACAAATCACAAATTAGTACACCAGTATAATCACGTGGTTAAAACCCTCAAAGAGGGAAACAGTCCATGGCCCGAGCCAACGCAGCCACTTCAGGAAATTTATTAATATAAAAATAAAAGTTACATATGTTTCTCTCATAAACGGTTACTGGAAAAATGACCCTCCATGCTCTTTAAATAGAGATCATGGACCAATCGGGTGTTAAGCCACGGATCAAGTGTCATTAATATCGAGGTGAGAGATAACTGTTGGATTATAAGTTACAAATGTACATGGTAAAGAAACACAATTTACCTAACTCTACACTAGACTAAGTTATTCTTAACTATTTCCTATGTGTCGGAATATCCTAACAATTATCGATGGTCGCCCTCGCATCTGTTAACAATTTTTTTTATTTACTGGTAAACATAAAATTCCGTGCATGTTCGACTACAACTCATTTATTCACATGTGCAGAAATATGTAGTTTAGTGATGCGGAGACCAAGACCTTAGGTTGAGGCTTACACCATTACAACTGTGTTTCCTCTCCCAGGTTGCGATATTGTTTTTGGAGACAACTTATCAGTTTGATCCTGTTATGATAGACGCTTCCACGTTATGCTTATTAGTGGACACACTATTCATATCTCTTCTTTAGAGAAATCATTTTGATTAGCTATTGAGCATGGGAATGCCTGACTCAGGACATATACTATATTTTCTGACATATGTTGTTGTTTTAGGTTTTCCTTAGTCCTCCAATTCCTCTCATTCTACTACACTTGTTATAAATTATTTCGGCCATCATCATCGTCTTTGGCCTCTCACTTTAGGGGGCATCTGTTACAGGAAAAATGACCTCCTCATTAGCTTAGAGGAGAAGGTAACATGGAAGGAAAAAAATGACCTAGACAATACCCATTTTTTCCAAGGTAACGCACCCCAAAAATAGCTTGGCAGAGTTATAACACACCTGAGCCATGCAAAGGGAGCCTTAATGCCTAGGGTAATGCTCTGTCTTGCCCAAGGGGCAGCGTTATCTGTGTTTGAATGTGAAAAGGGAAATATCTTGCGAAAATTTACTGGAATTTCCAGCTTTTTCTCAGAAAGAGTTAGTTCAAAATGGAAACTAAATGGAACAAACCTTTTATTAGACATTGCCAAACACAACTAAACTATTATGGAAGGAAAAATCAAGGAAAAGCGAGGACACATCTAGATCTTTCCCGATTTGAACA
This sequence comes from Pinus albicaulis, assembly GCA_034641835.2. Lineage (NCBI taxonomy): Eukaryota > Viridiplantae > Streptophyta > Pinopsida > Pinales > Pinaceae > Pinus > Pinus albicaulis. The sequence goes on from CM076577.1 coordinate 1,185,528,506, forward strand.
GGTTGAAAGAGATGGCAAGGTTTGTCCTCTCCATCTCCTATAACTTGGAGTTGTGGGCTCTTGGTCTAAGGTCGAAGGTTTGATTATATGTGGACCAAAATTTCAATGTTGTAGTGTGAAGCCTGAAGATCGGCGAGGTTCATTCAGAACTTTCTACCTTGAGCATCATCACACTCAGAGATAGAGAAAGAGAGAGAGATGAATTGCAAGATTGAGGAGGGCTTGGTGCAACTGACAGTTGTAATCCTCCATTTCATAAATCAATAAAATTTTATCTGTTTTGTCCATTCGATGCATCAGTGTCACAATTATTGTTCAATCATCTATGTAGCATGATATGAGTGGCTTAGATATGAATTGTTTTATGTTTCTTATATGCTATTTTAATTGATAGAAAGCTATATTGTTATTGATACAGGTGGATATCAGTGGTCGCCCACCTATTCCATTTGGACCTGCGACATCAATTCTTGCAGCTTTTCACTTCCAGTGGCTTACTATTTTTAGCAGGTTTTCAGGTCCTGCACACGCGAAGCCATTTTGGGGCATTAATGATCCAGGTGGATATTGGTGGTCGCCTACCTATTCCATTTGAACCCCTGCCATTAGTTCTTTCTGTTTTCAAGTTTCAGCACAACTTACTATTTTTGGCAGTTTTTCAGGTCCTAAACTTTCAGAGCCGTTTTAAGGCCCTAAACAACGTTTTTTGGGAAATCCGATAGCGACCAAGCTTATTGAGTGTGTCAAACAGAGATTGGATGCCGAAGTTACGTTCCCGGGAAGTTGAAACACCAATTTACCCAAACAAGGCCCACAGTTTTGCCGCTTCATCTCCTAGAGTTAGGTTTTCAAACGTTTCAGTTTTTACATTGTTTCTCAAAAATAAATAGGCCTTCGAGCCTCATTGTAACACAGTTCAGGGGGCTATGAGCCGACACATATCTTCTTAGAGATAAGTGCAACCAGTTCCCTAGCTCACTTGTTCCCATCATTTTAGTTATGTAACACAGTTTAGGGGCTGGTAGCTGTCACATCTCTTCTCAGGGATACGCTGCCAGTACCCTAGCTCATCTATTTCCATTATGTCTGTAATAGGCCTTCGAGCCTCAATGTAACACAGTTCAGAGGCCTGCATACACCACATCTCTTCTCAGGGATACGCTACCAGCGCCCTAGCTTGTTTCCATTATGTTTGTAAGCTTATTGCAGTCACTCTTTTATTAATAAAATCGAGCATTATTTCTGCTGCATCCATATTTTTATGGTTATATATGTATTATGTTGCGTTCTTGAATAAATCCAGATTAGTTGTAGAGGTTACATGGGTGCTTTTATTGGTTGCAGGATCTGGATTTGGAGCCGATGAAGAAGGACTTCTACTTCGCTGCTTGGTGTTCTCCATAGGATGTGTTGTCCACAAAGAGGTAATCTTTAATATTGCTTTGTCAATTATATATATTAGTATCAACATGTATGCAGTACCTTTGGAACTTTACAGCTAATCTTACAATTTGCCTCAGGCACCGGAAAGCCCTAAGAGGGATACCCAATAACCAATACCCAAGCATATTACCCTATAGCACTAATCGACGCCCATGATTAATTTTGTGGGGTTGAACCATGTTCCTAAACCTGTCTAGGGACCCAGCTGGAGGGTGGGGACCAGGCACACCACCGGTCATTCCAGTGCAGAAGCAATGTTAGTAGGTAGGGACCACCTGTCATGCGAGTGTGGCATGCGATCGCGAGATTTCATAGGTTGTCCACCCTTATAGCACCAAGTGTCATGTCATGTCACCTCCTTGTTTTTCCTACCCACAATCCTTTGTAACTTAACCATTACCATTCAACTTCACTCATTCTTTATTTTTCCTCCTTTTTGTAACATCGTTCACCTAATTGTCGACTAGAAAAAAGCCTCCTTTCACCCGCAACGCCTGACTGTTTTTTTTACCAGGTAAGCCATTGTCTCTCATCCTCACAACATATTTACCATGATTAAAATGAATAAAGCCACACCAAATACCCCTAAACCTCAAGAATCAAAACCCTCAAGTCACACTAAACCCCTCATAGAGATAGAGGCAGACATTCAAGACCCCTTTTTCCCTATACACCTATAAGACCTTTGTTTCGACCTATATGGTAGCCACTTAAGAAAATAAGGATTGTTTCGAATCGTCAAATCAGGGTTACACCATCTCATTTTCTAAATTTTTATCCATTCCCTGAGTTTGTGTCTTAAATCATGGCCACCCACATGAAGGAGAAAAACTGTTGTATTTTTTCCACAAGGGAGAAGTTTCTGGAAGTCACCCCAGAATTGGTCCATAATTCCTTCATCTACCCAAAATACCCTAACTTGGATAAACTCATAAAGACCACCCTTATTTCTAATTATAATGGAATCTCAGTTGCTAAAATACAGGCCCAGTTCCAACAAATTTAAGCTCTTAATGCTCAATTTCCCCCAAGCTACAAGCTCCCATTTTGGCCATAATCTATTTACTGCTAGGTGAGGATGAAACAAAAAATGCCAAAAATTATCTACAGGGTTATTTCTTTCTATGATGAATCCTAACACTATTCTTGACATCCCTTCATTTCTTGTTGAAGCCATAAGGTTTTAGTTCAACCATTTTTACCTTACCTTTTATTTCAAATACTACTCCATACTAGTTTACCTTTTCCTGTACACTCATGTAGAGAAATTTTACTACCAAGGTCTCAAAATTATATACTCCAAAAGTAGAGAAAGTTTTTAGTTGATTAGGAGAGTGCTCTAAAGAAAAAACCCAATAATGAGGGGTTTTCCTAGTTTATTTCCACTTTTATGTCCACTACATATAAAATTATCAAAAATATCTCTCCTCCTAGAGTCTTTCCTTAGTAGAGAGAGCTCCTCTAGATTATAAAAGATGCTAGGGTAGGTGACTAGTTCCTATTTGAGGATTACACTTAAACCATGGTATATGTGTTCTAGCTGCCTCCTTATCAATTACGTGTGTTTATGCCTATGAGGATCATTTCCCTGGAATTTATTAGGAAAAGCTTAAAAGTTTACTAGATCCAGTTTGTCCCTACCAAAAAAGGCTACATGTTTAATATGGGTATAACTATAGGCCCTTTCAGTGTCAATGCTAGACAAGCTTTACAAAAAATAGAAGATATGTTAAAATAAATCAATTTTGAATTAGGGGAAGCTTAAAAATATGATTGTCATGGTATTATATCTAAGATGACAAGAGAAATCAAGGCCTCTACTTATGAACATGAATCTATATCCGAATTGGAATGGAAGGCTAATTTATATTCATGGCATATCAATATAGAGATGGAGATATAGACACCAAGCACAAAAGGAAAATACCAAAAAAAAAAATGTGGATGAGGCTGAAGATATAATGTTGGAGGATGCCTCATAAACCAAAAAGGAAAAACTATGGGAACCAAATGATGAAGATATTGAGGTTAAAATGAACGAGAGGAATCTAGACCAACTAGGTTTCTGAGTGATCTTAGAAGATCCTCAACAAGTTGCTACCTCTAGTTCAACTAAGGTAGTAATTCTAGGCACAATAGGGAGTACATTATAAACATTCCCTAAATGGGAAGAAGGGTGGATGAAAGAGGAGAAAAATAAGAAGATTAGGGAAGAAATTATTTTAGAGCTTATTGGAACAGGGTTTCCTAACATGTGTTTTGTATCAATGTTGTATAAGTCGCTCCTGCGTAGGGGTTTTCGGGCCGATAAAAGCCCCTAATTTTCTATAATGGATTTAAGGGTAGCTCTAGGGTCCACAAACCATGGTTTATGGACCATAGGATAGAGAAGGCTACGATATTATAAATAGATAGATAGTTGGGTCTAGTAAGTAGGCAAGTCATAAGATTTATGCTACCTGCGAATTGTTAAGATCTGTTTGGGTTGTTTTGGGTAAGGACTCCTGTTGGCTGTGTGCGCGGAGATCCTTAGTCCTACAGTGTGTGGACCCTGCTACGCTGTGTGTGTGGGCTATGTTTGGGTTGTAAATGGATTTTTGATGCGAATGAATGTGGAATATATTTGAAGTACCTTTGCATTATCTGGATTGATTGTGTTTACTACCGAAGCGCATCTATGATATTTAATTAAGCTGCGAATGTATCTGTGATCTGGAATTGACTGTGATTGTAATGTTTTGTGATGGTATTTGCTAAAGCGCACATGGATGTGAATGTATTGATTAGATCTATCAGTAATAAAAGCTTTGTTATGGTTATGTGTTGATTATACTGTTAAAAGAGCTGCGAATAAACTCATTATATGCGAACATACTAAGCTGCAACACAGATCTTCCTTAAATTACCTACTCTCTCCCAGGGTGAGGAAACCTGGTTCCAGCACCCTCCCATACTACTTCGGGTGAGACCTTCGCCTGCGCAAGTAGGTCGTTGCCAAAAGGGCCAGTAGTATAGGGGTTTTTTGGCAAACCTTAACCTTTGAACCTGGGTCAGGACCCCTCAAGTCAAAAAATGGTTCTGTTGCTGGGACCAGGAGCATTTTGAGAGAGAGATCGGGTAATGCCACAAGGCCATTGGAGACCCAAGAAACCAGAAATCGAAGACTAGTTTGAAAGACAAATTTAGGAATTTGTTGTAAAAGAGAACCGCAGCACGAAGCTGACAACTGAGAAGTGGAAGAATAAGTACATCTTTACTGAATTTTATGAAATTTTCTTTATAACTATTGCACACGAGCTTCAAGAGTGGTTAGCAAGGCTCGTGGAATTTCAGACGTGTTGAAAGGATGATCAGGTTATGTAGTGGACGCCGAAATTGATTCAACAATTGGAAAAGACTGAAAACGCGATCACCCATATGGTAGATCATTGGGTGGACAATGTGTTAGGGGGGTTTGTAATGGAATTCGTAGTTGATTAGTTCATATCCTATTCTGTGGTAGAGCGGAGGTTCTTCAAAGGTTTCAGAGGTAAGTTCTTGTGAAAATTTCCCTTGCTAATTAAAATATTACTGTGCGCAAAAGGCATTCTGTGAAACCACACCGAATGAATGACCTTTGATTAGAGTGAAAGTACAACACGAAGTGGTAAGTGCTGCCGAAATAATCAAGAAGGGGATAGATCCATCTACAATACATTAAGAGAATCGGCTGCGCACGTAGGAAATAGTCCTCCAGCTACACCACCTTCAAGTCAGCATAAGGGTAAGAACTCACCCATAGCTCCGCCACCACCAGAAGAAGATATGGCCACACACATAAAGCTACCCACATTCAAAGGTGTAGGAGATGAAGATATGGACCAATTTTGGTTTGTAGTAGAATCAGTATGGATTGCATAGAATGTGGCTACCGATGTTGTAAAAAGAGCATAGCTATCCCTCTCCTTTGAAGGAAGGTCTCTGGACTGGTATATGGGGTACATAGGCCAACATGTGGATCCATTTATTCAAGAGATTAAGAAATATTTAAAACAATAATTCTGAAAGCCCAAGTCCTACTCACAACTAGTAACTAACCTAAAAGACTTTAAACAAGGACCCACTAAGTCTGTATGGGAAGCTGATCAGTGGTTAAAGAAGGTTATTGGAGATGGGGAATTTTAGTGTGATGATAGGCAGCACAAGAAATGGTTTATCGCTATGCTGTTATCTCACCAGAACGGACCTATGGGTCAACAGGCGATTGAGACACAAGAGAAAGCCTTAGATATTTCTATGAAACTATAATTTGCGCCAAGAGACGCATACCAGTTTGGGGTACAGTAGATCCAGGGACAACGGGAGGCAATGCACCTTGAAATCTAGAATGTACGAAAATAACGAGGGTAAGAAGCTAGCCCAGATGTATGGTGCATACGATGTAGGGTGTCTGGCCACACCAAGGATTAGTGCCCTCTGCTGGCAGACTACATGCAAGTTGGGGGACCCAACCCATTGCGCCCTAAAGAAGCTGCGGGGCCGAGTGATCCAACATTATGGTGCGTTGATTTGTGCATTTCCATACTACACGATACCAACCACTGTCCCCATCTTGGTGCTTATGTTCCAGAATTAAAGCAACAATGGTGTCTATTTTTCTCCTCTGTGGGACACGACGAGCATAACTATCAGACCTATGACTTGATGATAGACCAAGGGAACCTATACAGGGTACAGGATGACCCTTCTTCACCACTATCTCCCTTAGGCAGAGGAGGTTCCCCAGCAAGAGGAAAGGGAGGGGGAAGGGGTGGAGGCACAGGTCGGGGAAGAGGGAAATTGATCTGTTACAACTGTGGATAAATAGGGCAGTTTGCAAGGGAATGTCCGAACCCTGCACGACAATCTTGCCGATATTGTCGATAATTGGACCATGTGATTGAAGATTGTATAGTCCTGATAGAAAAAAGGCAGGAAAAATAGCAGACGCCTATGCAGAATGTACAGAGGGTTAAAGCAGAACCGCGTGATGAAGGACCAAGTATTAATGTCATAACGCATAGCGGCATGGCTACTAGAGGAGTTGAGGAGAAGGCTATAGCTGAGCACCTTATCTGGAAGGTTGCTATCAAACAGGAAATCCTGGACCTACATAAAGAGAAAGAAACCTTTGTCGCAGCCCGCAAGGACCTTGCCAAGGATGATGCATCCCCCTCTCACAAACCTAAGAACGGATGATGAAGTTAAGCCATTCCTACAAGCTTGTATGAAGTTGGTACGCAACCAGAAGGTGGTAGAAAATCTTCAGACACTAATAGACAGCTGCGCAGAAAGAACTGACCCTACTACAGAGGTTAGGGACGTTCACAAGCTGTAAAAGCATACTTTTGTTATCCATAATGTAGATAATGTCTTTTGGATTAATCACATCATTAAGATTTGGTCGATGTTTCGAACCATCTAATGTGGTTCATCCTCATGATAACATTAGATGGTTTGAAACGTCGACCAAATCCTAATAATTTTATTTTAATTTTAATTTTTGTAATAGACCTAATTATTTTTAATATTTTTAATATTTTTTATGTTCTTATCTTGATTATAATATATTATATTTTTAACGGCTAGTTCTTATGTTGATTAAAATATATTATATTTTTAATGACTAGTTTTGAAACATGATGTATCTCAGTTATTTATTCTTAAGGATAAATTAGCTTTTTCATCTTAGTCTTGAAGATGAACCATTTTAAAGAATTTGAAACATCGACCAATAAATAATCGTATATAATTAATCCAAAAATCAATTTGAAACAATCATTATGAATCACAAAAATCTAAGATAAAAAATTAAATAACTTATTTAAAATATATAATAAATTTATAACGACGAATTAATTAAATTAGATAAAATATAAATACTTGTATTTTCAAGATGATTAAACGCAATAAATAAAATATCACCCTAGTCGGGTTCACATATTCTCGTCGAACCATGTGACAATAGCATCTCTACAATAAAGAATCCTAAGCTTCCTACAGTGAAAGATGAACTTATCCAATCATGAAACCCTTTCTAAATGCCCTAGTACAAGGAGATAAGGTAGTCCAACATTGAAAATAAATGGCTAATGGAAGCCGAGGTTCCAATCTTCACAACGAATTGGTAAACATTGCAAGAATAATAAATTATTCTTTATTAATCTTGGACCCCTTCTTTTACATTTCAAATGATAGTTGTACTTTATTTTATTAATAAACTATTGAGCTTTTATTAACATTATTTTAAGACTTTTTTCTGTATAAACTTATAACTAAGGAAAATAAAAATTATTAGTTATGTTTTAATTTATTAATACATCGAGTTTTTATCTGAAATTAAATTTGATTATATTAGATTTTTAAATTAATTATAATTCATTTATTAATAATAAAATATTTAACTTTAGTATTATATTATTGAATTTGGTATTATAAAATATTTTATTTTATTTATAAATAATAAAAAATATAAATAAATATCTTTTAATCAAACGAAATACAAAAATTAATATCTAATTTAATTTTTATTATTATAAAATTTAAATTATCACATGAATTTAATTAGTGATTATAAATCATCATTAAATGCCATATAACAATTCATACCTATAAAAATCAATAAAAAACATATGTTTCTAGATTTCATTTTCAAAAGTATTAGTTGAGTTATGAAGTTGCTTTGAATTCAAACTTTTTTAACTCTTTTTTAAATTTTAAGGGTTTAATAATCTATAATATTTTATTCATAAATAATTAAAAATATATATAATTTATTAATTAAATTATATAAAAAATTAATATATAATTTTATTTAAAAATTAAAAATATTATAATAATCTATCTCTAATGAACTTAATATAATAATTCGTACATATAAAAATCAATAAAAGTTTATATATTTTCCATTTCTCATATATGAGTTAATTTTTATAACTATTAGATTAGTAATGAACTTGTTTGGGATTCAAACTCCTTTTTTACAAGTTTTCCGTGATCTGCACTATTTAAATATAAGTTTTTGTTTTTTGGAACTTGTGGGACTATTTATAAATAGTCTAATTTACATATTTAATATTTTAGTAAAATTATATTAATTTTTGTTTTAAAAAGTATATTTAAGATTTATAATTTATTTCTTAATTATGTTAATATCTATGTTTATTTCTAAATAAAATTTCCAAAATTTTAATTTAGTTATGGATGGTAAAGATTGAAGTTCCATAGAACATTTGAGAATATTCTTAGTAGTATACAGAAATGAAAGGTTGAGATTTTTTTTCAACAAATCAAAGATTGAGATTTATTTTCAGAAAAGTTACTTTTTCTTTTGCTCTTTTAATTGAATTTATTAATAAAAAAAATCTTATGAGCAAGTGTCATATGAAATAAGATATGATTTTTTGAGCATGTGGTATTGATAAGCCATGGTATTGACTCATTATATTGTAACAAAACTCATTTATATATTAAGAATCTCCATCTAAGAGTGGAGATGAATCTCCATGGTTAAGAATCTTGTTGCATAATTTTTTTAAATGTATATATATTTAACATATTTATTTATTATTTTTATCATTAAATAAATAAAAAATATTTTAAATAAAATAATAATTTAATTAATTCTTATGACTTTTAAAAAATATATATATATTAGCAACTTGAAATGTATGATTAAGTGTTTTGATGTTTATTATGTATTATCCACATTTACCAATCATTTACTTTATATGTCTATGCTAGTTTCTACTTTTATTTTTATTTGTAATTCAAGTTTATTTATAAATTGATTTCTTTTCAAACATTATAAAATAAGAATAGCTATGCTAGTGTCTACTTTTAATTTTAATTGTAATTCCAAATTATTTATAAATTAATTTATTTTCATAGATTATAAAATAAGAATAAATATATTTATTTGTCATGCCAAGGTTTACATCATGTGTGCAGATCTACATACTTTATCCCATCTAAATTTGAACTTGTGACATGTAAGGAGAAAACTAATCGCTTAACCATTAAGCCCACTCAAAAAATATGTTAAAAACAATGAAATTCATGAAAACTTCCATTAATATTGATAAGACTTACCCATTTCCAAAAGATAGCGTTCATACTTCAAACAATTTAACAAGTAATGATCATATAATTGGGGTTTCTTTTAAGTAGTTAATTTTTTATTAAGATTATTGGTAAAAAGTTAAATTCATATCATGTGTCATGTTTCCTTTACATTTCTAATCATTATAGAATGAGAATTTCTTCTTGGTTGATGTACTCTATCCATTTATAAGCAACTTGGAGTTGGTGTTTCAACCTACTGTCTAAATGAATGGCTTCTTTTTTATGCCACTTTTAATAAGATTTTTTTCCTAAAATAAAATTAGTGTTAGTAATGCTATTTTAATTCTTTCTATTGTTTTTATCTATACTAATTTATTTTCATGTTAAATTATTTCTCAATTTTTTATGTAGAAAATCCAAATATCTTTATGAACTAGAATGATCAACACACAATTTGAATATATTTGTTAATAAGACAATCAATCCACTAATGAATTAAGTGACTATTTTATTTTCTATGTCACTCTATATTAAATAGCACAATGGGAAAATTTTTGGATAGAGACATTTATCAACTTAATCCATTGTTGTTCTTTCTCCTTTGAATAGTTGATGGGATAGAATTTGGCCCTCAAGATGATCTTAATCTTGATCCAATCATGACTCTCTCTCTCTCTCTCTCTCTCTATATATATATATATATATATATATATGTGTGTGTGTGTGTGTGTGTGTGTATGTGTGTGTGTTACAGAATCCTTCCCAGCATATAAAAGTTTCATAATACATATACAACTTTGAAAATGGAATGTTTATTTCCATGGATGAAAATTTTCACTTTATAAAGTGACACAATATTTTTAAATAAATCATTTCATTCAAGAGTATGTCTTAATTCCCATGAAAAAAATATAATAACTTTCAGAGTGTGTCTCATTCCCATTAAAAGAAATTTCTATATTAACTTTCACTTTAAAGAGACTTCAATTAAATGACAAACTTCTCCCAATAACATTTCTAATGTGATTATTTGATAATTGTTGGTTAAATGAGACTATAAACTAATTTTCATTTAGTTATTAGCCATGTTTATGTACAAAATAATGTTTGAAAACCAAATTGATATGAAAAAGTGCAAATGCAAAACAATTAATACAAACACATATTTTAATTTAAGATACATAATCACTAGTTTGTAACAAAATAGATAATTTCTTCATCGTAAACATGTATCCAACATATAATACCCAATATAGTGTTTCAGCTCTCATAATCCTCTAATTCATGTCCTACTTTCTCATAATCCTCCTAATTCATTCCCTACTTTCCTTGCACTCTATTGAAACCCTCTTTCCCATGGCTTGTCCATCCCTCTTGTCCCACCTCAACCCCGAATCAACCATCTTCCATCACCCTCTTACTCATTTCTTGTTTCAATAAACCTTTTTTTTTTTTTTCTATGGCTCAGAGTAATCCCTCATCTTCTTGTTGAAACAAAAGGTAGAAGCCTCCCCTCCACTACCTCTCCCTCACCTAGTAATCCTCCCCTACTACCCAACAAAGAGCTCGTAATATAATTGAGGTTTCTTTTTAATAGCTAATTTATTATTAGGAATCCTCCCCTACTAACCAACAAAGAGCTCGTAATATAATTGAGGTCTCTTTTTAATAGCTAATTTATTATCAGGATTATTGCCAAAAAAAAAAAAAAAAAAAAAATTAACTCCCGGTGTTTATCTAGATTTATTCTCACGTCCTTTACATTTGTAATAATTATATAATAGAAATTTATTCTTCTTTGATGTAATCAATATATTTATAAGCAACTTGGAGTTGGTCTTTCAATATATAATCCAAATGAATGGCTTCCTTTATAGGCCATTTTTTATAATATTTTTTTCGCTAACTAAAATTAGTGTCAATAATGTTATATTTAAAAAAAATTAATTGTTCTGAGTAATATTGATTTATTTTCATGTTAAATTCCTTCTCAAATATGTAAAAAAATCGAGAGAGACCATTGTTCTGAGTTATACTGATTTATTTTCAGGTTAAATTCCTTCTCCAACGTGTAAAATAATCGAAATATCTTTAGAGATGATATTATCAACTCACCATTTGAATATGTTGGTGAATGAGATAATCAACCCATTAATGAATTAAGTTAACGATATTTTTTTTTATTATCTTTCATTCTATATTAAATATGACCATAAGCACATTATTGGATAGAGTCATTTATCAACATGTTGAATTATGCACTAGGTACTATCATTATTATTTTTGTTTGTCTTTTTAATATTTGATGGGATATAATTTGGTTTTGAAAATGATTTTAACTTTGTCTTAGTTATGAAGGAAAATTTTAAGGTTGGAAATTTATCTTAAAGTTTAGAAATATTGGTGAATTTTACTAATCTCTAATATGCAAATTGTGAAATGTTAAGCAATATATTTCTAATGATTTTATGTTAGTCTACATAAAATTTTGGCAATTTTTAAAGATAAAATAATTTTATACTATAAAATGTGGGCGAATCATTTTTAGAAAAAATAAAAATTGATAATTTTTTTTGGAAAAAACATGGAAAACTAATCCACCTACGAATATTAGCTCCTAAAATTTTTCCTGCATAAATGTTTATTTGTGCTTATACAAATCCTCCTATTATATAAAATTTTCACAATACATATATAAATTTGAGTCACATAAATGTTTATTTGTGCTTACACAAGTCTTCCCATTATTTTAAAGTTTTATAATACATATACAACATCGAGAAGGAAAATTTACTTTCATATATGAAAATTTTCGCTTTATAAAATTACACAATATTTTTAAATAAATCATTTGATTCAAGATTATGTCTAAATTTCCATTGAAAAAAAATCTATAAAATTTTGAAAAATGTATTGATTCCATGAAAATAAATATCTATAATAATTTTCACTTTAAAGAAAGACTTCAATTAAATGAAAAAGTTCTTCAAACAACATTTCTAATGTGATTATGCCTCATTCGTTGGTTATATGCGACTATAAACTAATTTTCATTTAGTTTTAACAATGTTTTGTACAAAATGATGCTTGTAAACTAATTTGATATGGAAAAGTGCAAATTTGCAAATTTAAAACCATGAGTATTCTCATTTAATTTCAGCATTATTTATATATATATATATATATATATATATATATATATATATATATATATATATGATTTTTATAATATTTTTTAATCCTTGATACTTATTCGAAGTTGGAGTTCAAACCTTAACTATAGCGACAAGATAGGGTTTGTTGTATCAATAATTTTTTTTTCTGGATGGGGTTTTTATTTTTAAAAATGGTACTAGGAATTTATTATTCTTTGACATCGTATTTTTATGGTTTATTTTGTGCAAGCGGTTTGTCTTTTCGTCAGTTGGTTTGACAGCTGGAGCTTTTTCATTCTTTTGGCACTAGATGACAGTAGAATACATATTTATCTCAATATCGTATTTTCCCTTTGTATTGTATGACATTGGAGGACATTATGAATTACAAACTTGAGGTTTCGATGTGTACATGCGTTTTTATGGACTTCTTGGATGAAATTAAAAAAACATCCTAATTCAACGTATTTTTTGGTGGTGTCTCTAGGTGTTTGCAGTATATCTATTTCTGCAGTGGGGGAGGCTCCAAAAAAGGTGTTTATTTCAAGACAAATTTTTTGTTAAAATGTTAGACACATTTCCTCCTTTAGGGAGGACACCAAACAACATTTTGAGGATGGGACTCTTAGCTCTTTGGGTTTGGTTTGGGGTTTAGGCCCCTCAAGACCAATTTCTCTCTCATATTTTCTCCTAAACAACTCTCCTCCAGTCGACCCTAATTAGTCGATAACATTTGAATTTATGGATGTTTTGGGTGTTTATAAAAGGCTTGGTTCGGTGGGTGACATCCAACATGTATTTCTACTTCCAGTTGTTATTTCCTTTCAATTTATGAACCCTCGTTGTCTCAACTCATGTAATATGACTAGTTCTCATGGTATTGATCCTCCTCTCAGGTTGGCACTGTCTCGTGGTTTTCCTTCCAGGCCTTCGAATGCAATATTGAGTAAACAATTCAATTATATAAAGCTCATCCCAATCAAGAAGCCTCATTGCATTATAAATACTTATCGCAGTAGATTGTCATTAGTATTGCGGGTGATGTCAAGATGAATTGGGTCTCAGCATTGGCTGAAAAGTATTTTGTGGGTTGGGTTCAGGGTAGTCAGTTTTTTATTCAACCCTAAGGGAACGAGTCAAAAAATATATTTCTTCTCTGGTTCAAGTTCCCCTAGGTGTCGACTTGCTAGTAAAATGATGAATTCACCTAAAGTTTGTTGAAGAGAAAAATTCTAATATTGTTGAACAACATTTATGGCATATTGATTCTACTCCTGTCTTGTGTAAATTTTAATTCACCTAAAGTTTGTTGAAGATAAAAATTCTAATATTGTTGAACAACATGTCTGGCATACTGATTCTACTCCTGTCTTGTTTAAATTTTTTTCATTGTCATGTGATTCTTGTGGGAGTGTTCAAATTCGGTCCCTTTGTGGGTCCATATTTTAGGATTACCATTAGCATTATGGGTTGATGAAATCTTTCAAGACATTGGGAATTCTATTGGTTCTTATATTTCACATGACTCATCATATCTCACCATGGGGTAAAATGTCCATGGCGTGAATTTTGATCAAGATCAACTTAAGGAATTGCCTCCATAGTGAAATCGATCTCGAAGGGGAGGATATTTTTATTCAGGACCTTGACTATGACTTCATTTGGGAGGACCCAATTCCACAAAACGGGATGCCATTGTCATTTGGGGAGACAGGTGGCCTTCCTAGAAGCTTCGAAGATCTTATGTAAATTGCATCTGCATCTCCCCTGGACCCTATGATCATGGATAATGAACTATAGGACCCATGGAGAAATATGTTCTAGGCCCTCTTAAACTTTACTCCCCTTCTATATCTCATTTTCTCGAACAAAGAAAGTATTGTCCTATTAGTTGTTCTCTTGTGTCTTCAATTTCTTGTTTTCTTACTAACCATGTCTCCATGTCATTGGGCTCTTCCTAAATCCCTTCTTAGGTCCAATTTTCTTAGTCCTAGGTTTATGGGCATTTTTCTTCTCTAGTCACTTCTCATTCCAACTCTTGCTCCTGCTCTTCAGGAGGAGGATCATCCTCCTACAACCTCTACCCTTTCTATAATGGCCTTTTTCATAATCCTTCAACCTTGGGCCTTGGATAGTTCTAAATAGCTTGCTCTGATCAGAAGGGGAGGGGGAGAACATCAAATTTGAATAAAGCCATGGAGTGTGCTAGGGTAGACAATCTTCTATTCAAGGGGCCTTTAGAGTAGTTTTTCCCCTTTGGATGTGCTCAAATGAAGATTAATTATTTTAATTGTTGTTGTCTCTCAAGTCTAGCCAAAATACTTGCTCTCAAAATAATCATCGAGACGGACATCTGTGAGATCATTTCTATTCAAGAAACCCTCGAATCTGGTGATATTATTTCTTGATGCTTAGAAGGACTTCTGAGTTGCTCAATTTTTCTATGGTTAGATTCCTTTGGTTGCTCGAGAAGCTAGCGGCTTGTTAGAACAAGATATGTATTATTCTTATTAACTCTTGGAGTATTGCATCGAGTCTATGCATCAAAATATTTTCTGAAGAAATGGGAAATCGCTCTCTTTGCTTAATGTATATGGCCCCAACCAAAATAGGAAAGACCTATAGGAATATTTCTTTAGTAAATCCTTTATTGATAGTCCTTCATTAATCATTCGAGATGATTTAATTTTTTCCATGGGTGCTTCTGAATCTTTGGGCGATCAGGCCTTAATTGATCCTCTATCTAATTTCTTCTTAGATTTCCTCTCAATCGAGTATCTAATTGATGTGGATTTGGTTAAGCTTCAACCCACTTAAGGAAATAAGAGATTGAGGTATGACTAGGTGGCTATGAGACTCGATCATTTTTTGGTCCTAAAATATTATTGGACCATTTTGTTTCTATCAAACAATGGGTTGGGGTGGGTGGAGTTTTAGATCATTCTCCCATAATTTTTTTAATTAAAAGGGGCGACCCAAAAAATAGTGTGTCATTTTAAAATGAATTCAAATTATCTCAATGATGAATCATTTATGGAATTTTTACAAGAAAATTGGATCCCATTTGATCCATAGGTGGGAGCCTCAACTAGGAAAATATTTGTAAACAAAATTAAAGTGTATCTTTAGAAATTTAAAGAGTGGGTCATGGCCAAGAAACTGGTCGAAACATTGGAGCTTAGAGAGAATAAAAATTAGCTTCAGGATTATGTAGGTCATGAAGAAAAATATTATGGTTCTGTGGCATTAAGAGATGCTCTCTTTCTGATATAGTTTTGGAAAAATCAAATTTAGAAAATTGTGAAGTTGAATGGAGGCTTAAAAGTAGAGCCATTTAACTTGAATGTGGGGACAATAGAAAAACATTTTTCTAGGCTTATGATAAAAGGAATAATATGGGAAACACAATATTTTCCTTGAAATATTAGGATGGCGGGATAGTTTCCACATTCTCATATTTAGTAGATATTGGAAAACATAATTTTGAAAATATTTTTAAAGCTCAGGAAGAAGCCAACATTGGGGAATTTATCCACACTACCCTCCCCTTCCCTCACTTCCTAAATTACAAAGGCAACAAGGAACTAATGTTTGAGGCCACTAAAGAAGAATTCAAAAAAGTACTACATAATCAAAATGATAAGATTCTAGAGCCTCATGGTTGGGGGGTGGAATTTTTCCTGGGTCTATTTAATATATTGGGTATTGATCTTTTGGTTGTGGTCAAAGAATATAGGATGGAACAAAAGATGCTTACAACCTTTAATTCTACGTTTTTTTCTTTGATTCCAAAGGTCGACACCCCTTCATCTTTCAAAGAATATAGACCTATTTCTCTGTGTAATGTAATCTATAAACTTATTGCAAAGGTTATTACTTTGATCGTTAAGTTGATTCTCTCTGCATTTGTTTCAAAGGAATAATTTTGATTTCTTAAAATAAAACAAATTTATGAAACAATTGGGATGGCCCATGAAGGACTTTATAGTTAAAAAATGATGAATCTCAAAGGATTTCTGATCAAAATTGACTTATTGAAAGCTTATCATTGTGAAATTTATATATATCTCAAGGTTCATCTCTCTCAGGTTGGTTTCAACCTTTATTTTCTCTCTTGGGTCATGATTTGTATGTAATTTGTTTCCTTTGTTGTGTTTATTAATGGTGTGACTTCTTTTTTTCATGCTCAACGAGGTCTTCGTTAGGGGTGCCCTTCTCCCCTCTCCTTTTCCTGCTAGTGGCAAAGGGTCTTAGATATTTATTGGAAGAAGCCAAGAAAAGGGGATATTTTCAAGTTTGTATGGTGATGATAACATTAGGTATTTCTCATCTCTTATTTGTGGTTGATATTTTGATTTTTAGTAATGGTAGCCCTCGAGAGGTGGAGTTGTTGAAGGGTATTCTATTTTTGTTTGGGAAATTAATAGGTATCGTAATTAACTTCCTGAAATCAACACTTCTTGTCTTAACTCTTGGGGATCCTAATATTCAATACATATTAAATCTTCTTCTAATGGACTCCTCCGAGATGGAAGATAGTATCAAATATTTAGGTTTCCATTTAAAACCAAATACATATCGTATGATGGATTGGTAGTGGTTTATTTTAAAAGTGGAGAAGAGAATTAAAAATTGGAGTCATAAATGGATTTCTAGGAAAGGGTGATTGGTTCTAATCAAATACGTCCTTGAAGCTAATCCTGTATATTTGGATTCATAAGCCTCGAACCTGAAAAGTTTTATGCAATGCATCAAATGTATTTTTTTTTAAATTCTTGTGGTCAACTTCCAAAGAGGAGTTAATTATTCCTTGGGTTAGTTGGGAAAATATTACACATCCTAAATCATAGGGAGGTTGTGGCCTCAAGAACATTTTTATGTTTTATCATGCTTCGGTAGCAAAGTGTGGTTGACGTCTACTGACTACACATATTTTTTGGACTTTTTTTGTGATATCAAAGCATATATTTCCCATATTAGTGGAATATTGGGTGTGTAGAGCAGATAAAACTTGAGGGTATATATCGATAATTTGGAGGGAAATGATTATTACTTTTGAAACCATTCAAAGAGGTTTGGCATAGGAAGTTGGCTCTGGTCCTAGGGTTCGTATTGGTCAAGACCCATGGTATGGTGCGATAAATATCACCTTCTTCCTCCTCTTTTAATTGATTTCCTAAGGGATCAAGGTATCTCCAAGCGGGCGCATATTGAAAATCCTCCTTCTACCTCTATTTGGAGGTAGGGTTCGAAATTTTCTTATAATATGGAATTCCTAAATATCTATATGGAATCATGGAACAACTACTTGCAGACTTTACATCGTGGAAACATTAGAATTACTGACAGGGAGGATGAATTAGAGTGGAATGTGTCTCCAAATAGTATATATACACCAAGGGAGGGCTATGTTTACATTAACTCTAAAAATTATCCTACTATTCCTAGGTGGTGGTGGAAAAATGCTTGGAAATATTGTTGTCCACCCAAAGAAAATAATCTAATGTGATGCATCCTAAATAACAAAGTCTCGACCTAAGACATTCTATGAAAGTTATTTACACATGACCCTAACTGGTGTGCCCTATGTCAAGATGAATTTGAATCAATCCAAATCATTCGATTGAGTGGGCTTACTTTGATGGGGCTTTGGTTGATTTGGGGAAAAGAGTAGTGGTAGTTTTATTTTTCATATTTCTGACACTCTCTTCTTTCATGTTTCCATAGGACTTGGTCTAGTATCGAGAAACTTAGTGAAACTATTGTCTTGTAGAAATATTCTTTCTTTTACTATAGAGTAGGGGGTTTCAAATATTTATTTGTTTGCTAATTTTATGTTGGTGGTTAATTGCTTGAACAATGCACAATATTGCATAAATATTTTCCTGTCTCCAATTCTGGATGATGTTATTCAACTTAAAAATTCTTTTAATTATTTTTCTTGTCATCACATATACAAGGATAAGAATCAAGAGGAAGAGAAAATATCCAAATTGGCCTTCGATATGGATCAAGGGTTTTGGAAAATTCTTGAGGTTTTTGGATAGTCCAATTTCTCTTTTGTCTATAGCCCTTCTATGGAGCCCATTTCCCATCTACCTAGTGGTGCTTCATAATCATTTTTTTATATGTTTTTTGTTATCAGTTGTTAATACCAAGCTTATTCCAGTGCTCCTTTAGACTATCTGTTGAGAATTTTTATGTATTAAGTATGAATTTGGACAAGGATATATCTAGTTATCTCTTAGTTCCTTATTCTTGTGTATCGTTGGAATTTTCAGAACTGTCATATAAAGTTAATTGTATATTGTAACATACATGTTTTTCTCTTTTTTTCATACACACATGGTGTATTTACAAAATGTAATTTTTATTATCCTTTAATAAAAATTACAATTTTTTTCTCTAGAAAAAAATCACATAATTTTAATTTAATATACATAATCACTAATTTGTGGAAAAATGGATAATTTTTCCATCATAAACATGTATCCAACATATAATGCCCAATATCTTCTTTCATTTCTCCTAATCCTCCTAGCTCATTTCCCCTGTTTTCCTTGCACACTCTTTAAGGGCTCTTTCCCTTTGCTTCACATCACCTTCAATCCCCCATGTCCCACCTCAACCTTGAATAAACCATATTACATCCCCCCACTACTCTTGTCATGTTTCATTCAACCTTTTTTCTTCATAGTGACTCACATTAATATCTCATCTTCTTACTGATGCAAGGGCATAGGCCAACCCTCCACTTCCTCTCCCTTTCCTAGTAATCATTCCCCTGCTACCCAACAAAGAGCTTATAAAATAATTGAGATTTCTTTTTAGTAGCTAAACTTTTATTAGAATTATTGGAAAAAATAAACCTCTCATGTTTCTCTTGATGTACTCTTCAATAATCATATATTGCATGTTCTTTAATTTTAAATAATTATAGAATGCATTTTTCTTCTTATTTGATGTGCTTTATCCATTTATTAGCAACTTGGGGTTGGTCTTTCAACATACAGTCCAAATGAATGAATGGCTTCCTTTTTATGCCATATTTTATAAGTTTTTTTTTACTAAACTAGAATTAGTGTTAGTAATGATATTCTACTTCCCTCGATTGTTCTTAGTTATGCTAATTTATCTTCATGTTAAATTAATTCTCAAATGTGTACCTAAAAAACAAAATATTTTTATGGATGAGATTGATCAACCAAAAATTTGAATATATTTGTGAATGAGATTAACTAACCCACTAATGAATTAAGTGACTAATCCCTTTTATTTATATGTCACTCTGTATTAAATAGCATAATGGGAAAATTCTTGGATAGAGACATTTATCAACATGTTGGAATTATGTCCTAGGTACTACAATTGTTGTTCTTTCTCCTTTCAATAGTTGATGGGATAGAATTTGGCATTGAAAATGATCTTAACCCAGTTCCAATCATGACTTGAGTCACATAAATTTTTGTTTGTGCTTACAAAAGCTCTCCCATTATCTCAAAGTTTCATAGTACATATATAACTTTAAGTCACATAAATGTTTCTTTGTGCTTACACAAGTCTTCCCATTATTTTAAAGTCTCATAGTACATATAGAACTTTGAGAAGGCAAATTTTCCTCCATGTATGAAAATGTTCTCTTTATAAAGTGACATAATATTTTTAAATAAATTATTTGATTCAATAGTGTGTCTTAATTCCTATGAATAAAAAATATTTATAATAATTTTGAAGACTGTGTCTTCATTCCCATGAAAATAAATTTCTATAATAATTTTCACTTTAAAGAGTGACTTCAGTTAAATGACAAAGTTCTCCAAACAACATTTCTAATGGGATTATGGTACATTCCTTTGGTTATATGAGATTATAAACTAATTTTCATTTAGTTATTAACAATGTTTATGTATAAAATGATTCTTATAAACTAATTTGATATGGAAAATGCAAATTTACAAGAATCAGTACTATCACATATTTTTAATTTAATATCCATAATCACAATTTATGAAAAAATGGATAATTTATCCATAATAAACATGTATCCAACATATAATACCAAATATCCCCAAGGTGTGTTCCTTGGCGAGGATCCCCCGACCCCTCATTGACTCAATGCATATATACTTCCATGCAGTTGCCAATATCCTTGCCATACACCACAATATTGCTTAGCATGTCATCCCAACGATGCTCATTCAAGTGACCTCACATTGCCATCATGGCCACACATAATAGAGAAGAAAATATTTGGGAAAATTCACCTCAAAATGAACACAAACCAACCCATTTCATTATTTTGGAATTGCAATCCACCATTATTATAAAACGAACCATATTCAATCTTGCAAGGACAAGATCATCAATAATACCTCACATCATCATATCACTCGATCTTAGGAAAATTCCTCATATTGAGGTGCCCACATTCCTTTATGTGGACCATGCAGAGCAACCCTTGAATTATATCATCATTGGCTAGGTAATTCACCCAAAGGTTACCTACAATACGAGTGGTGGAAAATTTGATCATCTACATCCTCAATGTGAACTTCCCCAATGTCAAACTAAGATTCTTATCATTTAAATTTAATGTTTTTTGTTTAGAGCTACTACTATTTGGGTTATTTTCTGGCTACTTTGGTTTGTGAATGGGAGCTTCTAAACTCATCATCTCATTCTGATCTAGCATCCTCATCTTATTTCAGCTCTCCTAAATCTCCTAACTTGTTTCCCCTACTTTCCTTGCAACCTCTTCAAGGCCAAATTCCTTTGGCTTGTTGCCACCTTTCATCCCTCTTGTGCCACCTCAACTCTAAATAAACCACCTTCCTTCCCCTTACTACTCATTTCTTATTTCAATCAATCTTTCTTCTTTGCCATGAATCACAATAATTACTCATCTTCTTGCCAAGATAAGGGTAGAGGCCACATGTCCACTTCTTCTCCCCTCGCTTAGTATCCTCCCTTTGCTACTCAGCAGAGAGCTCATAAGCAAGCTAGACAAGCCCAAGCTTGATATGAGAAAAACATACATGAATTAGTACACTAGGAAATAGCCCGTTATGAAGCCCTTGTCAGGTAGGATGACAGGTATACTCTAGATCCACGTGTGCAAGATGAAAATCAATAGTAGATTCCAAACATGGGCAGTTCAACCCACTCCAGGTATGTGAGTTACATGTAGTCTATTAATTTCTAGCGACATATCAAAATTATTCTTGGACGTAGTTTGGATAATTATCACACAAACTGACAACATAAGATCCAAAAGCTTGTTGAATTTGAAGATAAGATGGAAGTTATGGATCAAAATCTTGGCATCGTTCTCAAGATGTGTAGCCATTGTTGCTACCCAGGGAGCACTTTGGACAAAAAATAAGAAGGATCTAAATAATTGGCCTCATGTCACCTTTCAGCTCTTTTAACAAGTTTTTTATATATCTTTCTTGTAAATATATGCTTAAACATGGTTTTTGCAATCATTCTATCTTATGTATTTTTTTTATAAATGATGCTCTCATCTAACAATGTGAGCATAATCTGAAGATCTTATTGTCTAACCTTTGGTCTAACATATCTTATTGTTCAACCTTTGGTCTAACATTCCTCTAGACCAACCAAAGTAAGAGATTTTTTTCATATATATATATATATATATATAACCTTTTAACCGTAGTAATACAAAGTGTTTAATTTAGAAGGAAAAAAAAACTAAAAAAACAAAAAACATATAATACCCAATAAATTCAATATTTTTAACTTTTATTAAAGTTAAATAAAATTATACAATATATTTTAAACATTATAAAATAAAATTATAAAATATAAATTCAATATCAAACAAATTATTAACATATTTATAATCACAAAATAAAATTTAAATAATATGTAATATTTCATTGGTTGTTTGTGTGTTTATATGGTATATATTAAATAATCTACAACAAGTAACACAACTATTAATAGTATTGGGAATATATAATGTTTCATTATTTTTTTTATGTTTCAAATTTGTATAACTATTAAATTCAAGTTTGCAGAACTATTAATAGTATTGGAAATGTATAATGTTGGAAATGTATAATGTTTCATTATTTCTTGTATGTTTTAAACTTATATAGCTATTAAATTAATTTTCACAAATTTATAGTATATATATTAAATAATTTATATTTTTTTAAATACTAAAAAAAATTATTTAAAAAAAAATTAAATAAAAAAAATTAAAAAATAAAAAATAATAATCACTCAATCCTTTTTATTAAAACTTGAATTTTAAAATTGCAAAAGTGTTAGTGTTCTGATTGTTTAACAAATTAGGATTGTAAAAGTGTTATTTTTATTAAAACTTGAATTTTAGGATTGCAAAAGTGTTAGTGTTGTGATTGTTTAACTAATTAGGATTGTAAAAGTGTTATTGTTGTGATTATTTACCTAAAAATATGATAGGGTTTATATAAGTTTGAATTTTAAGATTTTACAATTGATGATGCATAAACTAATCGACTAAAAATGCTGGTAAGATAGATGATAATTTCTTGATTTAATATGCTTATAATATTTTATAAATGAAAGTTGTTTATAAAAATAATATCTAACAATATAAGTTAAAATATATATTATTTAACATTGAGTTTCAAGTATGTTCTAAAACTGTGTATGTTTAGTTAGGAGTTGGTTTTCTTTTAAGGTAAGGAAAGAGGTGAACAACTTCTTAAAATTGTTCATGTTTAGTTAGGAGTTGGTTTTCTTCTAAGGAAAATAGTTAACTACCAAAAACATGCAGAATAAAGACTAGCAAAGTAAATACAGGTGGTTTGATTTTATTTAAATAACAATGATAAGTCAATCTACATTAATTGATAGCAACAAGTAATAAATACCAATACTATTGATTTGAATACAGTTATGATAAAATTTTCCACCATAAAAAAATGTCATTAAACATTTTCAAAATAATAATTAAAATTTTATTATTTTAAAATGTATTATATTATATAAAAATAAAAACTATGTAATAGCTATTTTAAATCCATTAGCTACCATCATAAATATTTATATTTGTGATTGAAATCTTTCGGTGAAAATCACATCAAAATAGATTTGGTTGACCAGTTGTGTGGTTCATCATCGAGACAATATGAAAAATCTGATCAAGTAACCCCTTTAAATAGAAAGTAAAGCTCCCACTAGCCGTTTATAAAATCACAGCTAGTTTGACTCAAATAATAATAGTTCAAATATTTATTATAATAATAATAATAATAATAATAAATAATAAAAATAAAAATAAATAAATCAATAAATAGATCAAATGATTAAAGTTTATAATTAGGATTTTATATAATTATATTTATTTCAATAAAAATAATAATTAATAATCTAATATATTTTTGAAGAATAAAATAATTGTTTACTATCTATATATTTTTTATAATAATAATTATTTATTTGTTTTTATTATAATCGAATAAATTAAATGTTAAAAATAATTAAATAATATTTATGTTTTAATTTTATATATTTATTTTATTTTTAATAATTAATTGTTATGTGATTCAAATCTCATCAAACAGTTATCTTTTTAATAATCAATCTTAAAAAATAAATAAATAAATAGAAAAATAAAGATAAAAATAAAAGTAAAAATAAAATAGATAAATAAATAAAATTTTAATTAAATAAATAATAAATAATAAATAAAAATATAAAAATATAAAATAAAATTAATTAATTTTAAATTAATTTTAAGTTTTTTAGGAATGAAGGGCAGGAATCCAGCATCTGCTAATCATCCACCCATCATCTCTGTTTAGGTTAACTGGCCTCTTTTCAATTTCTGAGGCTTCTCTCAACTTGCGGTGGTAGAAATGGTCAATCCTCGCAATAACCTTAACATATTCAATGCAAATGTGATGATTTGTCTTCTCAGCATGCTCCACTAGCACAGAGGAGCGTGATCTACTATGCTTCAGGTCAGCGACATGTTCCTGAATTCTTTGACTAATTGATCGACCAGTTTCACCAATGTAAGGGGTCCCACAAGAACACAGAATCAAGTAAACACCCTTGCCATCCTTTGGGCAAACTGGGTCCTTAACCGATCTAAGAAAACTCCAAATGGTGCGGGAGGGCTTAAAGGTTGAGGAAAAATTATATTTCTTTAGAATCGTGGCGATTTTATCCGTAGTACCTTGGATAAACGAAAGGTGAACACCCCATAACTGATCACAGGGATCTTTCTTACCCTTAGGACCTTTTTCCACTTTTTGAAAAGCTTTAAGGCATTGACTCATGTTATAACCATTTTTGTTAAAAACTTTGAGAAGATGATCCTTTTCACCTTCAAAGTGGTGTTCATCAGAGATTCTAAAGGCTCTGGTGGCTAGGGTGCCGAGAACATCAAGTTTCTGAGTAGGGAAATGGTGAGAACTAGCATGTAAATACTGCTCAGTGTGCATCTTCTTTCTAAAGACCTGATGAGAGAGAGAACCATCTTCATTCCTAGAAATGAGGACATGAAGAAAAGGAAAGCTACCATTATCTTCGAAATCCATGGTAAACTTAATGAAGTCAGATTGATTATTAAGATGTTGGAAGAAAAGGTCCAATTTCTCCTTACCATGAGGCCATACAACACAGTTGTCATCAACAAACCTTTTCCAAAGCTTACGTTGAAAAAGAGAATAGGAGAGGGCCCTAGATTCAAAGTCTTCCATGAACAGATTAGCTACCAGTGGGGAAAGGGGGGAGCCCATGGCCACACCACAAGTCTGTTCAAAGAATTCACTGATCCAGGTGGATATTGGTGGTCACCTGCCTATTGCACTTGGGGCTCCACCATTGTCTCTTTCAGTTTTTCAGTCCTCGGATAGATATTTCTAACAAGGTATGGTATGTGTCAAACGGAGATTGTATGCCAAAGTTACGCCCCTGGGAAGTTGAAACACCAATTTACCCAAACGGGGCCCATAGTTTTGACGCTTCATCTCCTAGGGTTAGGGTTTTGGCTGTTTAGGATTTCCCATTGTTTCTAAATAATAAATAGGCCCTCGAGCCTCATTGTAACTCAGTTCAGAGGCCTATAGCCGCCACATCTCTTCTCAGAGATAGCTACCAGCGCCCTAGCTAGTTTTATTTCCATTCTGTCTGTAAGCAAATTTAAGTTCTTTGATATTAATGAAATGAAGTGTTATTTCTGTTGCATCTCTGTATTTATGGTTATATGTTTATTCTGTTGTGTTCCTACATAAATCTGGATCAGAGGTATCAGAGGTATCAGAGCGGTCTGCTTTTTCTCGATCCTTCTTTGCATGTCCCCAAAGAGGTCGCGGTATAAGGAGCTAGGGCTCGATCTGGTGGAACCTTTGCAAGATCAGCCTCGCAAACCTCGACGGACGCCCATGGGGGACGAAAAGAAAGATGAGGGAGCAGGAGATCCTATCAAAATATTGCTCGAGGAGGCCCTCGAAAGACAGATGAACGTGATGATGGATAACTTTGCTCAGATCCTTCAACGGCTACCCACCGACGGCGCATCTGCATCCAGCAGCCACTCCGGAGGCGCGACTCCTTTTAAGGTACAAGTAAATTTTGACATTCCCATATTTGAGGGTCAAATAAACGCAGATGCCGTAGATAGATGGTTGAATCTGTTAGAAGGATATTTCTCGGTTCATGACTTTTCAGACCGGGAGAAGATTATTTTTGCACCCCTCAAAGCTACCCCCCATGTTAAGGACTGGTGGGAAACCTACTGTGAGAACAAGGACCAGACAGAACCCTCTCTGTTCTCGGCTGTACCAACTTGGAATTCTTTCCGAGACGCCGTCAAGGAACAGTACTATCCCGTGGGGAGCTATGAGGACAAGTACATACAATGGACCACGCTACGACAACAAAGGGATCAAGATGTGCATGAGCTGACGAATCTGTTCCATACCCTGCGCACAAAGTTGGGTATCAAAGATTCAGAGAAACATCCGGTGCTAAAGTATCGCAGCTGCCTACACAGATACATTCAGGAGGAAATGGAGTTCCTTGACATCTCCTCGCTTGGTACGGCATACCGTTATGCTGCCAAGATTGAGTAGAAATTCAAACAGAAGAAGCGAGACTTTGGATTTGCGAATCAAAAGCAAGGGAAAGGTGCTCCCAAACCGCAGAACAAAGGACAGAGCCAAGGCATGGCGACTCAAGACAACCTATCGAAGCCACAAGAAAATAACAACACCACAAAGCCAAAGAAGGACACGGGAAAGTGGTGTGAGTTCCATAAGAGCTCCACTCACAACAAAAGTGAGTGTCGGGCCAAGCAGGGCCGGCTAAAGGTCGAGATAAGGGCTTCTTCGAGTAAGATTTCATGCTCCCCCCCCCGAATCAACTCCTAAAGCGAATGAAAAAGGGAAACAATATTTATTGATGTGCAAGAGTCCAACGTTAATGTCTCGAGACTAACAAAGATCCGGTATGAGTGAACCGAAAGATCCAAAGAGGAGGAATGTCTCTTCCACTCCCTAGACAGGGTAAAGGGCTCCCCGATACACCTATCACATACGGGAGCCAAAATAACCTCATTTCAGCAGCCGTGAAGGCGTGAGCCAAGCGACCACTACCACCGACATCCACACCATCGGATGGCTTCACCAAGGACGAGATCTCCGCGTCAGCCGACAGTGTCGCCTTCCCTATAGCATCAAGCCCTTCACGGATGAGGTATTATGTGACGTTGCTCCTATTGATTTTTCCTATGTATTATTAGGACAACCATACTTGTGGAAGCGTCATGCTGTGTATGAGTCTCGACCTCGTGCTGTTATTGTTACTTTGGGAAATAAGTTGTACAGGATACCAGAGGTACCACCTCCTGCCGCTATCTCTTTGGTTACTGCAAAACAATGCAGCAAGCTCATTTCCCAAACCAGGAAATTCGTTTTCCTGATGATCCGCCCCCAGGGCAAGAAGAAGACTGTGGCCACGACCTCCAGACAGGGCTCCTCTGCACAACAACAACAAATGGATAAGGTTGTGGAGGAGTACGGGGACATATTCACCTCACCCACAGGGGTTCCTCTGCACTGTCAGGCCAAGCACCCGATTGATCTGACCCCAGGTGCGCCACTACCCAATGGACCGATCTATCGACGCTCTGTTCTGGAAAATGATGAAATCAAGAGGCAGATTCAGGAGCTGTTGCAGAAAGGTCACATCAGACCAAGTTCATCGCCCTTTGGGAGCCCGATCGTGTTGGTACAGAAGAAGGATGGGACGTGGAGACTCTGTATTGACTATCGGGCGCTGAACAAGATCACTGTCCGGAATAGGTACCCAATCCCACGGATTGATGACCTTCTGGACCAACTCAAAGGTGCAAAATATTTCAGCAAGATCGACCTGAAGTCTGGGTATCACCAGGTACCAATTGAACCCTTCGATGTGTGGAAGACTGCCTTCAAAGCCAAGGAAGGCCTTTTCGAATGGCTGGTCATGCCTTTCGGGTTGACGAATGCTCCCGCCACCTTCATGAGGATGATGGATCACATCTTGCGGCCATTCACCAACTCATTTGTAGTGGTGTACTTGGATGATATTCTGATCTTCAGCCAGACTTGGGAAGAGCACCTTCACCACATCCGACAAGTCCTCCAAACACTGCGGCAACACAAGTTGTGTGCCAATTTGGAGAAGTGCACTTTGGGCATGACCCAGGTTCAATATCTGGGATACATTATTGATGAAAGGGGGGTGCATGTGGATCCAGCCAAGATCCAAGTCATTCGGGATTGGCCAGCCCCAACCACTATAACAGAGCTTCGCATCTTTCTGGGTCTTGCTAATTTCTACCAGAGGTTCGTGTTGGGATTCTCTCATATCACTTGGCCCTTGAGTCAAGTCACCAAGGGAGGAGCGAGAGCAAAATTCTTTTGGTCGGAACCTCAACAGAAGGCGTTCACAGAATTGAAAAATCGCCTCTGTTCTGCCCCAGTGCTCACATTACCAGACTTGCAACAGCCATTTGAGATCGAGACAGATGCCTCCGACTATGCTATTGGGGCAGTTCTTACTCAACAGGGACATCCAGTGGCACATCACAGTGAGACATTGTCTGAGATAGTTCGCAAGTATCCCACCTATGACAAAGAAATGTATTCCATCGTGCAATCCTGTCGACAATGGAAGCATTACATTTTGGGGAAGGAAACAATCATCCACACAGACCACCGGCCCCTGCAGTTCATACAGACACAAGGGAAGTTGCAGAATGATCGCCATCAGAAGTGGTCCACATATCTGCAACAGTTTCATTTGAACATCAAGTGCAAGAAGGGTAGCACCAATAATGTTGTAGACTGCCTCAGCCGACCACCGATCGTGGCGCTCACCACCGTGCTCAACTCTTGTGGGCACGAGACTTCTGATTGGCTGCTTCTCTATGAGAGTGACCCAGAATTCGCCCACACTTACAAGGCACTCTTGGGGGGTACGCAAGTTCCAAATTTTCACCTCCAAGATGCACTTTTATGTCACCTGGGACACCTTTGTGTTCCTTCAAGCGAGCGTGCCAAGATGATATGGGAAGCACACTACAGTCGAGTCGCTAGGCATTTCGGGGTCGAGAAAACAGTAGCAATCCTGCAGAAGTATTTCTATTGGCCGAATCTTCGAAAGGATGTCGAGAAGCACATCAGATCCTGCACTGCTTGTGCCATTGCCAAACCGACCATCAAGAAGCAAGGCCTATATACTCCTCTACCTACCCCTAGTCGACCTTGGGAATCCATCTCCATGGATTACATGTCGGGCCTACCTTCTACTAAGTAGGGAAATGACTGTGTTTTCGTGGTCGCCGACAGATTCTCAAAGATGGCCATTATGGCGGCCTGCAAGAAGAATATCACAGCAGAAGCCACTGCTAAACTCTTCTTTGAACGAGTGTGGGTGCACTTTGGGATCCTAAAGTCTATCATATCAGATCGGGATAGAAGGTTCCTCAGCACATTTTGGTCCAGCCTCTAGTCAATGTTGGATACCAAGCTCACCAAGTCCACAGCTTTCCATCCCCAAACAGATGGCCAGACAGAGGTCGTCAATAGAATGATTGTACACATTCTGCGCATGTACAACTCAAAGCATCCACGCACATGGGACGAGAGCCTCTCCTATGTACAACACAGTTATAACCGGGCTCTCCACAGTTCAATTGGCCATAGCCCCTTTCAGGTGGGCTTGGGATTCCAGCCACTATGTCCCATTGACATAGCCATGCCGTTTGCAGCTGCTCAGGCCGATTCAGCTCATGTCCAGTCTGAAGTTGACAAAGCAAGTAGCTTCGTCGAGCGCATTCAACACATCCGCCAACAGGTTCATGATATATTGGACAGAGCCAATGCGAAGTACAAGCAGCGCCATGATCAACACCGGGTGCCACACCACTTCCAGGTGGGCGACAAAGTATGGCTACATTTGCAGAAGGGGCGCCTCACTGGACCTCACCGCAAGCTTCGCCCGCTCCGATACGGGCCGTACACCATCACCAAGGCTGTAGGTAACAATGCCTTCGAGCTTAGTATTCCACCATTCCTTGGTCTGCACCCAGTCTTCAATGTGGATCGCCTTCGTCCTTACTTTCCACCTCTACTGGACACCTCGGACATTGCAGAACAACTCACACCAACAGAATTAAACCCAGACTGCATGGAACAGGCCACCACAGATTGTATCATGGACATGCAAATCAAGAACACTCGTCAACAGCAGATCCAACTGTATCGGGTTGTCAAAGCTGGCCAACTCCTGCACCAAGGAAAGTGGTTCACCAGGGACCAAGTTCAGCATAAATTTCCTCATCTCATGGAGGAACTTAACGCAATGGGGACCATTGCTTCCTAAGGGGGGAGGAATGATCCAGGTGGATATTGGTGGTCACCCGCCTATTCCACTCGGGGCTCCACCATTGTCTATTTCAGTTTTTCAGTTTCGGCACAGTTTACTATTTTTAGCAGTTTTTCGGGTCCTAAACTTCCGGAGCCGTTTTGAGGCCCTAAACGACGTTTTTTGGGAAAACGGAGGGCAACATGGGTCCATGGACCGATGTTGCCCGTTCCAAATTTGTAGTCCTAGGATAGATCTTTCTAACGAGGTATGGTACGCGTCAAACGGAGATCGTATGCCAAAGTTACGCCCCTGGGAAGTTGAAACACCAATTTACCCAAATGGGGCCCATAGTTTTGGCGCTTCATCTCCTAGGGTTAGGGTTTTGGCTGTTTAGGATTTCCCATTGTTTCTAAATAATAAATAAGCCCTCGAGCCTCATTGTAACTCAGTTCAGAGGCCTGTAGCCGCCACATCTCTTCTCAGAGATAGCTACCAGCGCCCTAGCTAGTTTTATTTCCATTCTGTCTGTAAGCAAATTTCAGTTCTTTGATATTAATGAAATAAAGTGTTATTTCCGCTGCATCTCTGTATTTATGGTTATATGTTTATTCTGTTGCGTTCCTGCATAAATCCAGATCATTCACCCTCGAAACTAAAGAAGGTCGAGGTTAGACAAATTTCAACAAGATGAGCAGTATCAGGATCCGTGACCCGAGAAATGACATCGATCGCTTCCCTAATGGGGATGCAAGTATACAAGACACAACATCAAAACTCACAGACCTATCTTCACGATCCAACTCCAAGTCTTTCAATTCATTAATAAAAGAGCAAGGATCTTTAACAAAGGAGGAGCTCTGACCTACAAGCGGTTTAAGCTTAGAGGCTAGAAATTTAGCGAGTAGATAAGTCGGACCACCTATAGTGTTGACAATAGGGCGAAGGGGAACTCCATCCTTATGAACCTTAGGAAGTCCATAAATCCTTGGAGTGAGGGGGTTAGTTTCAATAAGCTTTTTACTTAAAGATCCAACCATGCTACTTGATTTTATAGCCAAAGCAACCGCTTTTGAGACCTTTTTAAGGGGATTTTTGTGCAATTTCTTGTGGCTCCCACTATTAAGAAGGTGATCCAACATCTTATTACGATAATCCTCTTTGTTTAAAATAACCATAGCACCTCCCTTATCTACCTTAAGAACAACAATGTCGCGGTTATTGTTTAAGGATTTAAGAGCCTCAAACTCTAGCTTGCTGATGTTGCTCTTAGGGGGCTTAGATTTTCTGAGGATCATGGCACAATCTTGCCTAACAGTGTCTTTAGTAGCATTAGGTAAATCCCTAATTCCGTATTCAATATCACAAATTATGTCATGAATAGGGATTTTCCTAGGAGCAAGAGAAAAATTAAGACCCTTCTCTAATAAACTGAAGACATGTTGATCAAAAGAAAAACTGGAGAGATTAATAACATTCCTATTCAAGAGTGAGGAGACAAGTTTGTAGGTACTATTATGATTGTTAAAATTATTAATGTTGAGTTTATTAAAGTTATTATTATTATAGTTACTATTCTCATTATTATTATGGTTATTGATATCATTTTTATTAATATTAGAATTATTATGGCTTTCAATATAATTACTATTATTATTCAAATTATTAAAACTATGATCAATCTCATTATTATTACTAATATATTTATAATCTTCATCATAAT
The DNA here is from genome assembly GCA_034641835.2 of Pinus albicaulis. Classification (NCBI taxonomy): domain Eukaryota; kingdom Viridiplantae; phylum Streptophyta; class Pinopsida; order Pinales; family Pinaceae; genus Pinus; species Pinus albicaulis. The sequence continues at coordinate 1,185,560,783 of CM076577.1, forward strand.
TAGCATAATTAGCATTATTTAAGGAATGTCGAAGGTTCAAAGCTAGATTTCAAAGGAGGATTAACAGTAACCGAATCCATACCTTTTGAGACATCACCCGCTATAGAAAAATCATCAATCAATCGAACGCTTGAGGTGGGAGGAACTCCAATACTTCTTAACGTAGAGGATGAGGCCAAATAGGAAGCAGAATTCTGCACTTCATATTTTATTTTTATTTATTTATTTATTTTATTGAATCTTTTACTTATTTATTTATTTATTTTTTAAGATTAATTATCAAAAAAATAATTATTTGATGAGATTTAAATCACATAACAATTAATTATTAAAAATAAAATAAATATATGAAATTAAAACATAAATATTATTTAATTATTTTTAACATTTAATATATTCGATAATAATAAAAACAAATAAATTATTATTATTATAAAAAATATATAGATAGTAAACAATTATTTTATTCTTCAAAAATATATTAGATTATTAATTATTATTTTTATTAAAATAAATATAATTATATAAAATCCTAATTATAAATTTTAATCATTTGATCTATTTATTGATTTATTTACTAATTTATTTTTATTTTTATTATTTTTTATTTTTTATTTTTTATAAATATTTGAACTATTATTATTTGAGTCAAACTAGTGGTTATTTTACAAACTGCTAGTGAGAGCTTTACTTTCTATTTAAAGGAATTATTTGATCTTATCCTAATGATGAATAACATTGGATGGTGATTTTCACCAAAAAATTTCAATCACAATTTATGAATCATAGAAGCAAAATTCCTAACATTTATATTTGTGCTTCTCTTTAGTCTATTTAAGGATTCATATAAACCTAAATTCCACGGCACCATCCGACAGCGCGTTTTATTGGATGACGATTGGTAACCTAATTATTGGGTCCCTTTTCAAATCTCATATATCCAGTGCGATTAAATTCATACGTTGGCCATCTTTTCAGCCCATCAAATTTTATAAAAAGTGATGGACTGATTGGCAGAGATGGTCTTGAAAGTGATTGACTGGTTGGCAAAGATCGAGCTGATAGGATTGACAGTGATGCGCACTAAGAACACACAGTTACCCTCAATAATATACTGTAGTCTCGTTGAGATAGTACCGAAATTTAATATGAAGTGCACTGCTGTGGTAGTGCGAATCCCATATTCTCGAATAACCAAGCGCTGTATTTACTCAAAAGGACACATTTGATTTGTCTGAACCCCTGGAATTTGATTAAACCTGCGAAGTATCTGGTATGTGTGAGCCCTGCAGCATCTTACTTTCAATGGTAAAAACAAAAGAAATAATGCAAACAAGAACAATAATTTTGTGTCGTGTTGTTGTCATTTGGGCCTACTTTGTTTCTGACCATTTTGTTGGGGCTGCAGAATTTATTGTGAAATGTTTACATTCTTTCCACGATGCAACCAGTCAAACCCATTGATTAATGATCATGTGAATCCATGAAATGTTGGTTTGGTTACATTATAAATGGTCACATAATTTCTTTGCAGAGATGGAAATTGATGGGCAACTTGTCTGTCAAGGCGAAATATATTCAAAAATTTTGCAACAATCAAGATCCTTGCTTGAAACGGTAAAAGAAATAAGAAAAAGTTAAATTTGAAGAGTGAGTGTCTGTTTTGAAATTCCAACCCTACTTCCCTGATCAACAATATCTACAAATCCAGGCTTTATGTTGGACCAGATGCTGCTGGACTCACAGTTAGTAGGTGGGTCATCAGATTGCACTGCAGGGAGTACAATAATGGGTTGTAATTAGCAAGGGCCATGCTTTTATCTTTGGTGTCTGCACAAAGGCATTATGGATATTATTTGCCTGTCTTTCATGTTTAACCTCAGGCCTGGAAGCCCAGTGTGCCAAGCTAACGGCCGACATGGCTTGTGCCAGTCTGAATGAATGTGGCAGACCACCAAAAGAATGACAAGATTTTTCATTCTTTCTTAAAAGCAAAAGGGAGGCCAAGCCACTGCAACTACTGCTAACCACCATCCAGTGCCACGTTATCGTTATCCGTCCTTCAATACCCACAGGCTTCTTCTTGTCTCCTTTATTGGTGATTAATGTATTTTAATGTAAGAGTGATCAAATCCATGAGCAGTTTTGTGCCCAAGAGCTACTGGAGGTGCACAAATCCTGTCGTCAGAGAGCATTCAATTGGGAAAGTGGGGCCTCAATGGATTTCAATACCTATCTATCTACACTGCCCACTAACGAAATTTCGGACTTTGGGCCTCGGAAAAGATGGAGTGAAAGGTAAAAGACAAATTGAACTATGAATTTGGGTGATTTGAGGAGAAATGATTGGATAAGGTTTTCTATTCAAAAAGTCACAATTATAATAAAATATTTTTGTTACTTTTGTAATTTGACAAGGAGATGCCCAAATATTTTATTAATAAAAGAAGTTGAAGTCAATAAGGTATGTGTTAGCTATGATGTGTTCATTTTGTAGTTTATTAATTTTCAGTAAAACCCATAAAACTTGCAAGCAGATAGTGATTCTTTATATTTGATTATGGGGGAGGAAAGAGATGCTACTTAACCATCAAAATTAATAGGAAAGTTTTAAAGGTGAATAGGCTTAGGATGGTGACTAGGTTTATGATGCCTACCATAGTGGCATTCATTTAACTAGTCAAAAGGAACATGCCAAAGAAATTTCAAAGAAATTTCAAAGGTAGGGTGATTGTGATGTCTATCATAGTGACATTCTTTGAAGTAGCTAAAATTAACATGTCAAAGAATGTTTTAAAGATAAAGAGGCTCAGGATGGTGCTTAGGTTTGTGATTCCTACCATAATGACATTCCTTGGACTAGCCAAAATTAATATGCCAAATAAGTTTCAAAGTTTTTAAGGTAAGGAGGCTGAGGATGGTGCTTAGGTTTGTGATTCCTACCATAATGGCATTCCATGGACTAGCCAAAATTAACATGCCAAATAAAGTTTCAAAGGTAGGGAGGTTGAGAATAATGTCTAGGTTTTTTATGGTTACCATAGTGACATTCCTTAAACTAGGAACTTGTGGATAGTTTTGTTGTTTTCCATCATCTTAAGAATTTAGAATGAGTAACAATGAGAGTCTTTGAGGGCTTGTTGAAGATGAGGGTTTTCTAAGGACTTAACTTGTTCTTACATAAAAGAATCCAATGATTTCAGAGAATCTAATTGAATTTTCTATTGAGACAACATTCTCATTGTTATTTGCACTCATGCTGGCATGAGGAATTGAATAAGATTATGGAGTGGAAATTCAAGGTTGGGATTGGGTCTTGTTGGCTATGTAAAATAAGGCAAATGTCCTCTAGGTCTATGGCCTCCATGAACACAGTGAGTATACTTATATTTTCAAGAATGTGAACTAACACAAGGGCAACTCCAATCACACAGAGATAGCTAGGTCTAGAATTGGCTATGTTTGGGTTATGGACAGATTAAAGTGTCAAGGTTTTGTACTTTTTGCATGTAATCTCAGTTGATTGGAGTTAAATTGGTTGATTGAATGCTTAAGTAAGATGACTAAGAATGAACCTCAACAAGTCTAGTAGGGAACAATCAACTAGGGGAAATAAGTTGATGGAATGATCGAAGTCAAGTCAGCAATTGAGTCACTAGGGTGACATTCAGGTCAAGGTAAATTATCTTAGTCAAAGTCGACAGGAAATTGAGCAACTGATAGAAGTCTATAATCAACTAGAGTACTCAAAGGGATCGCAGTCATGCACACGTGCATGGTGGACTAGTGGATGAAGCCTGAAATCAACTACAATGAGAACTAGTTGGAAAATGTTTAGGAACCCAAAGATTATTAGGATCTTGTCCAGTGATCTTCAATCACATGTACTAATTCAAGAAGTTTTGAATTAGGTTTTTATGTGCTATAAATAAAGAATGATGTAAGAATGATTGGAGGATGATGAGATGATTGGTAGAGATCTAGTGATGCATGAGCACATTGGTATCAGGTTTCAACCAAGGTCGATGTTCATAGTAATCTGAATGTAATATTCAATTGAGAATATAAGAGCAATGAAGCTCAAATGTTGGCTAGTTTTTCTAATTAAGGGATTTCACAGTAAAATCTTTGTATGTTGTGCATATCTTTATGTTGTGCCATTGCTTATTTTTTGTTTTTAAGTTCTCTCATTTATTTTTAAATATTTTTGTTAATTGAGCTTCTAATCTATTTTACATGTCTAGTCAATTATTGAGTTGAAAATGGAGGAGAACTTCTTCTTCCTAAAAGTTATCATTCTCTCACACTTTGCAAGGAAAAATGGGTCTTATGACAAAACGGGTTTTCAAGGTATATTCAAGTTATGAGTTAGTTTCTCATGTAAATTTAACCATAAGAAACATCTCATTAATCAACTCATACATACATTCATGAAGAACAACAACAAATAATTTGGTGCCAGATTTCACCCCTCGTGGGTTACATCTCCAGGCGTGTAAACATAGCTAGACCATTTCATATATTCAGTGGAAAATAGTACATAAGAGTTTGCTGACAAAACAAATGGTTATTTCCCCTTCAAGGAAATTTTATCCTACAAAGAACTCTCACTCTCAACAACATGACCACCTACAGTCACTCATGAAACCATCAGCAACACAAGGTGTCTCCTATAAAGACCCAATAATCCATCTGAAAATGAGCATACATGAGCATAAAAGTATTTAAATTCCACATTGAACTACAAAAAGAAAGCTTTCCTCAACAATACATAGTGAGAAAAGAATAGATGAGCTAAACCGTGCAAGTAATAGCTTCTGTAGTAAACATCTGAAGGTAATAATACCGCTACAAGGCCTTCTCCATGCTCAAACACCTTCAAAAATTGCTTTAAAACACCTACTGATCCATACACCCATGGACTTGAACCTACAAAATGTCTCTTCAAATGTGCTCAAATTAGAAAATAAAGGTCACCATTGGATCCAGAATGTCGAAAAACCCCTAGGTATACTCTTTTTGAGCTCCAAAAGGCCAAAAAGTCACCAAGTTATGGCTCTCTTTTTGCTTTGAACCCAGTTCTTTTGCTATTCATCCTACAATTCAGATTAACATGCTAATTGTCCTACAATTTCACCCTATTTTCTGTTGCAGAGACGAAAAATTCGCCCAATGAAGGTGAAAATTATTGAACACTTTAAATGCCCAATAACCCTTCCAAGAAAAATAAAATGGTCACCAGGGACCATATGGCCACGATTTGGGCCTATCCTCTTGACACAGCTGGCCTAGCCCCTTAAGCTTCGGGGTCATCATCTTGTTGGCATTCGCGAGGCCGAGGGCCAGGCCAACAACCCGCCCTTACCGTTGAGCCCCCTCATACAATGCCACTGTGGTCATGTTTAAGGCCATGTGGCCTAGGGCTGGCCCCCTTATAAACACCCTTCGTCGAGTGCTTCACCTTGGTCCCGTGTGGGTTAATGAGACCACAAGCTAGGACTATCTATAAGACCCTCTGCATTGAACGTCACTCTGGTGTGCCAACGGTCATGTGAGAAACTTGTGATCATGGGTCGGGCTAAGGTCTCGAGCACCTTAACATTTGTGCCCAGGATTGTATGTGGTGCAGTGACCGAGGTTCAGGGTTGACAACTCGATCCCTCCTCCCATATATGCGCCAATGAAACTTTATAAAGTGTCGTGGCCATATGGTGTTAAGAAACATTGTGTAGGAGAATTGGTTGAGCATTTAATTGTTGAACTACATATTGGGGGTTAGAACCCTGTTGAGGCCATTCGAACCCTATAAACATTTTGGCCTTCCGTGGGGTGCCACATGGTGGCCTCTAGTTGGGCCACATGGCACACCCTAATTGGTCCACCACACAATTTATGACCCAATGAAAAAAACGAGAAATTCAACTAGCATGAGACTACCACTTGGAAGAACCTCATTGGTACATATCTGAACAATAGGTATAATGATTTCAACAGTACGGTAGTCGAGTTAGCAAACCTGCTCAGTATTTAATGGTTGGGCCAAATGATCAGAGCGAAATAACTTGAGCTATCGGATTGAGTTGAAATAAACATCATTGGATTCAGAACATACAGACTTTGACTTGACACCAGTTTCAAAAATTTCTTAGTAGTTTCATTTTTGAGCTAAAATTTGATCATTGGATCAATTATGGATTTGGAATTTTGGTAACTGAAGTGAAAATAAGGTGCATTAATCCCAACACTAATCTTGTTGATAAATACCATGACAATGGTCATGGATCATGCATAGGAGAGTGGTGTTAAACTAGGTTCATAATGCACGCTGAGATTGGGCTCTACACCCCTCCCTTGAGACCAAATAAAGGTGATTATTTCCTCCTCATGAAACAACGTCATAATCCCACCTTGATGCCAAATAATTTAGAATGGAATTCATTAAATGTTATATGAATTAATGAGAATGAGTGATAGGAGGGAGGTTTCATCCCTCCCGCATAGGATGCATGGGAAATATTTGTATTTTTCTTTATTATTAGTATTAGTTGTTATGGGTTGAAGTGATTGAATCATACAATTAGATGTTCATGAAATTGATCATTGATATATAGTAAACCCCCTTTTTACTTAGCTACTAGATTTTCTTTAGAGTGTGTCATGATGTTATTATCTTGAAGAATATGAAACCATGATAAATCTCTAATCTTGTACAGAATAGAGGATAAATGAGAGTCTCTTAGATTTGTATTATGTAACATATGTTTGATAATGAAGTTAGTGTCTCCTAAAATTATGAGATTTTTTATGTCTGAGTTGATAGGCTAGATGATTTCGTGAATAAGGGTGTAGGATTTTTCACTATTTATTTCAAATATTTATTTTTTAAATTTAATCTAAAACAATAATTTTATTTAGCCTATTCATTGTTCGTCTTAGTTTATGTGTGTCACTACACAAGTTTTGGAAAAATTATCAATGTCCAACTGTTCTCTCTCGATATGTTATTGGTGTTTTTTTAGCTCCTAGAGACAGCCTTGAGCTGCAAAAGACCAGTGTCTAGGACATCTTATAATCAAAAGTAAATGCAGACAATTATAAGGCTACTTTTCATAGAATATGGATAAAGTGAATATTGGTTTTGGTGGTTTAGGATTGGAGAATACCTTGGAGTCTAATTCATGTGAATTATCCTATACTGCAAGAGGGCTCAATAGGCTATATGGCTCGATAGATTTTCAAGTGGGCCAAGTATGAAATAATGAGAATAGGCTTTCAAAATAAGCAGAGGTGTTGAGAAGGAATGGATGGGGAGGAACCCATGAGAGACATGCTTAAAAGTCTTAAGAAGTTGTCTCCCGTGAACTTAGAGGAAGCATATATGAATGAAATGTGAACAACGACAGAGATTTGTGGAGCGTGAATTAAGGGGGCACAACAAGTTTAACACATGAGCGTTATTTATACACGAATTCATGAATAAAAAGGCATAGCATCGGTAGCTACATTACACGAATCATCAAAGAAGAAGAACATGAAGGATGATTATACATAAACAGGATATTACTGATAAACAAAAGAATACAGATACATACTACTCATTGCTTCATCTAGAATCCAAATAAACAACGTTGTATATCATATTAAGTTTAAAAAAACTCTCCCAAATATGTATCTCAGAGCACAAAGAGCACAGTCATATAGAACTACAGAAAAATTATCGAAAATTCAGAACCTTTGTTTCATCTCTGAACTCTATACATATAGAGTTCCTCTGCGGGTTTATAATCGAATCCAATTCCCATGATCGACCCATACATGTAATTCGAAAATCAAAACATAATGAGGTGAAATCAAGATTTCACCAGCAGAACATCACAATTAAATAGTAAAAAGAAACTACATAGTTGGCCACGGAGGCTAAATTCCAGAATCTTCAAAACAGGGTAGCGAGGAATGGCCCTGAATAGGTGGGTAGTCTGACTTCCATCACTTGATTCCACATGTTGTTAAAAGCCTCCACTTCCTTGTTCTCATGATTTCCACTAACCATTACAGAATGGCCAGTCACATTGCGCATGCCTCACTCTTTTACAGGGAGTTCTTGGGCGATTGAATAAACCATAATTGCACTTGTTCCACCCAAACACCCATGCTGTGTAGGACTTGCGAAAATGGAGACCGGATTTCAGAGGGGGGGTCTGTCCGGTTTATGGTATTGGATGGGGGGGTGCAAAATCACTGTGGGCTAACACGTAGTAGCAGAGGTGCTTTCCAAAACTGTCCATTTCGGACCCCCCCCTGGTGTTATCCTTTGGAAGGTGAGAGGGGGGCCAAAACAGATCATGAGCTTTTGGAAGTATGATAGGGCACGAATATGAAGGGGAAATGGCAGAAGTAATGGCGGAGTTAGTAGGATGATTGACATTGAAAAGTGCGGGACAAAGGTCGTGGAAGGGCTTTGATGACGCGACGAGGAGGTGGGGCTTGCCCGCAAATTGCAATCGGAAGTGTTTTGTGATAAGAAGCATAGGGTAAGGGTTATACCCTGTGATGAGTGATGTGCGGTGAGTGGGAGATGACGTGGTATGACAGAAGTGGGGCCCGCCTACAAATCACAATCGGAAGTGTTTGATGATAAGAAGTGGAGGGTAAGGGTTATACCCTCCGATGAGCGATGTGTGGTGAGTGCGGAGTTGACCTGGTATGACGGAAGTGGGGCCCGCTCGAAAATTGGAATCAGAAGTGTTTTGTGATAAGAAGCAGAGGGTAAGGGTTATACCCTACGGTGAGCGGTGCGAAAAGGTATATGGGTGCCGATAAATGTTTAGAGCGGGGAGGAGTGAATTATTGATGATAAAGGTTCATGTGGAAAGGTGAAAAGGGCTAAGGTTTAATTCCATTGAGGGTCTTGCGAAGGAGTGCAATTTTAAATGTATGGATTTTTTTGATATGCGATTAGTGATTAAAGAAGAGGCACACTTCTCCACCTTGTGTGCAGTCACAGGCCAACATTGGCTCCATCTGGGGACAACATGTTTCTCTCAGTGCGTTGAGAACTTGCAGACCTGAATGCATGTGCCTTATTGGGTACATGGAGTCGCAAATGCATACTGTAAATATGAAATGAAATTGCAATTGAGTTGTGCACTACAAACTATCAAAACGAAAATCACTGTCGCACCCTGAAAATATCGAGTGCTGAAATCTGACTTAAGCTGAAACTGAAATTTGAAACACTCTTGAACTGAAAAATGCAAAGAAAGCTGAAACTAAAACTGGAAATATGCTCATATTACTAAGCTTATTATCACACCTACCTACCCTAATCTGTTGGAATTACTTCTATTCTAAATGATACAATAATGCTAGTGTAACCAAGCAAGAAACTGCTCTAATAACTTTGTTCTTTCACTATTTTTCACCAAACTCAGGAACAAACCTGTTAATGGTATTTGATAGGAATTCCCAGCCTAATCTTCTTTACAAGGAGCTTGATAAACCTGAACAACAACAAAAATTCTTGAAAGGTATGGTGGCCTCGTTGTTGGAGTCCCGTGTTTTGATAGTTTGGCAAATCAAAAGACAAGGCAACATCAGAACCAATCTTTATATTTACAGGATCTAGTCCTCCTGTTCTCAGAGAGGGATATCTCAAATGCTTTTTTGCAAAGGTTTATCTTGTGTGCTTTGAGTATTGGTTTCAGACTAGTTATTAAGTGCAGGTGTTTGTTTATTTGTTTGGTTGAATTGATACAATAGAACATGAAAGGTCTAGGAAAGATATATAGAATGGAGAAACATCTGGTTCATTGGGCAATGGAGTCAAGAAGAGGTCATAACATACTTATCCATGGATATGAGATATCAGAGGGAAAATCTAACTTGGCCACAGGATCCTTTGGTTTTTGGAATGAGATGGACATCAATGATTTGGAAAGAGAAGTTTAATTCTCAACAACAGGAATTTGAAAACACAATTTGAACAATAAAGAGCTATTTGATAGACAGGGCTAACCATGAATTCTACAAATCACACCTTTAAGCAAATAACGATTTCAAAACAACTTTTTAAAATGAAATCTAAGATTCGAGGAACACCCTATTTCCTCAAAGATTTTATTTCAAATGACTTTAAAAACATAAAAGATTCACTGATAATTGCAGTCATAGAAGAGGGAACACCTAACACATCTATGATTACAACTACAAAGACCTTTAAGACAACTGTTTAAGCAAGGACAAAGGGAAATATCAAAACAGACCTCCTTGGCTTACTATAAACAGAAATACTTCAAAGGGAGACTTGAATAACAACCTTTAAGTGGCAACAGACAAGCAGGGAGAACCATAAATCATGCTGAAACCAACTTATTCGAACTATCATAGAAATAAACAAGCGTGAGGACTAAAGAGAGAGATTAAAGATTCTAAAATACCTCAACAGAAGAAAACATGAAATAGTGAAGGATGAACAGGTATAAGGTGCTTCCAGGAGTCATTTCTTAGCCTAAAACTTTCAACCTACTGTAGTGAGAAATTATGGAACAGAATGAAAATAGGAGAAAGCATTAAACAATTCAGAATACTTCACCAATATCCAAGCTCATGGATCCAATGATAGAGCCTTCTCAGTAACAAGCATGCAACAACATCATCAGGGCTTCCAAGACTTCAATTTCTTCTTCAACTTCAACAGACTATGTATTATTTCAGAGAGTTTGAGTACTACAACTAGTGATCAACCAACCCCTCTCTCATCTTCTCCAGTAGTATTTATAGAAGAATGAGGAGGTGAGATCTGATAAAAATATCTCCAAAGATAATTAATATAGACTTAATGGCTTCTCGGCCTTTGGGGGGATTGATGAAGAAGCTTACATAGGTGTCCTCTGTATTAAATAATTTACATTAAGATTTAAGCTCGGTGGGAGCTCTTTTGATTTTTGAGGCTCTCTGTTATGTGAAAGTAACTCTGCTGATATTTTTTCATTAATTTTATTTGCAAAATTCACTCTCTGGCTGTGCTGAGGCAAATATCTGATCTTGATCAATAACTTCGGCCCGCATTTGAATGCTTTGAGGCACAGGTGGCACTGTGGTAGTTGGGAGGAATCAATTTTCCTCAGATGTGGCGGTGGAGGCTTTCTATCTGATAAAACCCTTCTGATTTTCCTTTAATTATGTTTTAATTTGGGGGATTAGGCTTTTGATAATCAATCTTAGCCGTAATCCCCAAATTGTTTTCAATCTTCTATTCTACTGTGTTCTGTCTTCGACACTGATACTATTTCAATTCATTTAACTGTGTCTTGCTGATGTGCAGGCCGCGCAGGGCTCGTATGGCATCAATGCCTCATGAAACACTGATAAAACGTGGAGTTTGAACCCTGTGAATGATTCGTTTTGATGAATCGCAGGTGGGAGAATCGTCATTCTCAGCCTTCAGCTTTTCTTTTGATATAATGTAAAACCATTGAAAGCCCTGCACAATATGAAAAATATTATAAAATCTTGCGTTATATAGGTTTTACTTCTTCAGAGGGCATAGGGAGAGAGCATGGCTGTTGGATGGCATCATCCAATGGTCGAGATCTGTTTTGGGAGGTTAAAAAAGGAAAGCGGGTGAAAAACAAGTCAAAACCATTGATCACGGAATGATCGATGGTCAGGATTGATCGAGAGGAAGTAAAGCGAAGGAGTCACTTTACGAAGAAATGGCGAAAATTTGATGGGATAAGGTTAAAAAACTTTGTTATGAGATAAAATGGTTAAAAATGGTGTTTGGGATTCAGGATGATCGTGGGCCATCGGATGAGATCAGCCCACAAGATCAACGGCTGAGGAGGCACGCAGAAAACACACTTGGAAAGAGGGAAAATGGTTTCGGGGATGGAAACCACCATTTTCACGTGAAGAAATGGCGGGTAGGCGGTATTTCCCTTTGGAACGCGATACACATCCCCGCTCGACACGTGTCATTATAAAACCACCCATTTTGCACGGCCTTGGGAGAAATGAACTTTGCGCTAAAAGTCGCGCGACTTGGAACGAGGGCCGTCAGATCTGGGGCCTCAGATCTGACAATGGAGAACGAGCATGATTCTGGAAAGATGCGTGGGCGGAAGAAAAGGGAGGGGGAGTTTATCCCTTGAGCATCTTTTGGGCGCGATCACCGTCCGATGAGCCGGCCTTAGATCGGACGGCGCACGTCAATATCACGCTGGGCCCATAGTCGAATTTTAATGCGCGATGAGGGCGGTATCTCTAAACTGCTCAAGGCCACGTGTTGGCCTGTGGCATTGATCGCGTTGAAATCGGAAATACCACTTACCCCATAAAAGCAATGCGATGAAAACATATGGTTTTGTATAGTGATTCACCGTGGGGACCACCGGGGTGATTGATTTGTGGGCCGTCGATCTGCATATCAGATTGACAACGGAGATGTTTTAAGCTTTGCACCGGCGAAAAACTTTTCATACCCTGCAAAAACAAAAAAAATTAATAAAAACAAAGGTTTCATGGCTTCAGGGCGGAATATATATTTATAATATGGTTTGGCGCCCCTCTGTGGGGCCATGGTCTATATGGAGTGCAATATGATCAGGGGCTATAATATACAGGGCTAATCGGCATCGGAGTTTATACGTAACAAAATACTTACGCACCATTGAAAGTTTCCGATCCGATAAGCGCTCAGGACTATAACTCTTGGTTTTTCACAAAGGAAGCATGAGATCTGGAGTTATAACAAAGGGAGCTAATCGCATCAGGGGTTTTATGTAACAAAACATATGCGCTCGCCAAAAGTTCCGATGCCGATAAGCACCATATGGGTTTAGCGCTTGGTTCTAGCACCAAGTCGCATGATGGGGAAGTGGTTTTGGACTTAGCCCTAAGGGGCTTAAGCCTATAATAAAAAAGGCTTTATTTTTTATGAAAATTTCAAATTTTTTTGATGGATTTGGGGGTTTTGACAGAGTTTAAAAAGGAGTTTTAAACTCTGTAAAGAGGATTTTTTGAAGGGAAAAGGGGAACAAAATAGAAAATAGAGGAATTTCATGGAAATGAAAGGGGCAAAAATGGAGGTTATTTTTGAAGTGGAAGTAGGGGAAAATGGTGTTTGCAGCAGTGTTTTGTCTTTGAAATCAGCAGAATTTCTGAGCTTTGAAATGGGAATAGTAATGAATATTTGGACAGAGGAGATGATGTCTTCAAAAGTCTTCAAGAGATAACACTTTTTAGCAATAAAATTTGTTCCTTGAAGGTTCTAAGAAAATGTTTTAGCCACCGTTTGGTATGACAAATTTCATTGGTGGCTAACACTCGTGATGAATAATTTCTCAATATAGATAGCCACTGGATCAAGATACACTTGACCTATTTCTGAATATTCTGACCCAATCGATCCAACTTCACAACTTGGTATTGCACATGTGTTCTCCATGTTTTCAAACAACTTAAAACATGTTTTCATTTTATTTTATGAGTTAAGGCATAATGGTAAAGAATGAAACTGGATCAATTCTTCCTTTGTTTTAAACTTTTCCTCTCTGTTCAATAGATTTACTTCCACGTCAATTGCAACATATTTCATTTCTTCAGGGGTTGCAGTGTCCCTTTCTCTTATTTGGAATGCCATACCTTGATTAAAGGTATTCGGGTAGTGCCAGAGAGCTATTCCTGGGGGTGGCAATATTAGTAGGCATTAAATGATACACCTTATTGAAACTAGTTGAAAAATATTGTACTGTCTCCCCATGATGCCTTTTTAAATGTCCATATTATTCTATGATAAGAAAGACATTTCCCATGATTACCCATCAACCTAGGAAAACTTGCATGAATTGACGAAAATTGCTAATGCTATCAGCTAGAAGATTCTCAAACCAAATTTTTACTTTACCTTGCCATGGTAAGATAAACATCCTGATACATACGTCATCTTCTTCCTTTATAGATGACTACAATAAACTGACTAAAGGATCATGGTAAACATGCAACAAAAGATCTTCTATAATATTTGTAACAAGAAAGCAAACCTCGTTCCAAACTGTTGCTTTGTTGGTGTACTGAAAGTGGTTCTCTTCAAACAACAAGATAACTAATTGTCTTTCCTCACTATCCACGATAGTCAAGTGATCTTAGTGTTTTTTATCTTTCTCTTTGTCACACAGAAACTTGCAAGGGAGCTACACACTCTCGTTAATTTCGGCACAAGGAACATGATTTGTAATAAACTGTTGTATTACTAAAAGAGGATTTGAGAGATGGTCTTCATCATGAAAATTTGACTGGTCTTTAATATCTGAAGGAAATTCTGCTTGTTGAGGATGCTCTTGTGCATCTAGAAAATTAAGCTCTGCTGCCTCTATTTCCGGATCACCAGACTGTTGTCGATTTTTAGTGTTGTCCTCGGGGAAACAATCCAACTCTTCCCCTTCTTCATGGAGGGTAAGCTCACCTCCCTCTTCTACAAAGTAGGCTAGGAACTAGTTTTCGACATGCAGTCCAAAAACCACCATGGGTCGTTCTTCTTGGAGATTAAAGGGTGTGGGCCCTTTTTCTGTAATGGCTTCTTTGAATTTCTCTTAGGAGGGTCAGGAAATTTCAAGGGTATAGATGTGGAATTCTCATTTTTGGAAGGATCAGATTCTTGCTTCGTTGAAGTGGATGCAATGGCCCTATGAGGGGCTGACTCTTCTGATGGATTTTTCCATTTACTGGCAAGACTGGGGGGGTTTCTTCTCTTGATATCTCCTCTTCATTTTGCTCTTGCACTCAATTTATCTTCCTAGAGGACCCGAGGTCATATTTTTTGTGGAGTTGAGCTTTCATGAACTCCACGAACTGTCTACAGTATCAATCAATATCTTGATCCTATGGAGGGACTTCTTTCTCCTCTATCTCCCCTTGCAGGATGAGTTCAACCTCCTCATCATCAGAGTAAGTGAGGAATTGATTCTCTTGACTGTCTGTGACTTCCTCGACCTTTCCCTCCACTTATCTCTCCCAATATAGAGGAGGTTGAATGTGGTCTTGCTGTTACTTCCTATCCCATTGTAGCAACTGCAGAGGGGGTGTTGGAGCAGGGTCTCCTACAAGTTGTGAAACTGGTCCATTTTGAATACTTTTGATTATATTTAATCTAGCGCAGGGGTTTTGGGGTGGGTCAAAGCCCCGAAAGCATTGTAATGGGTAAAAGGGTAAACCAGGGGTTTGAAAACCATGGTTTGCGGACCATAGGAAAGTCTATGCTAGATTATTATAAATAGAGGAAAATTTTGTATTGTAAGGTATAGAAATGAAGAGTTATTGATGCGAATTGTGGTTTAAGTTATCTGTTTGGGTTTTTGGGGAAAGGACTCCTACTGGCTTTGTGCGCGGAGCTCCAAGTCCAGCTGTGTGCGGACCTTGCTGCTGCTGTGTGTAGGATGGGAAGGGAATTGTAAGAAGGAATTGATGAATTAATGAATAAGAAAGGTTGATAGAGAACTAAATCTATGAGTAATCTTTGTGTGAATCATTGGTAATTACTGCATTGTGTGTTTTTTGTATTTAAGTTGCGAAGATATGTTTAAATGTGTTTCTGTATCTAAATCTATTCTATTATGTTTATGCACTGTTGTGCTACTGTCATAAAAGCATATAATTATAGATCTAGCGCACATGGATGCGAATAGAGACCCACTTGGTCCTGCGAAGAATAAGGTGATCTGGGTATCACAGGGCCAAACACAGCTTTGCTTGCCTTACCTATCCTTTCTCAGGGTGAGGAAACCTGATTCCAGCACCCACCCATACTACTTTGGGTGAGACTTTGACCTGCACAAGTAGGTCATTGCCGAAAGGGCCAGTAGTATAGGGGTTTGTTGGCAAACCTTGAGCTCCGAACTTGGGTCAGGACCCCTCGAGCCGACAAATGGTTCCGTTGCTGGGACTTGGAGAATTTTGAGAAAGGAATTGGGTAATGACAAGAGAATACTGGAAGCCTGAATGAAAGGAAATCAAAGACTAGTTCGAAAGGCAGATCCAGGAATTCGCGGTAAAAGAGAATTGCAGTAAAAAGTTAACGGCGGAAAGGTGGAAAAATAGGTACATTCTTACAGAGAGCTACGAAATATTCTTTGTGACTTTTGTGATCGAGCTTCAAGAGTGGCTGGCCATACTTGTAGAATTCCAGAAGTGTTGGAAGGACGGACGAATCACTTAGTGGACCCCAGAGCTGATCCAACAGCTAGAAAGGACTGATAATACTATCACGCGCACAGTAGATCATTGGATAGAAAGTGTGCTAGGAGGATTTGTGATGGAATTTTCCATTGATCAGTTTGTTTCATACTCTGAGACCGAATGACGATTCTTTAAAGGGTTACGGGGCAAATTTCTGAGGACATTACCGTTACTGATTAAGATATTACTATGTGAAAAGAGAATTCGGTGTAGTCATACCGACTGAATGACCTCGGATCTAGATGGGAGTGCGACGAGCAGTGGTAAATACTATCAGACCAACCTTGACAGGGGGAGATCCACCTATAATCTGTTGCAAGAACCAGCTACGCAGGATCCCCCGGCTACACTGCTACCTAGGCCACACAAAGGTAAGAACTCGCCCATACCACCGACCCCGCTGAACAACGATATGGCTGCGCACCTGAGACTACCTACATTCAATGGGGTAGGGGATGAAGATATTGACCGATTTTGGTTTGTTGCAGACTCCATCTGGACTGCACAGAATGTGGCAACCCATACAGTGAAGAGGGCGCAGTTGTCCTTGGCATTCGAGGATAGGGCACTGGATTGGTATATGAGATACATTGCCCAGAATGGAAGTGTGTCTATTCAAGATATCAAAAATTCTCTGAAGCAACAGTTCCGAAAGAAAAAATCTTACTCTTAGCTGGTAGCGGAAGTAAAGGACTTCAAACAAGGTGTGTCTGAGTCGGTGTGGGAGGCTGATCAGCAATTGAAGAGAGTAATAAGGGAAGGAGGATTCGAGTATGATGATAGAAAACATATGAAATGGTTCATCGCTATGTTGTTACCTCATCTATGCATGCCAATGAGTCACCAAACCTTTGAGTCGCAGGAGAAAGTTGTGGAAGTCGCTATGAAACTGGAAGTTGCACCTAGAGAGGATACATCGGTAGGGGTACAACAAATTCAGGAGCAACTTGGGGCTATGCATATGGAAATACAGAACCTACAAAAGGAGCGAGGAAAAGACGGCTGCGTAGATCTATGGTGCATACGATGTCGGGTATTTGGCCACAT
The DNA here is from genome assembly GCA_034641835.2 of Pinus albicaulis. Lineage (NCBI taxonomy): Eukaryota > Viridiplantae > Streptophyta > Pinopsida > Pinales > Pinaceae > Pinus > Pinus albicaulis. The sequence continues at coordinate 1,185,578,063 of CM076577.1, forward strand.
GAAGGATCAGTGCCCTCTAGTGACAGATTACATGCAGGTGGGAGGACCTAGTCCGATATGCCCAGGAGCAAGTGGGGAACCCATCCTATCATGACCAGGCTCAAGCGGACCTGCGTTGTGGTGCGATGACTGTTGTGTAGCAGGATTACATTATACAAACCATTGCCCTCGACTAGGTGCATATGTCCCAGAACTGAAGCAACAATGGTGCAGATTCTGCCAGTCGATGGGACACGATGAGCAGAACTGTCATAATTATGACTTGATGATAGATTGTGGGAACTTGTATAGGGTACAATCAGACCCTGCATCACCAAGAAATTCTGCGCACTTTGGAGGATCACCAGCCAGGGGCAGAGGAGGTCGCGGGGAAGTGTAGGACGAGGATGTGGGCAGCTAATCTGTTATAACTGCAGAGAGATAGGACACTTCGCCAGAGAATGCCCAAATCCCACCAAGCCATCGTGCAAGTATTGTAGGCAGCTGGACCATGTGGTGGAGGATTGCCTAATTTTAATAGCCAAGGTGCAGGAAAAACAGCCCACCCCTACGCAGAATGTGCAAAGAGTTAAAACCGAGCTAAGGAATGTAGATCCGAGTGTAAAATTCATGGCACGCAGTGGGATGGTCACCCGGGGAGCAAAGGAGGAGCTTGCCTCTCGAGAAGGAGTGAACCTCAAAGAACAGGAACCACTAGTAGGCCCCATGCAGTTGCTAACACACCTCAAGATATGGGAGGGGGTTGAACCCTTCCTGCAGTCATGTCTGAAGTTGCTACGGAACCCGCAGGCCGTAGAAAACCTCCAAGCATTAATGAATACCTGCGCTTATCGGCCCAATCTGATTCCCGGGACCAAGGATGTACACAAATTATATAGCTATAAAAAACGCATTGGAAGAGAAATGCGGTTGACTGCGCAGATTGGTGACTATGAGATGGATCAAGTTATCTTAGATCTTGGATCGAATGTGAACGTATTACCAAAGCAGACATGGCAACGAATGGGAGAGCCTAAATTAGAATGGTCCACCATCCAGTTGCAAATGGAAAATAAAAAAAAAATCATTCCTCTGGGTAGGCTACCAAAATTCATGGTCGATATCGCAGGGGTAAAGGTCATAGCTGAATTTGAAGTAATAGAAATTGTGGAAGATGCGGATCCCTACCCTGCATTCCTAGGACTGGGCTATAGACATGGGGGGGAGCGTAGCATGGTGTTTGAGAACAATGGTAAACGCATAATAGTACCACTAGATCCAACAGAAGGTGCGCGATATATAGAGCTAGCCTACGAGGAGGAGGAAATATATCACATTTACAAATTGACTGCGCAGGACGAAGATCGGGTTAACCCCACGGTCGAAGGAGTACTCTGCTGGGAAAATGACAGTGAATGTTTTTCCGACTCTGATGAGGAACTGGAAAACTGGCAAAGACGGTTGCACGAGGTTTCGGTGCTACGATGTCTTTGGACCACCAGGAATTTCCACCGCATCTCTACCAAGGTAAGAAACCTTCCCTATCGTGACGACGCAGGTAATATTATCAAGTTTGTTGAAGCCAAAATTCCCAAGGAACGCAGAGCTATTGATGAGCGATGAGCGATGCGAAAAGGTATATGGGTGTCGATAAAGGTTTAGAGTGGAGAGGAGTGAGTTATTGATGATAAAGGTTCATGCAGAAAGGTGAAAAGGGCTAAGGTTTAATCGCATCAGGGGTCTTGTGAAGCAGTGCAATGGTAAATGTATGGAGTTTTGTGATATGCGATCAATGATTAAAGAAGGGGCCCACTTCTCCACCTTGTGTGTCGTCACAGGCCAACGGGTGTTATCGGATTGATTGTTTACATGTTATATAAATATTAATTAGGAGTTTGTTTTATTGATATTTATTGATTAGGGTACAGGTGTTTTAAATTTAAATTTTTTAGATATTGAAAAGAGTGAAAGTGTAATTTTTGTATTATTTAATATAAAGAGATTAGTACATAATAAGAAATTGCCCACAAACTTTTTAATAGAATGATGATTGGGTATGTTGTTAAAGCATTTTTTTTATATTAAGATTATTAGTTTAAAATTAGTGAGGAGTTTCACACATCTAATTTTTTTGTATGTATATGATAAATTGATCTCTCCTAATATTTAATCTATTTAAATTTACAATATATTTATATTATATTAATTGAAATATTATAATATATAATTTATTTATTATTATTATTTTGTATAACATCACTTATGTTAACTCTTTTTTTTTCACCAAGAAATATCTAGAGCAATCCACATGAAATGATCACATTCCAGTCACTTATTAGCCGAACCTAACCCATGAGAGATCCCACCTCACTTATTGGAAAAACCTAATCTTAAGAATGTCTATTAGTAATGAGTGATGTGCTTTTATCCACTAACAATTGAAACTTGAACAATTAAGCTCACCCTCATGTCTCTAACCCATACTAACCTATAAACCAATTTATACAATTAATTAATTCACTACTTGAACATTTAAATATAAATACTAACCAATCTCAAGTTTGGTGAGTATAAAATCCAGACAAGAAAAAGTGTTTAACTCTGGTACTCTATGCTCTTTTTAGCATTTTATATTGATTTAAAAATAAAATTTAAAGGTGCTGAGTGTAACTATTTAGTCAACTTTTGATATATCCACGAGGCTGTTGTACTTGATTATAATGCCTTTTGCATGGAGGTGCCAGAGCATGTCCAGATGGGGCTAGAATAATTAATATAATGAGCAAAAAATTCCATAATGTACACGGTCAGAGTTTAGAAGTTGGTATAATGCCCATCTGCATGCCTAGGCGTTGGCTGAGAATGTACAGGATATTCAGAATCATAAATGTTGTGAGAAGCAAATGCATATGCACAGTTCAGAGGCAGGGCCTACAGTAGGGCGTGCCCTCCACACCGACCTGCAGCTTTATGGGCAGAAGGAGCTTGTACCCATCTCATTTAGTGCTCTTTTGTCTTGTCTATGTCTAAGACTGTGGACTCATATTATTAGCGTGGCCACCACTGCATGCAGCCTGGCTGTTTCCATCCCACCAGACCTCTGTTGTCCCCACACAAGTTGGATTTTCTCATTCCTATCGCCATCCAAACCACCTCTATGGAAAGCACTGTGTTCATCTATATGAGTTTTCTAGAGAGTATAGGAAGTATTTGGTTGGAATTTGGCGAAACAAATTTTGGTCAAATTGTAAGTTTTTTTTTGTTGTTCCATATAAATTTGTCCCATACAAATTTTGGTCAAATTGTAAGTTTTTTTTGTTGTACAGTTGGGTTTTTGGATCTGTGGTCGTTCTCATTCCTATAGTTATTTAATTTATTTCTATGGAAAGCACCTTTATGCTTTTTCTAAAGAGTATAAGAAGTATTGAGTTAAAATTTGGTGAAACAAATTTTGGTCAAATTATAATTTTTTGTTATTGAAAATGTGTTTTTGACTGTATCTATGAATCCAGCATTTTCAAAATCTTTGAACAGATAGATAATTCACAACTGTAACCTGTGATTCGAGTAAATCTCTATCAAAGTCTACACAAACTGTAAAAAAATATACTAAAAAAATCCCCGAAATTTCATTTATATCCATCTCTATCTCATATGTCTATTTTGTAGTGTGTCCACAGCGTCTAGAACACTGTTGGGTTTAGTCTGCAGTGTTACATCCATGGAGAATAATACGAGACAAGGACAGAGCTGTTTGTGGATGAAAGGTTTCAGTCCAAAAGCGAATACGCCATTACAGTACCAATAATTTGGGAGTTAAAGCCACGGACACGAGAACTGACTGTTTGGTTACCAATTTCCATCTTTTTTTCCCTGTGAAATGGACGTTACTGATCTTTTTGAAAAGCAGTTTCATCCTGTCCGAGCTCCCATTCTGTCAAAAGAGGGAAGGAACAGAAGCATTTTCATAACATTGTGTTCTATGCAACACTTCAAACAGACATGTCAAACTACTTTTTCTGATCTCTGCTGTACTATGTTATTTGTATTTTACCCATCTGAGGCTTGTTTCATTCTCCTCACTCTTTTCTAGGTAATCACTTATCCTATATTTGTTTTTGGCCAATATTCATCTAAATGTCAACACTCTCTTTAAAGTGATCTGATTGAGTCTGAAGGTCTTACATTTCAGTATGAGAAATATGATCAAGTAATTCAACTACAAAATATGTATCTATATATATATATATATATATATATATATATATTATAGTTGATTTGAAGGATTAAAATAATGATCCCTCTTTTCCCACTCTCTCAGTTAAATTCCTTTTCCATAAATAATAAACAAAAATCATTTATAATAATAAAATTACTACTGTTTTAATTAAGAAATACAATAAATATAAACAATCATTAATTAAAAAAAATTGGAAGAAAAAAAACTTTGGCACTCTTCATTGAAACTTTCTATGAACTCACACAAGAAAGTGTATGCAGTATTATGTGCCAAAATAATAATTTCATGAAGTGCAGTAATCTTAGCGACTTTTATGGATCTAGGGTTGCACTAGCAAAATCTAATGTCAAGGATAACTATTCTCTCTTTATATATATGTATAATATGAAAGGATATCTAAATGCTTTTTGTTGTTTAAAAATCTTTGAAGGTGTAGGTCCAATTTTCTAAGGCATATTTTTGAGATGCTTTAAAATGAGAAACAATATAAGAAGTGAATCAAATAAATGGCAAGAGAGATTTTTGTTGAGATATGAGAAGAAAAATGCAATGGACTACCTTTTTGAAAAAAGAATTAGAAAGTTGTATCAAGAATTTATGTTAATGGGATGTTTATGCAAGATAATAAGAGAAAGATAAAAAAGACTTTATAAAGAGAAATTGAATACTTTAAAGATGAAATTTTTCATAATTAATAATATAATTATAGTATGTATTAAAAAAATGTTGTAGTTTAGAAAAAATTTAAGATCAAATAATTCAAATAAGGATTTTGTAACATAATCAAGAATACACTTTTAAAATAAATTTTAACTGAGTAATAGTAATAGATTATGTAATAAAAAAATGATTGAATTTACTAATATTTAACAATATAAAAATGACAAAATTATAGTAAAATAAAAACTAAATTAGTAATGGTTTATACAATATATATATAACTAGATAATACTAAAGTAGGTTAGAGTAAATTTCTATAGATTATTAATTTATTATTATGGGCGCTCATACGGTAATAATGACCCCAAATGTGGAAATGGGACCATAAAGAATGTGCACTTGCAGGAGTACGTTCACATTCATAGGAGCATGTAATCCTAGGAGCATCCACATGTTCTTGGGCATCACGGCCCGACAAGCTTTGAATTGCCAACCAGGGTGTCAACTAGAGCACCAAGTTAGCATGACCCAAGAACACACACACATTCTTAGGAACATGCATACATTCATGGTGCTATATATTTTTATATGGTCATGGCCAAACTTTTGCCATTGTGAATCACACAACACCTTTTTGGTTGTTATTGAGCCAAATACTTCATGCTTGTTCTACATCAATTGTTAAGTCGATGAACTTCTTTGGATTCCCAGAAAGCATTCCAATAAAATTCATTTGATTTTTTGAAATTTTGGTTTGGGAAAAAAAAACTAATGATACCCTAAGTAAAAGCCTCATATTGACTTGTAGGAGGCTTGGTTACTATGGAGCATAGTGAGAACTCAAACTTGCCATCAAGGAACTGCAACTTAGAACAACCAAATCATAAACTAGAATAATGAAATTCAAATGCTAAAATTGATGCATCTTTGGCTACTTTAAGGGAACTCATACAATATATCTAAAACATCAAAGAACACTCATAATTATCTTTTACACGTTGACTAAATTCAATTGCATCATCCATGTTATAACTATTTTTATCTAAGCTAGCAGGTTACTTTTAACCTAGTAGATCAAAGGATGATCTACCTATAAGTGATTGTGTGATCAAAATAAGATCACGAATTATAACCCTTTGTTCCTATCCATACAAGAAAATACATTGTACACTCATGCAATATGTTGCAAAATAAGGGATGGAGGATTAGTACCTATGACCCTCATAGGTTGGTGTAGTCTCTTGAGTCCAATGACAACAAAATTTTTCTTCCACTTGAAGATATCACTTCCTCTTGAAATAATAAGGAACCTGCACATATGCACCACCAAACAAACCAACAATAGCCTTATGTAGAGGTCTTATTAGCTTAAAAACAACATGAAAAAGAATAGAATATGATTCATATTACAAATATAGGAAAGGAACATATAGATATATTAATCAAAAATGATAATACAAGGAATGTATACCTCCCAACAAATGAGATCCTCTCCTCAATCATGTAGCATGGTCTCCTCATCCCAATACAAAAAATCTCTCACGCTATAATATCGATACTCAATCAAACCCCCTTTCCTCTTGGTGAGATTATAGAGGTTCATTCTATCCTCCGGGAGAATGTATCTAGACACTTAGGGGCTCGAGAAGTTAGGAAACTTCTGCAATAATAGACCCCTAGCCAAATCATACACAAATTGGTCAATTTGATCACCTTGGGAATGACAAACTCTAGAAATCCTTTTCACAATTATGAGTTTTTTCTCAATTTTCTCAATTATAAAATAATTATTATCTCATAATTATAAAATTGTGAAAAATTAATTATGAGAAATAACATCTCAAACATGTAATTCCACTCATTTAACATGGAAAAAATCTCAAATAAGTAAAAAAAAAGGTGAAAGGGGATGCATTCTCACCAACAACTGAGGTAAATTGAACTTGGGTTTCTCTCACTATAATGGAGTGGAAAATAGAATTATAACATATGCCCCCTAATGCATAAGGTTAGAAGAGACACTTATGACCGAAATGCATTATAACAAAACTCAAAGCTCAAAATGGGAGGAAGGAGCCAAGATTGTGAAGCTAGATTAGAGGAACTGAAGTGCTTAAGTCTCAACTCTACTAATAACATCCCCTATGTAGGCATGCCCATGCTTCAAGATAAAGAGAAACTAAACGTGACCACCAAACATACACTGTGGATCCATGATATGAAATAGTAAGACATGACCATGAAAATTACATAATGGATCCATGTGACACATCAGAAATATCGTAGCCACAAGAAAATACAATGTGGATCTATGTCATAGTATATATCAATAGGAATATGGACACATAACAAACAAGAGGTGTCTCAAAGTAGTCCTCAAAGTAAATTAATAATACGTAACTCCAATGCAGCCCGTGAATGGTGCCATATAAGAGTGAATGTCCCTAAACTAGGTTCTTCAACTTAACCCTGATGGTACGAATCTACACAATGCGAATAAATGTGTTTTTTTCAAGCATGGTAGAAACCATATTATTACCAGTCGATGAGATTTATTGTTAAAAAATGTGAGGGGACCCACCAATAATTAAAATGGACCCCAAGGCACCTATTATAGTTCACTAAGTGTGAATAAATTAGTTGATGTTGAACACCAACAGACTCAACCGATTAGGAGTCAATGATGTAAACCCATTGACGATCACAAGGAAGCTTGCCACTGAGGTATGCAAGCTCCAAGGTTCTACTGGTTCCTAGATCAAGCTCCTAGATAATGCGCTAAAGTTGATAGGAGAGGATCTGTCAAAGGAGGGCCTTGATGTATCCATGGGGGATTCACTAGGGGAGAAATACCATACCACGTGCATTCATATTGAGGGATATATATTGAGGAAAAATGATATAATATGTTGATCACATAATAGGGGGCAAAGGGATATTATATTAGCAGGTATAAAGAATGGATCTCAAAGTTATTGAAAAAATATAAAGGGGTGTAAAAAATGTTAATGAAAAAATGGATACCTACAATATCTAGTGAGAGTAGGGGATTTTTAAATTGGGAAGGTCTATTTAGTTCATATTGTTAGGGGGTTAAATAATTTGATTTTTAGAGGCATTTTATAATATGTGATACATTTGAGATTTTATTTCTTATTTTTTAATTAAATCTGGAGAAAATCTCATGTAGATGACAACAATAGGATTTGTTGCTTTATTTCTTATTTTTTAATTAAATCGAGGAAATGAAGGAAAATCTCATGTAGGGGACAACAATAGGATTTGTTGCTACATTGGCTCCATCAGCTTTCTCGATGAGGAGTTACTTGCATCCTATATTTGTTGTGAGAGAATTTATGAGTTTGCTTTCATTCACAGCCTATAAAAATGTAAGCCCGTAGGAGGCAAGAGGGCATGATGTGAGGAATGTGTAGTGAGGAAGAGCCGAGCGATGAGAAACTCGTCATTGTATTTCTAGTTGATTAACATTGCCGATGTCTGTTAGGTGGACGTAGCTCCAGATCGGTTGGGTGAACCACGTTAAAATCTTCTCCGTCTTTATGTTTGGTTTTCTGGTCAGGTGTTAGTTGTTTAATGTTTCCGCTCGTGTTAACTCCAACACTTGGTATTGGAGCTTGAGTGTGGGCGGCCGATTGCAGAAGCCGGGAATTGTTCATTTATAGTTGTGCGCTGTCGAGTTGCAGCACCAGGGTTGAGGGCCGCGTTCATAAGCTGCGAGTTGTCGAATTGATCTGTGTGAAGACCGGCTGTGGTTTTGTTGAACGGTGGTTTGGAGAATCTTCTGTCCGTGTTGAAATATTCTGTCCGTGTGGGAGAGCCGAGTTTGGAGAAGGCTCGCAGCGTTGAACAGTGTGGTGGACTGCGTGCAAGGCATCGTTGAATAGTGCTGTATTCAAATGCCAGAGCGTATTTGAAGAAACGATTCCATATGGATTAGTCAAACGCTGTAAGTTAAAGTCGATTTGAAATTTTGAAGAGATGTGCCAATAAAGCGTAAGTCAATTTGAAGTTTTCCGATGATGCGAAGTTAAGTCGATTTGCAGTTTGCAGTTAAGTCGATTTGCAGTTTTTATAAAGCCGGTTTGATATGCTTTTGACAAAAGGTCGATTTGCAGTTTTTATAAAGCCGGTTTGATATGCTTTTGACAAAAAGTCGATTTGCAGTTTTTTATGACGCTGGTGTGTTATGCCTTTGAACAAAAAAAAAAGGTCGATTTGATTTTTTTTTTTTTTTTAATGCCATTTGTATTAAAAAAAAAGGGAAGAAGTCGATTTTAACATCATGGTATTAAGAAGTCGATTGTTGAGATTTTAACATAATGAATTTATATATGATATTATAACTATATCATATATCATTTTTTAAAATTGTAATATGCCATGATATTATAAGGCAAGGGCATTTTATTTTTAAATTGATTTGTAATATTAATGCCATTTTCATATGGTATTAAGAGAAAAGACATTCTATAAGAAGAAGGACATTTTTTTTTTAAGGCAAGGGTTTTTTAATCAAAACTAATTCCTTCTGAAATTGGAGATTTTTGTGACATGAGTTATTAAGCTATGGCAAAAACACAAAGTGCCCGGTTTGAGATCGAGAAGTTCAATGGCAAAAACAACTTCGAGATCTGGAAAGTGAAGATGTATGATTTACTTGTGCAACAAGGCGTGGCGAAGGCGCTGTTGGGGAAATCCAAACAGCCTTACACCATGACAGATGATGAATGGAGTGACTTAGATGAAAGAGCACTGAGTGGCATTCGACTATGTTTGGCAGATGATGTTTTGTTTAACATCGTGTCAAAGAAAACTGCTGCTGGTTTGTGGTCAAAACTTGAAAAACTGTACATGACAAAATCCTTAACCAATAGGATTCTTTTGAAGCGACAATTGTACAGTTTGCGCATGAAGGAAGGTACGACGATAACTGATCATATGAATACCTTTAATACTCTCCTGGTGCAGTTATAAAGTATAGAAGTAAAATTTGAGTCAGAATTAAAGCTGTAACTTTATTATGCTCGTTGCCCAAGTCATGGGATCATTTTGTTACTTCTATAAGTCTTAGTTCATCAGAAACCCTTGAATTTGATGATGTTGTTGGAGCTTTGTTGTCCGAAGAAACAAGGAAGAGGTCAAATTTAGAAACCTCTACATCAGAAGCAATGATGGTCAGAGGTCGTTCTAAAGAAAGACGCTTCAGTAAGCACAACAACTCGCGTTCAAAATCAAAAGGGAAGAAGAGTAAGGTAAAGTGCTGGTTTTGTGGCAAATCGGGACATTTGAAGAAGGACTGTTGGAAGAGACAACAAACAAAGAAGAAAGGAGACTCTTCGACAGAGAAGAAAGAAGAAAACATGACAGATACAGGTTCGGCATCTATTTCAGGTATGAGTGATGAAGTGTTATCAGTTGGTGTGTCTAATCATGATCAACATTGGTTATTAGATTCTGGTGCGTCAAATCACATGTGCATTCATAGAGAGTGGTTTAAAACTTATAAATCAATCAATGATGGAGTTGTTTATATGGGAAATGATGCCTCATGTAATATTGTTGGAATTGGAAGCGTCCAGATTAAAATGTTTGATGGGACAAATAAAATTCTAACTGATGTAAGACATGTACCTGAACTAAGAAAAAACCTCATTTCACTAGGAGTACTAGACACCAATGGATATAAAACCTTTATTCAAGGTGGAGTAATGAAAGTTTATAAAGGAATTTTACTAGTCATGAAAGCAAAGAAGGTTGGAAATCTTTATCAATTAGAAGGAAGAACAGAGTCAGATCATGCTTCTACAGTATCTGAAAACGATAGTAATTCTATTCGTTTATGGCATCAAAGGTTGGGCCATATGAGCGAAAGAGGATTAAAAATTTTATCTGATCGTAAGTTACTTCCTAGTTTAAAATCTTCTAAGTTAGATTTCTGCAAACATTGTCTGTTTGGGAAACAAAGCAAGCATAAGTTTAAAACTGGAAAACATACTAGTAAGGGAGTCCTTGATTATATCCATTCTGATGTTTGGGGTCCATCTCCTACAACCTCATATGGAGGATCGTCATATTTTGTATCTTTTATTGATGATTTATCTAGAAAAGTGTGGGTCTACATGTTAAAGAAGAAGTCTGATGTGTTTACAGTTTTCAAACAGTTTAGAGCATTAGTTGAAAACATCACTGGAAGAACCATTAAATGTTTAAGAACTGACAATGGTGGTGAGTTTACTTCAAAGGAATTTGATAATTATTGCAAGGATGCTGGGATCGAAAGACATAAAACCACTATATATACTCCTCAGCAAAACGGAGTTGCTGAACGCATGAACAGGACTCTCTTAGAGAGAGCAAGAAGTATGCTTAGTAACGCCAATTTGCAGAAGGAATTGTGGACAGAAGCGGTTTCTACAGCTTGTTACTTGGTAAATCGATCACCATCAACTGCGATAGGATGCAAAATTCCTCAAGAGGTATGGAAAGGTTATCCATGTGATTATTCTAAACTAAATTTTTTTGGTTGTGATGCATATGCTCTAGTTCCGAAACATCAGCGTTCTAAATTAGATCCTAAATAAAAAAGATATATCTTTGTTGGATATGGTGATGGAACTAAGGGATACAGGTTGTGGGATCCTACTACTCACAAGATCATCATTAATAGAGATGTTAAATTTAATGAATCCTCACTTGAAAATCCAAATGTAGATGATGAATTGAAATAGGATAATGAACCTAAGCTTCAACACATTCAGTTTGAAACCAGTTCAAATACTGATGATAGTCTAGATGAACAAGTTTTAGATTCAGATCATGAACAAGTTTCAGATGCAGATCATGAATGCAGATCATGAACGTGTTTCAGATGCTGATCATGAAGAAGTTCCTACAGATAATAATCAGCAAATTGTGGAAGTACCAGAAACATCTTTAAGGAGGTCTACGAGAATCAGACGTCTTCCTAAAAGGTATGATGATTATGTTACTTCAGTTGCTTTAACCGCTAATGATGATGAACCTTTGTGCTATCAGGAAGCTGTAGAAGGTTCTAACAGTGGTAAGTGGAAAGAGGCTATGAAGGACGAGATGAAGGCATTAGCCAAGAATGCCACATGGGATCTGGTGGAACTTCCTAAAGACAGGAAAACTGTGGGATGTAAGTGGGTTTACAAGTTGAAGAAAGGTGTTGATGATACAGAAGACAGGTACAAAGCGAGGCTGGTCGCGAAAGGTTTTTCTCAGAAAGCAGGCATTGACTTTCATGAGATATTTTCACCAGTTGTAAAAATTGTTTCAATTCGGATTGTGTTAGCATTAGTTGCTTTACTTGATTTAGAATTACAACAACTAGATGTTAAAACTGTTTTTTTACATGGAGATTTAGATGAGGAAATTTACATGGAACAACCGGAAGGGTTTGTTCAAAATCGCAACAGGAAATTTGTCTGTAGACTCAAGAAATAATTGTATGGTCTGAAGCAGTCGCCTCGACAATGGTACAAGAAATTTGATTATTTCATGATGAGTCAAAATTATATAAGAATTGAATATGATCATTGTGTTTACTTTAGGAAATTAAGTAATGGCATGTTCATTATCTTAGTGTTGTATGTTGACGATATGCTTTTAGCAAGCAAAAGCATAACAGAGATCAACAGGTTAAAGGCTCAGATGGCTAGGACGTTTGATATGAAAGATCTAGGAGCAGCAAGACAGATTTTGGGCATGGAGATTTTCAGAGACAAGAGCAATGGTAAGCTGTGGCTATCACAACAGAAGTATGTTGAGAAGATACTCTTGAGGTTTGGTATGAACAATGTGAAGCCTGTTTCAGTCCCTTTTGCTTCCCATTTCAAGCTTTCTTCAAGTTTATGTCCTAACACTAATGAAGAAAAGGAATATATGTCTCGAATTCCATATGCCAATGTAGTAGGTTGTTTGATGTATGCAATGGTTTGTACTCGACCAGATATTTCACATGCAGTTAGGGTTGTCAGCAGGTATATGGAAAATCCAGGAAAAGAACACTGGTCAGCAGTGAAATGGGTGCTTCGGTATCTGAGAGGCACAAGTGATTATTATATCACTTATAACAGAAGCAGTGAATATGTTTGTGGATATGTTGATTCTGATTTTGCAGGTGATTTGGATAAGACAAGGTCAACTTCAGGGTATGTATTTACTCTTGTAGGTGGAGCTATTAGCTGGATGTCAAAGCTACAGAACATTGTTGCTTTATCCACTACAGAAGCAGAATACATAGCTGCTTCACATGCTTGCAAAGAAGCAGTTTGGTTGAAAGGTTTGTTTGGTGAGTTTGGTAGGTTACAGGACAACATTAAGTTATTTTGTGATAGTCAAAGTGCAATTCATTTGGCTAAGAATCTGGCCTATCATAGTAAATCAAAGCATATACCTATCAAGTACCATTTTGTAAGACAGGTTATCACTGAAAGGGGAGTCTCTCTTGAAAAGGTGCATACAAAGGAAAACTGTGCAGACATGTTCACGAAACCAATTTTGTTAGAGAAGCTACGATGGTGTCTGGCTTCTCTTGGCTTGCAGAAAAGATAAAAATAATAATGAAACAGGGTATCAGGCTAATTGTTGTCAAGGTGGAGATTGTTGAGATTTTATTTCTTATTTTTTAATTAAATCTGGAGGAAAATCTCATGTAGATGACAACAATAGGATTTGTTGCTACATTGGCTCCATCAGTTTTTGATGAGAAGTTAATGCATCCTATATTTGTTGTGAGAGAATTTATGAGTTTGTTTTCATTCACAGCTATAAAATGCAAGCCCGTAGAGGCAAGTGAGCATGATGAGGAATGTGTAGTGAGGAAGGCTAAGCAGATGAGAAACTCTACTATTGTATTTCTGCAGTTGATTAATGAGATTGCCGAT